>SJYA01002080.1:0-497728 GCA_006410615.1 Neotragus moschatus
ACAGATAAAAACATGGGCGTGTACAGGGCTCAGGCGACTTCCCCAACGTCACCCAGGTCCAGTTAGCTGTGTCAGCATTTGAATCCAGGTCCCTTTGGTTCTAAAGTTCTTCTTTTTTCTATACTTGGTTGTGCCAAGAAAGTCTGCCAGAAAAGGTTCATGAGAGATGAAACTGGATCATAAGAGAAATGTAATCATTATTCCCCAGACTTGAGAGATGTTTGTGGGATGGAGATTAAAGGCTGGGAAAGCTTAGANCACTACACTAACATCTTAGGATGCAATTCTTTCACCCTCATCAACCCCCCGAGGCTGCTTACAGCATCTTACAGATGAAAACATGGGTGTGTGCAGGGCTCAGGCGACTTCCCCAGCGTCACACAAGTCCAGTTAGCTGTGTCAGCGTTTGAATCCAGGTCCCTTCGGTTCTAAAGTTCTTCTTTATTCTGTACTTGGCTGTGCCAAGAAAGTCTGCCAGAAAAGGTTCATGAGAGATGAAACTGGATCACAAGAGAAATGTAATCATCATTCCCCAGACTTGAGAGATGTTTGTGGGATGGAGATTAAAGGCTGGGAAAGCTTACAGCAAAATGGGGATAAGAACACCATTTCCCCAGCCAACAGCTAGGCTTGAAAGTTCAGTTCTCAGAGGAACTGGAAAGGCAACCAATACATGGAGATTTGAATAAAAATGTCTAGATGGGCATTTTGACCTAGGGAATTATTGAGGAAGCTGCCATATAGGATCTTCACAGATGGTCAAATGGCTTCTCCATTTGGTAAAGACAGAGCAGATTAATTTCAGAACCTTTTAGCCAGAGTGATGGGAAATGCTANACTGGAAAGGCAACCAATACATGGAGATTTGAATAAAAATGTCTAGATGGGCATTTTGACCTAGGGAATTATTGAGGAAGCTGCCACATAAGATCTTCACAGATGGTCAAATGGTTTCTCCATTTGGTGAAGACAGAGCAGATTAATTTCAGAACCTTTTAGCCAGAGTGATGGGAAATGCTGCTTCTCCCTGATTTGTATGACAGTTATGTTTTCAAACTCTGAATTTAAACTGATGAGATCCCTAAGCCTACATCATCCACTTAATAGCTATGTCAACTTGGACAAATTATTTAAGCTCCCTGAGCCTCCATTTTTTCATCTGGGAAAGGGGGTAATATGAACACTTCCCTAGTCATTGCATATCAGTGAGAGGAGATTGTGGCAAGCAGGGACCGGGGCAAGATATAATTTTTCAGTACATGCTGCTTAGTAACCTTTGCAGTTTAAAAATTTCCCGCTATTAAAGTTGACAAAATATTGAGTCTTTAAAAATGTAAACCTGAGGTTAAAGATACTGTCATTGAGTATATTGCCCAGCACAAATCTTACTACTCAAGCAGCTGATCAAAGATAGATCCATTCTTTTGGCACTCAGAAAAAAAAAGAAATCTAAATTTATTGAGCACTTACTGCCAGGCAATATACTATTCACTTTATATTCATTACAGTATTTAATCTTGCAAAACCACATTTGGCCAACTTCATATCATTTTAACATGAGAGAAATAATATGTAGATATATAAGAAATAAAGAATTATTTCTTTCCACAAATTGCAAAGCTGACAACTGGAGTATCTGAGATCTGAACCCACATTTGTCTAACTCCAAAGTGTGTGCTCACTACTGTGTACTGCCTTCTAAGCTGGTAGCAAGAGGCTGGGCATCAAAGACTTGTTCTGACAGTAGTCTGACTTCCCCCTACCCAGCCCCTGCTTGAACAGCCTCTGGTCTGAACTTGCAATAATCCACAGAGGACTGGCATTCTAGGGGAGCTGGGTATTGTTCCTTAGCATTCCATAAACTATTTTCTAACCTGCCATATCCTGTTACTCCAGCTTCCTTCCTCTAGCTGATAGCTGAGCAGACTGTGAGCTGCAGACCTCATGCACGCCTCACTTGTCTCTTTGTCCCATTCATACAGTGATCCTCGAGAGAAAAGATTTATGGCCCTCCTGCACTTCCTAGGAAGCACGTTCCAGATGTAGAATGAAGTTTACTCTCTTAAAAAACAAAACAAGAAATAAATAGATGAAACAAGGGCAGCTGAAGAGCTTGGTCCACACCGTCTAGAACAGACATTTTGTGGTCCTCACGTGTCGGGGGTATAAGTGACTTCCCTTTTCCTTTCTCCTTATCGCTTTCCTTTAAAGTGCATTAGAAGCGGGCAAAGGGGAAAGTATAAACAATGTCAGGGTGGTACTATATTTAAAGGAAATGTAGGCCTTGCATCCTGCCCTTCTCTAAAAATAAATAAATAAATAAACTCTCAAGAAAGTCCTGGACATCGTATAACCTTGCTTGGGTGTGTTGGCTTGTTAAAGTTAGATAACCAGTTTCGCTTCTAAAACAATCCTAGAGCAGACTTTCTGACTTTCATGTTTGAAATGAAAGGCACCAATTTCCAGCCCTCTGGACTAACCCTCTAACAAGTGGGCTTCTTTGTAATTCTAGGAATTTCCTCTTTAACACAATCCCCCAAAGGTAACATTAATAGGATTTACCCTAGAATGATCTTCAAAGATGGAAGGAGGAATAGTGGGAGCAAACAGGAGAGCTATGGACTAAATCATCTTACACATGTGTTTTGCTTGACTTTAATGGTATTTTTAAATAGAAGTGAAAGGGCATTTAATCATTCACATACTTTGCACTTTAAAAACTGAACATTTTAGNCAAAGGTAACATTAATAGGATTTACCCTAGAATGATCTTCAAAGATGGAAGGAGGAATAGTGGGAGCAAACAGGAGAGCTATGGACTAAATCATCTTACACATGTGTTTTGCTTGACTTTAATGGTATTTTTAAATAGAAGTGAAAGGGCATTTAATCATTCACATACTTTGCACTTTAAAAACTGAACATTTTAGATTGAGAAAATGGAAGGTATGTTAACATTGGGCTGGCAAGCCCACCTGGTAACAATTAAATGAAGTTCAATAGCCACTGGCCCTGTAGGAGATGTGGGTTTCCCTGTGATATGGTCTCATTCCTCTCTCTGTGTCCAGCGCTGAGGTCGAGGGTCATTATATCACCTTGGCACTGTTGCAAAAACATTGTTTTGAAAAAATAATTGTTTCAATTAATAAATAATAAAATAATTATTTCTTTTTATGACCCATTTATCTCTGAAAAAATGAGATCATGAAAGTTGAACCAAGCTGTACGGTATTTTCTTTATTCCCGACTCATCTTTACTGCCTTTCCCATTGACATTTAACATGGCTACCTGTAGCTCAGGTGGTAAAGAATCTGCCTGTAATGCAGGAGACCTGGGTCCAATACCTGGGTCTGGAAGATCCTCTGGAGAACATAATGGCAGCCCACTCCAGTATTCCTGCCTGGAGAATCCCANGGTCCCTTTGGTTCTAAAGTTCTTCTTTTTTCTATACTTGGTTGTGCCAAGAAAGTCTGCCAGAAAAGGTTCATGAGAGATGAAACTGGATCATAAGAGAAATGTAATCATTATTCCCCAGACTTGAGAGATGTTTGCGGGATGGAGATTAAAGGCTGGGAAAGCTTAGAGCAAAATGGGGATAAGAACACCATTTCCCCAGCCAACAGCTAGGCTTGAAAGTTCAGTTCTCAGAGGAACTGGAAAGGCAACCAGTACATGGAGATTTGAATAAAAATGTCTAGATGGGCATTTTGACCTAGGGAATTATTGAGGAAGCTGCCATATAGGATCTTCACAGATGGTCAAATGGCTTCTCCATTTGGTGAAGACAGAGCAGATTAATTTCAGAACCTTTTAGCCAGAGTGATGGGAAATGCTGCTTCTCCCTCATATGTATGACAGTTATGTTTTCAAACTCTGAATTTAAACTGATGAGATCCCTAAGCCTACAGTATCCACTTAATAGCTATGTCAACTTGGACAAATTATTTAAGCTCCCCGAGCCTCCATTTTTTCATCTGGGAAAAGGGGGTAATGTGAACACTTCCCTAGTCATTGCATATCAGCTGAGAGGAGATTGTGGCCAGCAGGGACCGGGGCAAGATACAATTTTTCAGTACATGCTGCTTAGTAATCTTTGCAATTTAAAATTTTCCCACTATTAAAGCTGACAAAATATTGAGTTTTTAAAAATGTAAACCTGAGGTTAAAGATACTGTCATTGAGTATATTGTCCAGCACAGAACTTACTACTCAAGCAGCTGATCAAAGATAGATCCATTCTTTTGGCACTCAGAAAAAAAAAAATCTAAATTTATTGAGCACTTACTGTCAGGCAATATACTATTCACTTTATATTCATTACAGTATTTAATCTTGCAAAACCACATTTGGCCAACTTCATATCATTTTACACATGAGAGAAATAATATGTAGGTATATGAGAAATAAAGAATTATTTCTTTCCACAAATTGCAAAGCTGACAACTGGGGTATCTGCGATCTGAACCCACATTTGTCTAACTCCAAAGTGTGTGCTCACTACCGTGTGCTGCCTTCTAAGCTGGTAGCAAGAGGCTGGGCACCAAAGACCTGTTCTGACAGTAGTCTGGCTTCCCTCCACCCAGCCCCTGCTTGAACAGCCTCTGGTCTGAACTTGCAATAATCCAAAGAGGACTGGCCTTCTAGGGGAGCTGGGCATTGTTCCTTAGCATTCCATAAACTATTTTCTAACCTGCCATATCCTGTTACTCCAGCTTCCTTCCCCTAGCTGATAGCTGAGCAGACTGTGAGCTGCAGACCTCATGCACACATCACTTGTCTCTTTGTCCCATTCATACAGTGATCCTTGAGAGAAAAGATTTATGGCCCTCCTGCATTTCCTAGGAAGCACGTTCCAGATGTAGAATGAAGTTTACTCTCTTAAAAAACAAAACAAGAAATAAATAGATGAAACAAGGGCAGCCGAAGAGCTTGGTCCACACCCTCTAGAACAGACACTTTGTGGTCCTCACGTGTAGGGGGTATTATTGACTTCCCTTTTCCTTTCTCCTTATCGCTTTCCTTTAAAGTTCATTGGAAGCGTTGCAAAGGGGAAAGTATAAACAATGTCAGGGGTGGTGCTATATTTAAAGGAAATGTAGGCCTTGCATCCTGTCCTTCTCTAAAAGTAAATAAATAAATAAACTCCCAAGAAAGTCCTGGACATCTTATAACCTTGCCTGGGTGTGTTGGCTTATTTAAAGTTAGATAACCAGTTTCGCTTCTAAAACAATCTTAGAGCAGACTTTCTGACTTTCACGTTTGAAATGAAAGGCACCGAATTCCAGCCCTCTGGACTAACCCTCTAACAAGTGGGCTTCTTTGTAATTCTAGGAATTTCCTCTTTAACACAATCCCCAAAAGGTAACATTAATAGGATTTGCCCTAGAATGATGTTCAAAGATGGAAGGAGGAATAGTGGGAGCAAACAGGAGAGCTATGGACTAAATCGTCTTATACATGTGTTTTGCTTGACTTTAATGGTATTTTAAAATAGAAGTGAAAGGGCATTTAATCATTCACATACTTTGCACTTTAAAAATTGAACATTTTGGATTATTTTGAGAAAATGGAAGGTATGTTAACACTGGGCTGGCAAGCCCCCCTGGTAAAAATTAAATGAAGTTCAATAGCCACTGGGCCCTGTAGGAGATGTGGGTTTCCCTGGGATATGGTCTCATTCCTCTCTCTGTGTCCAGCACTGAGGTCGAGGGTCATTATATCATCTTGGCACTGTTGCAAAAACATTATTTTGAAAAAATAATTCTTTCAATTAATAAATAATAAATAAAATAACTATTTCTTTTTATGACCCATTTATCTCTGAAAAAAAAATTAGATCATGAAAGTTGAACCAAGCTGTACGGTATTTTCTTTATTCCCGACTCATCTTTTAATTTATGTTACCTGCCTTTCCCACTGACATTTAACACGGCTACCTGTAGCTCAGATGGTAAAGAATCTGCCTGTAATGCAGGAGACCTGGGTCCAATCCCTGGGTCTGGAAGATCCTCTGGAGAACATAATGGCAGCCCACTCCAGTATTCCTGCCTGGAGAATCCCATGGACAGAGGAGCCTGGCGGGCTACAGTCCATGGGCTTGCAAAGAGCTGGACATGACTGAGCGAGTGACACTGCTGCTACTACTCCCCTGATCTAGAACAGTGTCTTCAGTGAGAAGACCGGGAAAGTGAGGTCTGAAGACAGAGGGTGGCATTTCCAAAGTCAGGCCCCACGTTAGGCAGAATGCATTAATAGCTATTCACATATTGTGGCTCTACTTTTCTGTAGAACTGCTTGTAGGAGATGGTTTGGAATTATATGGGGATAGTTTGGTTGTCCTGATGAATGGGAGGATCACCTGACTTTTAATTGAGTGAAGGTCAGAGGCTTCTCTCAGAAGTTTAGGAATAGGAGGACAATCTAGAAAGAGAGGAAGGGGAGAAGAGACAGAGATGGGACCAAAAAACAGGAATGCAATGTTCTGGAGTGAAATGTGTGCTGTGTGCTCAGTTGTATCCGACTCTTTGAGACTTCATAGACTTTAGCCCACCAAGCTCCTCTGTCCTTGAGATTCTCCCAGCAAGAATACAGGAATGGGTTGCTGTTTCCTCCTCCAGGGGTTCGTCTCCACCCAGGGATTGGAGTCTCTTGTGCCTTCTGCATTGGTAAGCAGATTCTTTACCACTTGTGCCACTTCCTAAGCCCATGGAAGTCACATGACAAACATATTTTACGAAGAGGAAGTAATCTGCTATGTTAGATGCAACTAAAAGATCAAGAAAAAAGGAAAATTGTGAATTGGTCATTTGATTTGATGAAACGGCCCTTCAACTCTTTATTCCAAGTGTTTTCAAATTTTCATCATCATGGTCTGAGAGTGGGACATTTAACATTTCAGTATTGAGGACTCAGGTAGGTTTTTAATCGGAGGTCCTGTGTCCTTCTCTTCTGGAAATTATTGTCATATTCTGTCATTATTTTTTCTTCCTTTCCATTTTCTCAAATCATTCTCTCTGGAATTGTTAGTATTCAGGTGTTGGCCTTTCTGGATCCATTTTTAATTTGTGTTTTCTCTGCCATGCTCTGGTGGTTCACTAGGAAGGGATCGACCTGCAGTGCCGGGGGACCAGGGCTCAACCCCTGGGTTGGGAAGATCCCCTGGGGAAGGGAATGGCTCCCCACTCTAGTATTCTTGCCTGGAGAATCCTGTGGACTGAGGAGCGTGGTGGGTTACATTCCCTAGGGTCACAAAGAGTCAGACACGACTGAGTGACTAAAGCTCTCACTTTTCTGCCATTCTCCATTTTGGTATATTTGGTTCTGTCTCTGAGTGATTTGCTCAATTTTTTAAAGAGAAACAGAAGGCAAGGCCAGCCAGCTGGCAAAGCAAAGAACCTAGTGGGTCCATTAGCTTNGTGGTGGGTTACATTCCCTAGGGTCACAAAGAGTCAGACACGACTGAGTAACTAAAGCTCTCACTTTTCTGCCATTCTCCATTTTGGTATATTTGGTTCTGTCTCTGAGTGATTTGCTCAATTTTTTAAAGAGAAACAGAAGGCAAGGCCAGCCAGCTGGCAAAGCAAAGAACCTAGTGGGTCCATTAGCTTCACATATAGACATTAAAACAATCTTTTCTACTCTTATACCTCAGACTTGGGGAATTTTAAAAGAGGACATACATATTACTTGGCAATCTCCAGGAGGATTTCAAAAGCCTAAAAAGAGGAGAAAGCATGCCTTGTGGGGATGGGTAAGTGCCCAAGTGATTGATTTGTCTTGTAAGTGGAAGAAAACTACCAATACTGTGCTAAATCCCAGAGGTTCTTCTCAGAAGAATTTGAGAGGCTGCAAGGCTTGGTTCATTTAGGGTGGGTTACTCTCCTGCTGATAAGAAAGACAGATGTGGAGGGCTTGTGTCCCCCAGTTCCTTAAGTCTTTGGTGTTCAGAGGGCCCCAAGCTCCGTCTTGTTATGACCACACCTGTTCTCTGAACATTCAACTCTTTGATTCCCTTTATTGGATTTTTTTTTCTAGATTTAAAGTTTTGTGATTCTGTAAAGCTACCATCTCTTGAAGGGCTGAAATGTTATGGTTTGAGACCATAATTGCACATAACATCTTCCACTGTGTGCCAAGTACCCTGAGAGACTTAGGGACAGAAAACACAATCTCTACCTGCCGCCTTTGAGCAAAATAAAAGACTAGGAAGGGGAAAGGCAGCACACAACACAAAGCTGTGCTCTAAATTTAGCATGGCAAACATGTTTTTTCTTCCATGTCAGTGCAGGGAGATCTATAGAGGCTACTTTGAGTGTGTATTAAGAAATTCAGGTTGAATCATGCCTCGGTTCAAGGTAGAATGACACGTTTGATTAGAGATATCGGCCTTTGGCACAATGTGGGCGAATAGCATTTTTTTTTTCCTTTTGCATTTATCTACCCTTCTGTAAATGTTTTAAGAGTTTATGAGAGAGAAAGAGAGAGGGAGAGAGATCACTGTAAAGTGAATCCAAAAAAAGTGGATCGAACACATTTCCTTTTGTTAGGTGATAAGATTTCCTCATGAGGACAGATGTGTGAATGACATCCCAGGGGAGGGAGATGGAAGAAAAGGCAAAGATGTATGACTCTCTTACATTAAGGCTTCATTAATGTAACTGTTACATCTGGGACCCTGACCTCTGACCCCTAGTTCCACCAGTCATTAGCTATGAGTCCTAACACAAAACATTACTTCCGTTGCAGTCAGAATTGTCACTCACAAATGGCAATTTTGTTTCCAACCCAATACTGTCATTCATTAAATGAAGGGAAGACAGCATCATGCAATGTCATGTTCCCCAAAGAATTTTCCATGAAAATTTATGCTTATGAGATGTTCATGGGTGCTATGTGCAAAAGCATCCTGTGATCGAGTTAATTTAGGAAGCACTGGCCAAGGAAAACAAAACTGAATTATTTAGACATTTTAGAGCCATTAATATGTCAGTGGTACCATGAATTTTATGGGAGAAATATTATATACAGAAATAGCCAAGATGTTCGATCACAGAACCTTTTTATATTGACCATAACCAGGGGCCGGTGTTTATGTGTTGTTCTCCATTTTCCTAACCCCTGGCAGGACGCTGTGAAGAGAAACAAAGGGAGTGCATGGACAGATGAGATACGGATGGTGAGACCTATAAACTGGCTTTGACTACCCAGGGCTGCAGGTGGGTGATCTTGGAAAAGTCGACTAACATTTTTGAGTCTCAATTTCCTTATCTATATAATAGTGATAATAAGATCTACTTTGTGTATGGTTGTTGGAATATATGGAGAGAAAATATGTAAGTCATATGCTATCACATTCCTGGTACTAAGTAGGTGCTCAATAAATGTTAAGTCTTTCTTTTGCTTCCTCCCTATTATGTAATTTGTACTCTAGTGAGGGGGTAAATGGCAGTGGGGGCTTCCCCGGTGGCTGAGCAGTAAAGAATCTGCCTGCAATGCAGGAGGCCCAGGTTTGATCGCTGGGTTAGGAAGATCCCCTGGAGAAGGGCATGGAACCCACTTCGCTATTCTTGCCCGGAGAATTCCAGGGACAGAGGAGCCTGGCAAGCTACAGCCCTTAGTGTTGAAAAGAGTCGAACATAACTGAAGCAACTGAGCACACGCCAATGGCAGTGGGGCTGGTGGCAGATGGGATGCGGGACTGGTAAACATCGAGTGTTTCAGAGTTTTGTGCAAAGCATTAGGGAAGAGGAGAAACTCTCCTGTTCATACCAAAACATGGGTCTGAGGGGCCAAAAGGAACATTTCTGCACCATAGGAAGACCAGACACTTGCACACGTTTTGCTTGCACAGGATCACAAATCCAATATAAGCATTTGGGTTCATCATTGAAAATGGCAATAAGAAGAAAATATTGGAAATCAGATTTGTCTCGTGGTTTCAGAAGAGCAGAGGTACCGGATCAGCCTGTCATGATGTCTTGTCCTTTCTCAAATGCTGTTTCATCTGAACTTTTCTACTCATAACATCATTTTTTTTAGAAAGAACGTCTAGACTTGTTGACAAATGCGCCCGAGAAAGTCCACCCAAGCTTGGTGCATCTGGATCTGTGCAAACTCCTGTTGATCTTCACCTCCCTTGGTGCAAAGCATATCCAGTACAACATAGAGTGGGCAGCTAACCCAAGAGCAGCCAGTAGCCAATAACTTACAAGGGGTTTTGATATCAGGGGTGATTGACAACTACCAAAATACCAATCAGTCTGGCTTCCTGTGTAGGTGGGGCTAACATAAAAAGAAATTGGCCAATCAAGGGAGAATAAAGCAGACAGGCAAACAGAGCACATGCTGTCATAAAGCTTTTGTGTATGTGTAGGTGTGTGTGTGTGCCTCCACTGAATTCCTGTTTCGTTTTCTGTTTTAAATAACAAGACTATAAGTAGCATACATATATGAGCTGTGCGCTCAGTCATGTCCCACTCTGTGACCCCATGGACTGTAGCCCACCAGGCTTCCTCTGTCCATGAGACTCTCCAGGCAAGAATAATGAAGTGGGCTGCCATTTCCTCCTCCAGGAGATCTTCCCGACCCAGGGATCAAATCTGCATCTCTTATGTCTCCTGCATTGGCAGGTGCATTCTTTACCACAAGCATCACCTGGGGAGCCCGTAAGTAGCATATGGAGTTCACTAATCCTTCTTCCTCGATATTTCTGTGGTGGCTCAGTGGTAAAGAATCTGCCTGTCAATGCCTGCCAGTGCAGGAGACGTGGGTTCAATCCCTGGGTCGGGATGATCCCCTGGAGGAGGAAATGGCAACCCACTCCAGCCTTCTTCCCTGGGAAATCCCTTGGCCAGAGGAGCCTGGCGGGCTGGTCTCCATAGGGTCTCAAAAGAGTCAGACATGATTTAGTGACTAAACAACAAATCCTTCTTCCTCTATATTTCTAGCCTATCCTTCACAAAAGTCTACCTCCCAGCCAAAAGTTTGGACAAAGCTTGCTCAGTTTTCTTTAACTTGGGTTTGTTTTTTTTTTCCTTCTTTCTTTACAACTTGACTTCTGTTCTCAAGCCTGAGGTATGAAGGGGTCCCTGAGTTGAAGGTTTCCTTCAAACTGGCTGAGAGATGAAGATCAACACAAGTTTGGACAGATCCAGACGCGCCAGGCTTGGGTGGACTTTCTCTTGCTTGCTTGTCAACAGCTTTGATGCTGGGCCAGGTAAAGCTATCTGTAGCCATTACTTCCTTTGATGACATCAGACAAGTACTACCTGGCAACATCAGCCATGAATTCCTGTGGAAACTCAGGTTAATCTTGGAGGATCCTCTGAAAAAGTCATTTTGTATGTTTTGAGAGCTCTATTAAAAATTACTGATCTAATATTTATCTTTCAAATGAGGTCAAGAATTATAATCCTTTTCATTTTTTCAAAGACACAGATTCTTCAAGCTAAGGAGCAATTCAAGCAATTAATTTTTTTTTTTTTTTTGGTAGAGTTTAGTCCAGGCCCTCCACGTGTCACTGGCTCTGGAACTGGGAGGGGTAGGCACTGGCCTGGGATTGATGAATCTCAGGTTTTAACCCACGCTCTGCCACTTACTGTCTCTGGCACTCGGAGCAAATGCTTTCTTGTCTCTCAGCCTTTACTTTGTGAATTGAATAATGTTGGAGCTAAAAGCCTTCTTTAGAAAGCAGGATGTCCAACTGCCTTTTCTTTGCAAGTAAGAAAACTGAGGGTTTGTGCAGCAAGTCGTGCTGGGATCTCCGGGTATTCACTCAGCGTTCGGTTCCCATTCTTCCAGAAATAGTACTCTGGTTTCCTTTGAGGAGCTACCATTTCTTTTAGTCTCTATCCATTCAAAAGGGGTGACCACAGTCCCAGCTCTGAGGGCAAAAATGTTCCCCAGATTTAGTGATTTGTTAAGGGGTAGGTCGAAACTCAAGTCAGGTTAATCAGACACAGTGGAACTCAATAAGAAGCCTTTTCATAGGAAATTGTTGGAAAAAGGAGATGCGTATTTTCTATGAGGGTGATTGAGAGTAAAGGTGGAACAAATGAAAACCATGCTTCAATCACGGGAGGAAGCTTGGTTTGAAAATGGAGCCGAAGAACAATGGAGAGAGCGTGGTCTGGGAGGAAGGTGGGTCCTGTAGGCAAAGCATGAGTCCCTGGACCCACCACGTCCTAAGCCAGATGGGGGAGCCAGACAACCTTCATCTGAGTCACAACTCTGCCACTGACACGCTGTGTGACATCCTCAGGCAAGACACTCAGTCTTTGTATGTCTCCATCACCTTATCTGTAAAATGATAGTAATGAATGGAAACCTACCTCATGATGCTGTCATGAGGAATGAGTGATTCTTTGTGTGTTTGTGTGCATGTGCTTCGAGTGTGTGCACGCTCAGTCTTTCTGACTCCATGGACTGTAGCCCATGACACTGCTCTGTCTGGGAGACTTCCCAGGCAAGAATACTGGAGTGGGCTGCCATTTCCTCCTCCAGGGGATCTTCCCAACCCAGGGATCAAACCTGTGTCTCCTGCATCTCCTGCGTTGGCAGGCAGATTACCACCTAGGAATCCCATGCTTAGAGTAGAGCTTGCCATATATTAATAGTAAGTGCTATGTGACTATTTATTAAAAGCATTATTATTGCTTTGACATAACTATACATTTTAGTTACAAGAGCCCTTTCTTTTTTGAACCATTTTGATCTCAGACAAAACTAATTAGTCATTAGGTTAATGGCAGATCTTAAAACCAGATCTTCTGACCCCTATTTCAGACATTATTTCCTGATCACCACAACCATGCCATAAATTACAAGGGAGGATTCTTTGTTTTGATTTTGTTAAGCCTAAAATTGTTATCATGTTTCATAGGGTAACGGTCTCTCTGTTTTAAAGATACACACTAAACCACATAGAAGTCAATGTTATAATGTCGGTAATTCATTTTTAAATAACTTAGCAAAAGCCACAAGACAAGATGACACAACTAGGACAAAATGCTAGCAACTGCTCTCTAACTGAATGCTGGATAACTGAGGGTTCATTATAAAATTCTCTCATCTTTTCTCTATGTTTGAAAATTTTTATAGTGTAAATGTGGATTACAATTTCAGGCTAAATTTTATGTTTTTCATGCTTGAACGTAGAAACCATACGGGCAAGGAACAGGTCTGCCTTAGCTTTTGTTGTGTGTCCCAGTAGCTGAACTGTGTACCATGGCACATACTCAGTAAGCATGTAATGAGAGAGGAACACGTCAGGCCTTGTCCGCTGGGAAGGAGCGCCCCAGGCCAGGTGTAACTGCACTGTGCCTGCTCTGAGCCTTCCTCCCGTCACCAGTCATCCTGGGCATGCCAAGCGGATAGCTTCTGACTCCTAGCATCTGGGACCCCCCTCCTAAAGGCTGTGCTCGGAGCACTCAGCCTCTGCCTGGGGCTGGTCAGAAGGCTGGGAAGTTGACATTCTCCAAGTATAACCCTGAACTGATGAGTAACAGACCCTGGAGGATAAATATTTTAGCTTCCTTGTCTCTCAAGTGAACATCTGAGGCTTCTTCCATCTTCTCTCCCAGAGGTCTCTAGTGTGATTCAATAACAACTGCCCATTAACACAGCCTTTATTAATCATTCCCCTTCTCTGTTTTACACCTGCTCTCCCTACTAGTGCTTCTTGGGATTGCTTTTGAAATTAATTACAATTGACCCGTCACGACACAAGTTTGAACTGAGTTGGTCCACCTGTAGGTATATTTCTTTTTTCTATAGTAAATGTACTACAAGATAAGCAGTCTAATCTGCAGATGTGGAAACATGGATACAGAGGAACTGATATACACAAGAAACCATGCATATGAAAGGCTAGCTATTAATTAGATATGCAGATTTTGTACTGTGCAGAGAGCTGGCACCCCTAACTTTGCGTCGTTTAAGAGCCAGCTATATTTGCTATCTAAGGTTCAACTACTAGGAGAAAAAAGAATCAGCCTAAACAAACATGGAGGAATGGACTAGAGAACTTTCTGGATAAATTGAACTTAATCTTACCCTTGGCGTGAGATTGTTAAGAGGCAGAGATTTCTTCCTGGGGACACCCCATGGTCTTTGTGCGTTGGACCAGGTCACCTGGCTACCTGGATATTGGACATCAGGAAAACCTCAGGGCTTATTTCCAGTTTCACTATTTCTAGAACCAAATTACTCAGCTATTCCACTCTCAATCCCCCTTTCTGCTTTCTCCATAAAGGTATTTCCTGGTGCTGGTTTTTGAATTACCAAATATTCTTTCCATCTCTGCATGGTGACTTTGCAGTACAGTAAAGACATATGCTCTTCCCTAAGGGCCAAGCCTAAATTCCATCCTGGCTTCTTCAAATACCCTTGAATGAAAACAGACATTCCTTTCTCCTACAATCTTTGTGTATACCTATTCATTAGACATGCTATGTTAAATCCATTAATGGAGTTGCAATGCCTATGAAACTCCTAAATTGTAATCAATTCAAAATAAAGCCCTCACAAAATGAAACACAAAGAGGAGGAAAAAAAAAAAAAGTTGCCTTAGCTACTCATTGTCTACGCAGTATAGTATAATCTGCTCAGTGACAATCAAGAAACTTCGAGCCTCAAGTCAAAGAAATCTAAATTTGAGTACTGACTCTGCTTCACCACCCTCCTAGGTAGTTTTGAATCTATGCCTGTGTTTTATTCTCTCTCCAAACAAACAACAGCACACACAATCCACAGTGACATTTCAGTTATTTTCCCAGGCAAATGGGGAACTTATTTCTCAGAAGAGAATGATTTCAAAAGGATATATGAAACAAATGATGGATTCTTTATCTTCATGTTTCCAAATGCTCCCCCTGAGTTGTTACAAATCTAGCCATCCAGGCGTTAAGAGTCAGTCATTTTCAACTTCTCTTACCTAAACTTTTCTCAAAGGTCATCTTAAATTCTGCTGGTGCTGTCTCCACAGTGCTCCCTCAAACTTTCATGCTCCCACTTTCTTTGTCTACAAAGAGATGCCTTTCCCTATTGGCTGCATCATTTCAAAGGTTCTCATTGGTTTCCCTGCCTCCCGTGTCCTGTCCCCTTCTCCAGCTGAACCCATTCCAATTTTTTTTTTTTTTACCCTGTTTCCATGCATATGGACCTTATATCAACCTCTTGTTCTCAAATAGTCAGTGGTCCTTCCACTGAGTTATACATTGTCTCTAGTTAACTGTATCCTTCCAGGTGGCTCAGTGGTCATGAATCCACTTGCCAGTGCAGGAGATGAAAGAGATGTGAGCTTGATTCCTGGGTTGGGAAGATCCTCTGGAGAAGGAAATGGCAACCCACTCCAGTATTCTTGCCTGGGAAATCCCACGGACAGAGGAGCCTGGTGGGCTACAGTCCATGGAGTCGCAAAGAACTGGACATGACTTGGCGATTAAACAGCAGCAGCAGCAACTGCATCCTGCTTTGTTTCTCTCTTCACTACCTTGAATCCTACATTTCATCCTCACAAGTCCTGGAATGTTCCTTTTTCCTGCCACTGTGCCTTGGCTGTTCCTTACCCTGGATCTCTTTCTTAAAGTCTTCTCCATCCTTAAGGTGTAGGTCAAATTTTATTCCATCCCCAAATAGTAGAGGATTTTTCTTTACTTATTGGAGTATAGCACACAGCTTCTCTATAATGAAATTTGCTATCATCATTGGAAATTAATTCTCTTCTCTGTTTTCCTCATTTGCTGGTGAGCTTTTAGAAGGCTAAAAATCTACTATTTTATTCATTTCAGAGTCACCCCTTGGTCTTTAGACTTGTGCTATGTATGGAGTAGGGGCTCAATAGATGTAATTCCCAAGGTCAGTTATGGTGAAGGCGAAGTTTGGCTCTTATAAATACAAGTGAAAATAAAGTAATACTGGTGCTTCATGTTTTCAATTTCTTCTCTGAGAACCGACAAATATGTTTTTATAGGAAAAAGCAGAACTTTCAAGCATCTACTGTGATAGACTGGAAGGACTTTCAATGATCCCTGCTTCCTGGTGTTTGTGTACTGGAGTAATCCTGTCTGTGTGAGTGTGGCTGGATCTCAGGACTCACTGCTGATGAACAGGATATGGCGGAAGCGATGTGACGTCACCTCCATGGCTAGGGTTACCTAAGGCTATGACGTGTATGTCACCGGCACTCTCCCTTACGCTGGCACTCTCTTTTGCCCTCTTGCTTACATGGCAGGGAACAAGAGGAGGCCTTTAACTAAGAACTTGCAAGAAACTGCGGCCTCAGTCCAACAACCTCCGAGAGGCTGAATCCTGCCAACAGCCATGTGAGTGAACTCAGAAGCAAAGCTTTGCCAGTTGAGTCTTAGGATGACTGCAGACTTGTGAGAGACCCAGAATCTGAGGACCCAACTAATCTGTCCCAGATTCTTGGCTTACAGACTGAAATAATATACACTATTGCTTAAAGACATTGTGTCTATCAGTAAGTTTTCAATGCAGGAATAGATAACCGAGACTTCTATCTTTGAAAATTCTGACCGCCATGTTCGGGCTATCAGGATGTACTGTCTTATTGATAGATTGCCCCTGGCCTTGAGTTACATTGTCTTTCTATCCTCTCTAAGTCTTTTGGGCTTTGTATAAAAATTCTTAGCTCCTAAGAACATGGCTTATGCATTTATCTGCATAGAGCTAGTACAGAATTACATAAAGCTAAGTCTTTAGTAGATAAGAACTTAAAATAAATCTTAGGATAAAATATATCATTATGGATTACCTACTGGTTCATGCATTTATGTGATATTAAATATTTTCTTTTCAATTCTACAAATAAGGAAAATGAGAATCAAGGGAAGACATTTACTCAAGGGCACACATTTACCAAGCGCTGAAATCCGATGTCAAGCCAAGATATGTGTATTGTTGAAACCAAGCTCTTTTCACCAAACCAAAGTTTTCAACTGTAACTGTTCACTGTAATCACCTGAAAAGCATTAACTAAACTTTGAGAAATCCTGATTAATTCTTCCGGGGCACAGTCTGGGCAATAGGATTTTTTAAAAGCTTCCTGCATGATTCTAGTATAGATTCAAATTTGAGAACCACTAGAAGGAAATGGCAACCCACTCCAGTGTTCTTGCCTGGAGAATCCCAGGGATAGGGGAGCCTGGTGGGCTGCCATCTATGGTGTTACGCAGAGTTGGACATGACTGAAGTGACTCAGCAGCAGCAGCAGCAGCAGATTATACATAGACCCTCCCAAGCTGCATTCTTTCCTTGTGGAATTTAACCACACTCCCAATTCCTGAATTTGAAATTAAGCCACTTGAATCCCTGTGGAAAAGGACAAAAATCCACCAAGACTGAAGCAATTGTTGAATATAAGCTGTGGAGAGTAATGTTCTAGGTGAGGAGGAAACAGAGAGAAGAGAAGCTCTGACCTTGACTTACACTGACCGTGAATAAAGGAGAAGATTTTATTACAGACCAGGAAACTGATCAGCAGTTCTCCCCACATCTTGTACGGCTAGNCACTCCCAATTCCTGAATTTGAAATTAAGCCACTTGAATCCCTGTGGAAAAGGACAAAAATCCACCAAGACTGAAGCAATTGTTGAATATAAGCTGTGGAGAGTAATGTTCTAGGTGAGGAGGAAACAGAGAGAAGAGAAGCTCTGACCTTGACTTACACTGACCGTGAATAAAGGAGAAGATTTTATTACAGACCAGGAAACTGATCAGCAGTTCTCCCCACATCTTGTACGGCTAGACTATTTACTCATATTTCACTCGTCCTTGAATAATGGCCATTTCCCATATTAGAGTTTAAAGGGAACTTAGAATTTCATTATTTCTTATACAAGGAAACTGAATCTTAAGGGGAGTGATTTGCTAAAGGCCNGCCTCTGTCTTGGGGTTTCCCGGTGCTGTTTCCTTCTCCTGGGGATCTTGCCTGCCCAGGGGTCGAACTAGCCTCTCCTGCATCAGCAGGTGGATACTGTACACTGAGTCACCAGATATTAGAAGTCCAAATCCTGTTAAGATTTATCCTGAGAAAATAGAAATACACTCAACTTTGCTAGTAGTGAATATATGGTTGATACTGTCTCTGTCACTCATCACTTAAGTAGGGGATTCTGCATCACATGGTCTGCAAGAGGAATGGGAGCTCGGTAACTCAGAGTTGGTGGCAGCTTCCTCATCCTGAACCTACAGTGAGATAGTTTGCGTGTTCTTGGTGAAATGGATTTGTACACTATATTACTGATTATGATAAATTAACACTCTTAAAATGTATAAGTGACTTAAAATATTTTCTGCAAAGAAACTGCTGGTCAAGGTGGTCCTAATAATTCAAGTCAATAATAACAACAACGGAAAAATGGAAAAACAGCATGCCCCATCCTGGTTTGAACTTTTTCTCAGACAGGTCGTGAACTAAAAACAATGGCTACTGTTATCTGGCAAAAATTTTTTTTGAGAAAATATACCCACTTAGTCAATCTTTTTGAAATGAAAGTGATATTTTTGGTAATAAATGAGGAAATAATGGCCTTTGAAGAAAACTCATGATTTGGAGAAAGAATTTTGAAAGTGCATGTTTAAAGACATTTTCATCACTATATGATTTTTGTTTCCTGAGATTAAGAGTGATTTAGTTTACCTGTACAACTCTTATATGTCAAGATTAAAAATGCTTTGAAAGTGAATTTTCTAATTTGTTAAAAAACGGTCCAAATGAAGCCTTTAGGTAGGTTTTAAGATCATCTGAAAATATATAACTATTACATACCTTCTTTTAATTTGTTAANACTCATTGGTATGCTGTGGGCGAAGCTGGCTTGGCGCAGTCTCATCTCCACTGAACCCATCCTATTCACTGTGGTGACACCAGAGCTCCCAGAATGAGGCAGAATTGAGCAAGCACAGCTGGAAGACCGCAGAGTGTCTGGAACTGAGAAAAACACGCATTTAGTCAATTTTAAATTAAGAGGCTTTGTTTACGTTTTCTCAGCTTCTCTTACGGAGTTAGTCAAATTTTAGATTCCCTCCAAAATTAAACAAGTGTCAGGAACAGATGGCAGGTTTATTTTACTTCATTCAACCTGTTCAAGGAGTGTGAACTCAGGGATTGAGCAGTGTGACACAAATTTTCATGTTAAATTGTCGAAAGAAAGCTTGATGCATGGCTCCCCTGAAGAGAACGATTTATATACGTGTGAGGCAGTGCCCTGGTTTTAGACTGGTCTGTTGTCTAATGTGTGGGATTCATCCTCTTGTCCCAGGGAGCCAGGCTGGTGGGAAGGCAGCTAAATAGGAGAGAAGACAGGTTTGTACTTGGATTTCTGGCTTCTATCTATCAGGTTTCTTTTAGGGTGAAAGCTTTAGCAAATGTGAATGGCATGGCTAAAATAAAGTTTGTTGATGATGTCAATGACCTCTGTATCAGTGATCCTAACTTCGCTACCACTTTCAAACCAATTCAGATTGTCTTGTTGCCTTNAGACAGGTTTGTACTTGGATTTCTGGCTTCTATCTATCAGGTTTCTTTTAGGGTGAAAGCTTTAGCAAATGTGAATGGCATGGCTAAAATAAAGTTTGTTGATGATGTCAATGACCTCTGTATCAGTGATCCTAACTTCGCTACCACTTTCAAACCAAATCAGATTGTCTTGTTGCCTTTACTTTTCTGTATCTCCTCTACTCACCATGATCACACTGGAGGGAGAAGGGGAGCGAAGCTGCTTCACTGGCTTTTCAAATATGTCCAAGACCTTGTTGCTTCACATTTGAGCTTGCATTTGGGCAAGGCTGACATTGTGTGAAAAACCTAAATAATTTAGACAAAGTTTTACTTGTGATGCCATTGCCAGAGTTCCCCACTTTTTACTGATGTGAATAATTGTTTTGCAAATGCTTTGAAAAACAATTAGATATAATTGCATTGAAATATTTTCTTTGCTTTGGAACTTCTTGTCTCCTAAATGAGGCATTTCATTTGGGAACTGATGGTGGTAAATGGAGAGACAATGATTTTTTTAATGGATAATTTGAGTCTCCATTCCCTACTTCCATCCTTTCCCCTTAATAGCATATCATGAGTTTTTAAATTATCCAGATAACTACTTCAATCCCCCTCGTAATACTGGATTTTAGAAACAACACATAATATCAGGTTTTTAGGTAAACGTCGAAATACTCTAAATCTCCCGCTTGTTTTAATCTGTTACTAATGTAAAATGACTGCAAAAGTCAATTTCTAATTAAAAATAGAAAAACACTCAGATCAATAGATGCTCAGTTGGTTGGTATTCAGCTAGGACTTCTCTCAAAGGTTCCCATTTCTTATTGAATATGCATGGCTGATGTTCTTAGCTACTTTCAGTCATAATGTAATTTAATACATTGCTGTGTAATTCTTACATGAGGTAAACAATTATCCAGATAGCTCAAAGCTCTTTAAAATCTTGTTGTTAGTATCTACAAGCCTGTGATAAGCATTAAAAATGTAACAGACAATGTTAAATCTTTTCATTAATAATAATAGAAAGAAAATACTGACTGTGTCTTTAAAGCATACACCCAGAGAAATGTTCTCATTGCTCACTGTAGCAGATTTGCAGAGACGTGATAAGGTAAAAAGATGTAAGACAAATGGCTGGGGAGAGAAGTTGTCTATGAAAAGACTTGCCTCCAAATATTGATGGAATAATTTGTCACAGGATGATTATGGAGGTGTGCTTTCCTAGTTATAATCAGTTGGGTGTGGCCTGCCCTCGGCCTGATACTTATCAAGGTAAAAAGAAAGTGAACTCTTGAATTCTTGTAAGGAAGAAAAGATAAAAGGGTTCAGTTCAATTTAGTTCAGTCGCTCAGTCATGTCTGACTCTTTGCGAAGAAATAATTAATTGGTTNGAGAAGGCAATGGCACCCCACTCCAGTACTCTTGCCTGGAAAATCCCATGGACAGAGGAACCTGGTAGGCTGCAGTCCATGGGGTCACTAAGAGTTGGGCATGACTGAGCGACTTCACTTTCATTTTTCACTTTCATGCATTGGAGAAGGAAATGGCAACCCACTCCAGTGCTGGAGAATCCCAGGGAAGGGGAGCCTGGTGGGCTGCCATCTATGGTGTCGCACAGAGTCGGACACGACTGAAGCGACTTAGCAGCAGCAGCAGCAGTGCGTATTTGGTAATTTCGAACTCTTAATTAATCCCTCCTCCCACTTCCCTCTTTGGTAACCATAAGTTTGTTTTCTTCATCTGTGAGTCTATCCTATTCTGTTCTGTTCAGTTCAGTTCAGTCGCTCAGTCGTGTCCGACTCTTTGCGACCCCATGAATCTCAGCACGCCAGGCCTTCCTGTCCATCACCAACTCCCAGAGTCTACCCAAACCCATGTCCATCGAGTCAGGGATGCCATCCAGCCGTCTCATCTTCTGTCGTCCCCTTCTCCTCCTGCCCTCAATCCCTCCCAGCATCAGGGTCTTTTCCAAAGAGTCAGCTCTTCTCATCAGGTGGCCAAAGTACTGGAGTTTCAGCTTCAACATCAGTCCTTCCAATGAACACCCAGGACTGACACTGGTTTAATCCCTAATCCGGGAAGACCCCACATGCTGCAGAGCAACCTCAACTGTTGAGCCTGTGCTCTGGAGTCTGGAAGCCACAACTACTGAACCCATGCGACTCTACTGAAGCTCATATGCCCAGAGCCTGTGCTCTGCAGCAAGAGAAGCCACCAAAACAAGAAGTCACCACGCTGCAACTAGAGAGGAGCTCTGCTCATGATGAAATGCCTGCACAGCACTGAAGACCCAGCACAGCCAAAAATTAACAAAAAAAAATTATTTTTTTTAATAAATAAATAAAAATGTACCAACTATTGTTAGCTCTGCTGCTGCCATTTAGTCAGTAAGTCGTGTCTCACTCTGCCGCCCACAGAATCCATGTCTCCTGCTTGACAGGCAGAGTCTGTACCACTGAGCCACCTGGGAAACGCTGGTTCGTACGTTTTAAAATGGATGGGAAGAAATTCCGAAGGTGAATGTATTTCTTGATATGGGAAAGTTCTATTCTTTACCACTGAGCCATCAGAGTCATACAGAACTGGTGACCAGCACCGGGTACACTTGGCCCCGGGGCCTTAGGTCACCAGCCCTCTGGTTTAACTGAAGCTCCCATCCGCACAGGACCCCGATCTGTTCAGAGCTCTGTGTGAGAATGGCCTTTTTTCTAAACTGAATAGTTTTCAACCCTGGACGCGCATTATAATTATCTGGAAAGTTTTTTAGAAAAGAGCAAAAGCAGCTCTGGGCCCCACCCCAGATGAATTCAGACTCTTGGAGGTGGGCTCACAAGCAAGACGCATGAAAGTCTCCCTCAGTGACCCCTAAATCCCAGCTCAGAGTCTACTTGAATTAGCCACAGGTAAACCCAGTGTGATGCTCTTGGGCCCAGTCCTGGGTCATGTTAACCTGGGATACAGGTGCTGCCAGGAAGCCAAGAGCCCTGGAAAGAGGAAGTGAAACACGTGGAGGAGAGTCACAGCTCCCTGCGTATCTTACAGACGTGACGACAAGGCGGCCCTGCCTCTGCATTCTTCGGGACTCTGTGTCAGCCTCCCTGGAAAGACAGACAGTGATCGGCTTTTTAAAAAGTCTCCTGGCCACAGGCATCAGTCCGGGCCCTGTGGTCGGAAGGTCTGGCCATGAGTGGCTGGAGTATCTGCTCTTCCCAGTGGATTCAGACTTCGGTCTCTCTCAAGATCAGGTGTAAAGAGATGATTAGTGACATCATCTCATGCTTGCTTCTGCCTCGTTCTGTAACTGACCCGCCCTGGTTACCAGCAAGCAGATGTTCATTCCCCACCCTGCCTGTCTCCTCGGGTCCTTCCCACTCTTTGCTTTTCTTTATAGATTTCAAGGTGATGATAAAAGAGAGAACAGTCTTAGCATTTGTTAATACCCACTTGACCCACAAAAGAAAATTCACCATCATTCTGCAGCTTCTAATTTAAAAACCATTAGACCGTTCCGCTTGGCAGACCAGATCTAAATATTCTTAAAGGGGTGGTTTAATTTAATGATTACCTTAACAAGCCCCCTTTTAAAATGATGATCCGCCAAATTCGGGGGATTTGTTTTGGAATCTGATCCAATAAGTGGCTTTGTACAAAGAGGAGCAGAACAGAATCTGATTTGGTTCAGAACGCGGTGAAAATCGTGGAAATTACTTTGCATATTTAATCACTGTGGAAACATGAGTACAAACTACTTTCTAGAGATTACCTTAGGAAAAAAAAAAGCTGCAGGCTTTGCAGCCAGCATGCCAAGTACTTTGATTTACAGGGAATTATTTGGATCTTACAGAACACTCAGGGTTTCAAAGATTTCAACCTACTCAGCCACTGGCAGAAAGACATATTTTAAATAGTGGGCTTTGGGGACAGAAGGGACAGTAGTAGGACCCATTCATTCCTATTCAGACCTGTTGTTGTTATTTGGTAGCTAAGTCATGTCTCACTCTCTTGCGACCTCATAGACTATAGCCTGCCAAGCTCCTCTGTCCATGGCAGTTCCCAGGCAAGAATACTGGAATGGGTTGCCATTTCTTTCTCCAGATCTTCCTGACCCATGGATCAAACATGCATCTTCTGCATTAGCAGGCAGACTGTTTACCCCTGAGCCACCAGGGAAGCTGGTAGGGTGGCCTAAACTCTGCTATCTTTGGCAGCCAGAGGTTGAGGGGGAGATGACCAAGATCAGACGGGAAGAAAAGATGAGAACCCCAAGAAAAACTCTCTGAGCCTGTCACTGGGACCTGAGGATGCCTGGCCCATCTCAGGAAAACAGCTGTCCTTATTCTGTCCCAGCAGCACAGAGCAAGCGAGAATTCTATCAGCCCTGTGTGCCAGTGCTTGAAAGAGGCAGGTGTGCTGGAAGAGGCAGGTGTGCTGGTGAGGGTTAAGGCTTTGTTCTAAGACCAACCCCAGTGCTAAGGGGCCGTGTGATCACGGTTGGGTCAGTTCTCTCCAAACGTTCTTCTCCTCGTTTGCAATTCTCTTCCTTCCTCTGAATTTTCAACCTAACTATCACGTCATCAGAAGCTTCCCACATGGCTCAGCAATAACGAAACTGTGGGCCAATGTAAGAGATGCAAGTTCGATCCCTGGGTGGGCAAGATCCCCTGGAGAAGGAGATGGCAACCCACTCTAGTATTTTTGCCTGGAAAATCCCGTGGACAGAGGAACCTGGTAGGCTACCGTCCATAGGGTTACAAAGAGTCAGACACGACTAATCAGCTCAACGACGACAGCAAAATCATCTCATCAGCAAGTTTCTTTTCTGACTAGCCTCCCCCCCGCCATCTAAAAGAAACCCCAGGACACACTCTTCCCTCGAGCTGTTCTTTCTTCTTCTCCATCCCATATATTGTCACCTGCAAGACTTCTTCCTACGTGCTCTGTAGTCTCCGATTAGACTGAGTCTGGGTTCAGTCGCCTCTGCTCATTGGCTGATTCCCCAACCAACACTGTGCCTGGTTCAGTAAATATTTGAATAAAAGATAACAAGGAGATCCAACCAGTCCATCCTAAAGGAAATCAGCCCTGAACATTCTTTGGAAGGACTGATGTTGAAGCTGAAACTCCAATACTTTGGCCACCTGATGCGAAGAGCTGACTCATTGGAAAAGACCCTGATGCTGGGAAAGATTGAAGGCAGGAGGACAAGGGGATGACAGAGGATGAGATGGTTGGATGGATCACCAACTCAATGGACATGAGACTGAGCAAACTCGAAGAGTTAGTGGTGGATGAGGAGCCCTGTCATGCTGCAGTCCATGGGGTCACAAAGGACACAATTGTGCGAGTGAACTTAACTGAACTGAACTGAATGACTAAGGCCTACCTCCCATTACTCGTATGAGAGTGAAATGTTAATAGAAGTTTAAGTTCAGTTCAGTTCAGTTCAGTCGNGATGGACATGGGTTTGGGTGGACTCCCAGTGTTGGTGATGGACAGGGAGGCCTGACATGCTGTGGTTCATAGGGTCGCAAAGAGTCGGACACAACTGAGCGACTGAACTGAACTGATGTGTATATTTAGTTTTTCCTCCACCACTTACTGAAAAAGACTACTTTTTCTTGTGTTGACATTCTTGTCAAATAATAATTTATTATAAATATACAGTTTCATTTCTGGACTCTTGATTTCATTCCATTGAGTATCTTTATAACAATATCACACTATTTTGATTGTTGTACCTTTGTAATAGTTTTGAAATTAGAAAGTGTGTGTCTGCTAAAATTTGTTTTTCTTTTACTATAGTGTTCTGACTCCCCAAGACAGTGTCATATGAAGTTAATTAATTAATTGATTGATTAATTTTAAAATTTCATATTTTATATCATTTTGAAAGTTACTTTCCATCTACAGTTATTACAAAATATAGGCTATATTCCCTGTGTTGTAAAATACATCCTTGAGCCTATCTTGCACTGCGTACTTTGTATCTCCCACTCACCCAGCCCTCTGTGCCCCCACTGTTGGTAACCACTAGTTTGTTCTCAATATCTGTGAGTCTGGTTCTTTTTTGTTATAGTCACTGGTTTGTTGTATTTTTAGATTCCAGGTTTAAATGGTATCGTATTTCTTTCTCTGTCTGACTTCACTCAGCATGACAGGCTCCAGGTCCATCCATGTTGCTGAAACGGCATTATTTTGTTCTATTCTGTGGCTGAGTAATATTCCACTGTATTTAGGTANTCACTGGTTTGTTGTATTTTTAGATTCCAGGTTTAAATGGTATCGTATTTCTTTCTCTGTCTGACTTCACTCAGCATGACAGGCTCCAGGTCCATCCATGTTGCTGAAACGGCATTATTTTGTTCTATTCTGTGGCTGAGTAATATTCCACTGTATTTAGGTACCACATCTTCTTTATCCATTCCTCTGTTGATGGACGTCTAGGTAGCTTCATGTTCTGGCTATTGTAAATAATGCTGCAATGAACATTAGGTGGCATGTACTTTTTTAAATTATGGTTTTCTCTGGACTTATGCCCAGGAGTGGATGAACTTTAGAATTAGTAGTCAGTTTCTTCAATTTATGTATATGGCATTTTGATAAAGACTCTTGGATCTGCAGATCAACTTGGTGTATACTACCATTATAGCAATATTGTCTTTCAGTCAATAAACATAGGATGCTGTTCTGTTCTTTTAGGTCTTCTTTAATTTCTTCCCATGATATTTTAGTCTACAAGTCTTCCACTTCTTTTGTGAAGTTGATTCCTAAGTATTTCATTCTTTTTAATGCTATGGTATCTGGTCCCATCACTTCATGGCAAATAGATGGGGAAAAAATGGAAACAGTGACAAACTTTATTTCTGGGGGGGCTCCAAAATCACTGCAGAAGGTGANACTAAAAAGCCTCTTGATGAAAGTGAAAGAGGAGAGTGAAAAAGTTGGCTTAAAGCTCAACATTCAGAGAACGAAGATCATGGCATCTGGTCCATCACTTCGTGGGAAATAGATGGGGAAACAGTAGAAACAGTGTCAGACTTTATTTGGGGGGCTCCAAAATCACTGCAGAAGGTGACTGCAGCCATGAAATTAAGAGATGCTTGCTCCTTGGAAGAAAAGCTATGACCAACCTAGATAGCATATTAGAAAGCAGAGGCACTACTTTGCCAAAAAAGGTCTGTCTAATCAAAGCTATGGTTTTTCCACTAGTCACGTATGCATGTGAGAGTTGGACTGTAAAGAAAGCTGAGTGCCGAGGAATTGATGCTTTTGAACTGTGGTGTTGGAGAAGACTCTTGAGAGTCGCTTGGACTGCAAGGAGATCCAACCAGTCCATCCTAAAGGAGATCAGTCCTGGGTGTTCATTGGAAGGACTGATACTGAAGCTGAAACTCCAGTACTTTGGCCACCTGACTCATTTGAAAAGACCCTGATGCTGGGAAAGCATCATGACCCCTCTTGAAGGAGGGAGGAGAAGGGAATGATAGAGGATGAGATGGTTGGATGGCAATACGTACTCAATGGACATGAGTTTGAGTAAACTCTGGGAGCTGGTGATGGACAGGGAAGCGTGGCCTGCTGCAATCCATGAGGTCACAAAAAGTTGGACATGACTGAGTGACTGAACTGAACTGAATGCTATAATAAATGTGATTACTTTTTAGTTAGTTTTTGGATTTTTCTTTTCTAGTATATAAAAATAAAATCAATTTTGTATATTAATATATCCTGCACTCTAACTGAACTTATTAGTTCTAGTAGTTTTCAGAGTCAGAGTTTTTTAAGGATTTTCCATATGAGACATTATGTCATCTGTTTTACTTATTCCTTTACAATCTGATGTCTTTTTAAAAAATCTACACTAATGCCCTTGGCTTGAACCTCCAGTGCAATGTTCAATAGAAGTGGCAAGAACAATCTTTTCCTGTTGTCTATCTTAGTGGGGAAAGCATTCAGTCTGTGACTAGTAAGCGTGGTGCTAGCTGTGGGTTATCAGTCGATGTCCTTTTACAGATTAAGAATAAAGGGAAACAATTCCTATTTTGTCGAGTGTTTTTGTCACAAACAGATGTTGATTCCATCAAACGATTTTTCTGTCTCTGTTAAAATGATTATGTAGTTTTTGTCCTTCATTCTCTTACTATGGTGAATTGTGCTGATTGACTTTCATTTGCTAAAACAACTGCATTCCTAGAATAAATCCTACCATTTCATGGTGCACAATTCCTTTTATATATTGCTGGATTTGGTTTCCTAGTATTTTGTCAAAGATTTTTGTATCTACATTTATAATGGTTATTGGTCTAGAGTTTTTTTCTTGTGATGTCTTTATCTGGTTTTTGGAATCATTGTAATACTAGTCTCTTATTATGAGTTGGAAACTCTTTCTCCTCTTCTGTTTTATGGAAGAACATGTAAAGAAATATACGAATTATTTTTTCAAACATTTGGTAACACTCATCCATAAAGACATGTGCTCCTGTGCTTTTTTGTGTGAGAAGTTTGTTGATTAATAACTTAGTCTCTTTACTTGTAGTTGAACTCTTTAGGTTTTCTCTTTCTTCTTGAGCCCATCTTGGTAGGCTCTGTCTTTCCAAGAATGTGTCCCTTTTACCTATGTTATCTAATTTGTTGGCATATATTTGTTTATTATTTTCTTAATAACTTATTTCTGTGAAATCAATTGTGATGGTTCCTTTTATGATTTTAGTAATTAGAGCTTTATCTCTTTTATTGTTGGTTAGTTTTGCTAAACATTAACTTTTTTTTTTCAAAAACAAATTTTTTTTGTTTTGTTGATTTTCTTTGTTGTATTTCTATTAAAGTTTTTCCATTCTATTCTTTATTATTTCCTTCCTTCTTCTTGTTTAGGATTTAGTCTGGACTTTTCCCATTTTGTTAATGTGTAAAGTTAGGATATTTATTTGAGACTTTTTCTTCTTCTTTGGTCTCTTCTTTAATGCCAGTGTTCAGAGCTATAGATATTCTGCAAATGTTGTTCTAACTATGTTGTATACTTTTGATACCTTGTGTTTTAATTTTTATTTACTCAACCATTTTCTAATATAAATTTTAATTTCTTCTTTGACTCATCAGTTATTTAGGAGTGTGTTGCTTAATTTCCACTTATTCATGAATTTTCCCAATTTCATTTTGTTACTGAAGTTTTAATTTCATTCCATTTCGCCATAGAACATAATTGTATAGTTTAAAATCTATAAAGGGACTGAATAAAAATTCTGGAACTGAGTAAGTAATTGAAATGAAAAATTCATGAGAGGACCCCAACAACATATTTGAAATTATCAAAGATAGAATCAGCAAACTTAAAAATAGGTCAATTGAGATTGTCCCATTGGAGGAACAGAAAAAGAATGAAAGAATGAAAACTACTGGTGTCAAAGACCTATGAGATGCTAGCAGCTGTATCAGCATCCATATTCCTGCTGAGCCTGCATTTTCACTTAGAAGAATCAACAGTGTAGTGAGCATCAGCTCTAGAAAATGTATACTTCCCCTCACTGCCATTCCTACAGCTCCTTCCTTTGTATCAGGCAATCCTCACTAACTTTGCATTACCTGCCTAGCTTCCATGGGAACTAAGTTTTAAACTTTTCAGACACAGTGTCAGAGATAAAGGGAAGAATATTTTAGGAAGGAAAAACAGCAGAAACAATGAATAAGAGGGAAGCAAATACATGTCTGGATGGGAGAGAGTGAAGATGAGTTTGGATGAGGAGGCTCAGTCTGTGGGAAGGCAAGAGTAGATACATCTGGAAAGATGAATGGGACTAGACTGTGAAGAATGCATATGGGAAAGCTCCTACATACTGTTTTATATCTCTCTATATGTTTCAGAGAACAGGAACACCAAGGATCTTATTTGATCTTCACAGATACCCTGTAAATGGAGATTATAATTATTGCTTGATAGCTGTGAAAATTAAAGCAGATGCTTAATTACATACGCAGGCTGTCAATAGTTAATAGCAGAACTGGAACCAAAATCCAGTTCTTTAATTTCAGGCCCACTGCCAATAAACAGATAAACAAGCCATCAAAAACTAGCCATACACGAGCCAGAACTTGGTCTTGTTCTTTTCTCTATTGTTGGCACCTAGTACAATATCTAGCACTTGAAAGAAATGATTGAATCCTTCCAACCTCAATCTACTTACTCTGTGGTTAAATATAATTTTGGCTTCCACAGAGGCTCAACACACAAAGAGCTCCTGGAAGGCAGAAAACTTTAACCAAGAGCAGCTGTTTGACTTCAGCTTCCTAGTTCCTTGCCTAGACTGAATCAGCTCCTTCACTGGGAAGTTTCTGGTGCAGAAGGCATTGAGGACTGGGCTCTTTATTGGACTCCCTACAATGAAGAAACCTGGCTGACCTGTGAGATGGTGATGAATAGACTGGGTAGTGTGTAGGACTTGAGGACCATGGTGATAAACCGTTGTCATTTGAAACACAGACTCTGTTTCCAGTTTACTCTCAATAGCTCTATAAAATGTGACTATTATTTGCTTAAAAAAGAAAATGCATCTCAAAGTTTATAGCCTCTGAGGAGGCATTCTGGGACCTTATATGAATATCTTAGTTCCTCATAGAGTATTTATGGATGATAGGATTTACAGAGTGACATTATAAGACTGTAGCATTTCCAAAACCCAAAGCACAAAAGCTATCTAGTGTTGTATTTAGTTTAGTCATGAATTAACGGGTACATGAAACAACAGACTGGTTCCAAATCGGAAAAGGAGTATTTCAAAGTTGTATATTGTCAACCTGCTTAATTAACTTACATGCAGAGTACATCATGCTAAATGCCAGGATGGATGAAGCACAAGCTGGAGTCAAGATTGCTGGGAGAAATATCAATCATCTCAGATATGCAGATGACACCACCCTTATGGAAGAAAGCCAAGAACTAAAAAGTGAAAGAAGACAGTGAAAAAGTTGGCTTAAAACTCAACATTAAGAAAACTAAGATCATGGCATCTTGTCCCATCACTTNACCAGATGCTTAGTTGCAGCTCATTTTTCATGACCATTGTTTTTGCTACAAGCTAAAAATAATCTCCTTTGGAACTCAAAGTCATCAACTTGACTGGTTGTTCCTTCTGGATTATTTTCTGTCGTCTTTCTACAGCCTCTGGCTGGGAAATGCAGAATGGAAGGGAAAAAGGAATTTTGGAGATGAAAAAACGTGCTAGATCATAATTCAGAGCATTATCCCACTAAATGTAGCCATTGATATGTATAAAACATGAGAAAAATAAAGGGGTCCTCAAACCTCTGGATTCTAATGCCTGATGATCAGAGGTGGAGCTGATATAATTAATAATAATAGAAATAAAGTGCACAATAATTGCCATGCTCTTGAATCATCCCAAACCACTCCCACCCTGGTCCATGGAAGCATTGTCTTCCATGAAACCAGTCCCTGGTGCCAAAAAGGTTGGGGATCATTGACCTAGAGTATTGCAATCATTTTTCAATAGAATTGACTATGTGAGTTCCCTGAGGGCAGGTGATATATCTGTTTTGCTCACTGCCATACCCCCATTGTATAAAATTGTGCCTAAAACAAGACACTCAAGAAACATCTGTTGTTTGAACAACTGAAGTGATAAATAGTTCCTTCTTGCATTCAGGTAATGATTGACTCTACTGATCGTCAGAAACCCATTGAATAAATGTGACGTTTAGGGAAAAGGTGTGCTTGTGCAGGACACAGGACTCTCTCAAATAGTGGAAAAGCGTGCCTGAAAGAAAGGATAAGCTTTTTCAGTGGTGTTCCAAAAGTCGGAGCAGGGACCAGTTTTTGNACAAGACACTCAAGAAACATCTGTTGTTTGAACAACTGAAGTGATAAATAGTTCCTTCTTGCATTCAGGTAATGATTGACTCTACTGATCGTCAGAAACCCATTGAATAAATGTGACGTTTAGGGAAAAGGTGTGCTTGTGCAGGACACAGGACTCTCTCAAATAGTGGAAAAGCGTGCCTGAAAGAAAGGATAAGCTTTTTCAGTGGTGTTCCAAAAGTCGGAGCAGGGACCAGTTTTTGCAGACTTCAAGTAGGCAGATTTCAGTTCTTGAAAGGAAATAGTCTGACAGCTGGAGCAAAACAACCATAGCATCATTTGTCTTTGGATNCGTGCCTGAAAGAAAGGATAAGCTTTTTCAGTGGTGTTCCAAAAGTCGGAGCAGGGACCAGTTTTTGCAGACTTCAAGTAGGCAGATTTCAGTTCTTGAAAGGAAATAGTCTGACAGCTGGAGCAAAACAACCATAGCATCATTTGTCTTTGGATCTTGTGAGGTGTGTGTCAACAGATCAAGTTAGATGAAAACTGAGAATTGATCCTTGAATTTGGCAACACGAAACTCACCGATCACTTTGACAAGGTGGTTTCAAAATGGACCAAAAGCCTATTAGGAGTGAGTGCAAGAGAAAATGAGAGAAAGATTAAATAAATATCTTTTTGGAGTTTGCTGTGAAAGAGAACAGAGGAATATGAGTTAACAGGAGAGAAAGGGTAGGTTAAGAGAGTTTTTCTGTGGTTTTCGTGTGTGTGTTTTAATTTGGAAGGAAGAATAACATGATTGTGCATTGGAGGGAGTAATCCAACAGAGAGGAAAATTTGATGATAAAAGAGTGAGTGCTGCCCTTGGGTAGGTGAGAGAGATGATCCGCTGCACAAGGTGAAGGGTTGGCCTTAGCCTCAGGCATGCACTGTTCACCCATGATGGGGAAGGCAGATGTCCATCACTGATTACGGCTCTTGATGCATAGGTGGGCGTAAGGTTGAAGATGGCAGACCTTCTCTGTTAATCTTATTCAGTGCAGTTCAGTTCAGTCGCTCAGTCGTGTCCGACTCTTTGCGACCCCATGACTTGCAGCATGCCGGGCCTTAATAATCAAATTATTTCATTTGGCTTGCATTTTCTTCTTTGACATCAAGCTATGTAGTCTCTTTTGGGACAGTGGCCTAGACTTATTTGATTCTGTTTTTCTAACAGTTTTTAGCTACTTGGCATTTAGTAGGCAAATTTAAATGAATGGGTGAGTGATTACAAATTTATATTTTCCCAAATATTAGTATAGTACTAGAAATCTCCAGGAAATAGAGGTTGGAGAGGAGTTAAAACCTAACTATTCAGTATTTAATGAAAAGAAGGAAATAAAATGATGAAAAGGCTGTGTGTGAATTCAGTANGGCAAGTTTAAATGAATGGGTGAGTGACTACAAATTTATATTTTCCCAAATATTAGTATAGTACTAGAAATCTCCAGGAAATAGAGGTTGGAGAGGAGTTAAAACCTAACTATTCAGTATTTAATGAAAAGAAGGAAATAAAATGATGAAAAGGCTGTGTGTGAATTCAGTATTATCAAGGCGGGTGGAGTACAGATTTTATGGAATCAGTCAGCAAGTTTAATAAGAACCTCCCAGAACCCAGCCCTATATTTTTCACTGTTGGGACTTGAAAAGAAGAAGAATGTGAGACAGCTGGTGAAGACTTTATAATCTGGTTGTTGAGTGAAGACCTTATATGGCTAGGTGGAAATTCATATGGCTCTGACTCTAAGCCTTCCAGCATATTACTTAATGTCTCAGGCTCTGAAATTTAAAAATCAACTAGATTTGAATCTGGGTTCTGCCAACTGGCCAGTGGATAGATAATCTTGGGAAAATTATTTTTTCTGTACCTCAGTTGCTTTGTCTTTAAAATGGCAAAAACAATTGTACCACCTCATAGGCCACTGTGCAGATTGAGTGAGTCAATATATATAAGACTCTAGGAAGAATTTGGGGCATGAAAGCAGCCCCAGTGGGTTAGACACCATCATACTAAGAAGAAAGTGTAAGAGTTGACTCTGATCAGGTAGGAGAGAGAAGGTGCCCTCTGGGGTGGCTGCCCATGTCCTAGTGGTGATGTCCTCTCTGCCTGGTGACCCCCATCTATGTTGAACTGAGAAGAGGGACTTGTTGACCAAAGCTGGAACAAATTCTCCCACTTAGGAATTTGATGTTAAAATGAGAGTCACAAGAATTGAGATTAGTAGGGGAAGAGTCAGGTTTGTGGCATCAGTTAAAAGGCTCACAAACTCCTAATGCTGAACTCCCAGTAAGTAGTTCCCTTAGTTGTTTTCCTGAACTTCAGCAGTTTAATTTTTCACTTGAAGCTTTGACTATTCCATTATCTTTTCAATAAATTATCTTTTCATCTGAAGAGCAAAAGTTGCTTTCTGGGACTTGCCAACAAACAGATTCATAAACTTGCAGGCTCAACGGAGCTCCCTCAGGGAGAATCTTGTGTCCTGGAGATTTCATTAGGAAGCAGGTCTTGTCAGTCCTTCATTTATTATGCTGGTTTTGGTGAGCACATTTTGTTTAGTATTGTTTAGTATTGTTATGATTGTTGTGATTCAGACGTAATTCCTGCCTTCAAGGAACTGAAGTCTTGCAGTCAAGAGATTTATATGCCAGATTCAGAGGAGGAAGGGATTAGCTTAATTTGAGTTTAGGTGAAGTGAGTCAGTGAATGGTGACACTACCATCAAGTTTTGTTGGCTATGACAAGAGTTGTGGTCTTCAGAAAAACAATCCGGTTCTCTTCTAGTGAGAGGTCAACTTGTTTTGCCTTAACCTCTCTCTAAGTACCTCCAAGTGATCCCCTTAAAGAGCAGAACAGACATAAAATTTGGAAATGTAAATCTTTGGAACTGATGAAAAGAACATTAGAAAAATGTGCTATTCTACTTATTTGTTAAAGGGGATTGTCATTGCCTCTCCCACTTTATTTTATTTTTGTATTTTAGTATGGTATCGTATTTTCAAGTACAAAGAATTTTCCCACTCTAGCCACTCTTTTTAACTTTAGAATACTAATATCCTAGTTATTCTTTTCAATTTTATTTTTCACTGTTTCTCTATGAATACTTTACACCCTAGGCATCGTGCTAGCATCCTTTACACACTCCATGTATTTCTCCCTCTCTTTGTCCATATCTTTTCTTCTCATCATCTGAAACAATTCCTTCTCACAATTTCATTCATAAATCATTCTTAGGTTTTGAAATTCAACTAATATGTTGACCATTCTATGATAAATTTTTTTTTAGCATCCTTCAGTTGGAAATTCTTCTTTCAAGTTCCAAACCAAGTTATCTTCTTTTTACAAATTTTATTATTTGATGCCTCCTATAGCTATTATTTTCAACAGTTATCTGGCTTTTTAGAGCTATTTGAGGGCTTTTAAGCAGAATGTTCTAGAGATTCTGTCTCATTTCTTCCATAAAAGCCCCTGATGAAGACCTTGGGCGTCTTCTGAGACTGAGAAAAAAATGCATATTCTTATAAGCCCTGACATGTGAAATGTAGGTTTTCTAGCTGACTTGATGGGTAAAAAAAATGAAAAGATGATGAAAGAGAGACGGATTTCTGAGAAGGAATAAGTTAATATGAGCCTTGTATAAAGACAGTAGGAAAGGAAGACTAAAGAGAACAGTTCAGATAATCAGACATAGACACGTCAATGACTAAGCCAACATGGACAAAAAGGACAAGGAAGAAGAAGAGGCTGGGAAGAAGAAGATGACCCAAAGAAGAAAGTGTATGATAGGCTGGGTTCCCTAGGGAACAGTCAGATATGGATATTACCATGCAAATGTTTATGGGCTGTTTTTGGAATCAGTACATGTGGAAAATAAGGGACGTAAATATGATTGGGAAGTGGGACCAGTCACGATTCAGTGCCGTCAGCTAGCCCTGTGAAGAAGTCTGAAGATGAGATGACTCTTCAGAGATGTCCTGAATTGGATCACAGGGTTATAGGCCTTTATCCCGAAGCACCAAGTAGTCCTTATATGTAGGCCACCCCAGGAAAGGGCATGGCCTCTGGCAAGGCGACTCCTTCAGCAGGGATGCTCTCAAAAGGAACTGACAGATATGGTTGTGTAATAAGTCTTTAAATACAGAAGGGAGACCTGGAGAGTGCACCATAATGTAAAGCATGAGGTGTCTGTGTGCCTAAGGGCCCTGTGGGTTAGCTGGAGGACAAAGTGACCAGATTATAAATGTAGCTTTTAGATTCTGAAACTTGGACCTAAGTAGCCTCAACAGGATGTAGTGTCCATCAGTCAACATGTGGGTGACCAAGATTATCATATCAATAGTAACCCCTGTTTCTGATGGAACAGTGACAGACAACCCAGCAATAGGTGCATAGTACCTTACACACAGTAGACTATTCAGCAAAGGACTGTTGAGTGAATGAATGGCCAACTAACTCCAGTGAAGTCCTAGACAGCTGAATAGTCTGTTATTTTATATGAATCTCTCCTCATTGCGTTTGAAGTCTCTTGCATCGTCTAACTCTTCAATCGTGGTTTAAACCAGCACTGTATATCTTCATGGTCTCAAGCTGGAGTTAACTTTTCCTTTTTTCAGATTCGGAAGGTACCTCTTCTGCGCACTGTCTCCTCTGCGGCACTGAAGGGGTGTTGCTCCTTTGTTCTTGCACCTGAGGGGTGTGTGTATGCAGGTTTGATCTTCATCCCACCTTTCTCCTGGCCTGGAGAGACAGTTTCTCATTTACAATGCCCCAACTTCACCATCCAGACACAGACCCATCCTTGTGAAAACTCAAATAAACGTGCGTAGAGAGGAGAGCTGGGCTCTTAGTCATGTCTTTTGGCCAGCTGCCTGGATCTTACTTGAAACTTTCCTACTTGCATCTGAGCTTTGAGTGGCCTAGGGCTTGTTTCCCAGCTTTGGTAGAAAGTCATGAATTCAAAAGATGAAAAATTAATTTGAGGCTCAAAACAGATAGTCCTAGGGAGTCACGATTCCAAGACTAAAAGATGATGGATTACAAATTAATTAGCCTTTGCTAATCCCCATTTTTTTCTCCTTTAGAAATAATAGCATCTAATTCATGTATATTATTAGGGTTAAATGCAATGATACGTACAAATATTTAGCATAGTAGCTGGTGTGCAGCCTTCAATAGACTGGCATTTTGTTGTTTAGTATTGATTATTATTACAATCCAAGAACGAAGTATACGGTAATGCATTAAATAAAATATTAATATCCTTAGAAGCAGTTAAAGATATGGTAGGCAATGGTGGCAGTGATGAAGTGGGCTTCAAGTCAGTGGAAAATAGATATTTGTCATACTTATAAAGACAAAGATATGGGACATTGGACTTAAGACTCGGGATAACTGAGCATCTTACAACATATTGATTGTGGTTCCCTGTGCTATACAGTAAATGCTGTTGCTCATCTATTTTGTATACATAGTAGTGTGTATCAGTTAATCCCCAACTCTCAATTTTTCCCTCCCCATGCACTTTTCCCCTTTGGTAACCATACACTTGTATATGTCTATTAGCCTGTTTCTTTTGTAAATAAGTGAGTCTGTATCACTTTTTTTTTTAGATTCCACTTGTAAGTGATGTCTTATGATGTTTGGCATTCTGTATCTGACTTAGTTCACTCTGTATGGTAATCTCTAGGCCCATCCATGTTGCTACAAATGGCATTATTTCATCTTTAATGACTGAGTAATATTCCACACACACACACACACATATATATATACACACACACACATACCACTTCTTTATCAGTTCCTCTGTCTGTGGACATTTAGGTTGCTTGCATGTCTTTGCTATTATAAGTAGTGCCGCTATGAACACTGGGGTGCGTTATCTTTTCAAGCTGGAATTTTTGTTTTTTCTGTATTTTTTTTAAATGCAAACTTCATTAAAGAGAAAACTGGAAGAAAATTATCAAATTAGGGTTCAGTAACGCTTATTCCTTGGAAGAAAAGTTATGACCAACCTAGATAGCATATTCAAAAGCAGAGACATTACTTTGCCAACTAAGTCTGTCTAGTCAAGGCTATGGTTTTTCCTGTGGTCATGTATGGATGTGAGAGTTGGACTGGGAAGAAGGCTGAGCGCCAAAGAATTGATGCATTTGAACTGTGGTGTTGGAGAAGACTATTGAGAGTCCCTTGGCCTGCAAGGAGATCCATCCAGTCCATTCTGAAGGAGATTAGCCCTGGGATTTCTTTAGAGGGAATGATGCTGAAGCAGAAACTCCAGTACTTTGGCCACCTCATGCGGGGAGCTGACTCCTTGGAAAAGACTGATGATGGGAGGGATTGGGGGCAGGAGAAGAAGGGGACGACAGAGGATGAGATGGCTGGATGGCATTGCTGACTCGATGGATGCGAGTCTGAGTGATCTCCGGGAGTTGGTGATGAACAGGGAGGCCTGGCGTGCTGCGATTCATGGGGTCGCAAAGAGTCGGACACAACTGAGCGACTGAACTGAACTGAAGGCAAGAAAAAGGTGGGATGATTCATGGACTTATTTAAAATTGATAGAGATAATTATAAAACTTTGCATTTAAGTTAAAAAATAAGTAGATGTGAATGGACACATACAATTAGCAAGTTGTGTCTTATACACAGATCATGCACAAATATTAGTGAATTCCAATTTGCAAAGTCGGTATGAACCAGGAGTGTACATTTTGCCGATAACAACCACAATACACACACACTGATACATACATACTCCAACTCTAATCTATACAAACTTTAACTGTATTGATAATATTAGAGCCAAATAGCTACAAGCTAGAGTTTTGAAAAAAAAAACTCTTACTATGTGGATAAATTCAGAAAAGTTATTTACTATCTCTAAATCTCAATTTTCTAATTTGCGAAAAAGAAATAACAGTGCAATAGTTACCTATTTTATGGGATTATTCTGAGGAGTAATCAATAATGATGTATGTAAAACGCATAACATAGAGGAAGTGCTAATAAAAGTTATCTTTCAATGTAATTAAATCATTTTGGAGAAAAGACTAGCCTCATGTGGAAGAAGATTGTTTACTTTCCTGACTAGCAAGACTATGTTTTTGAGGTGATATTAAGGTAACTTCTGTATTGAAGTGATATTTCGGACCAGATCACTTTCCAATTGAAGATTATTTGACGATATATTTCCTTGACACCTATGTTTTATCTAAAAGTAGGTCTTCCTGTAGAGCTAAACATGCTGTGATAGTCTGAAAATTGGAATTGGTTTCTGCCTTTCTCTACCCCAGCACAGCAGAGGCATCACTTGCTCAGATCTCAAAAGGGCAAGCTACAAGTCTGATTTCTTACAGAAGAGTGAGAAGGGACATAATGGGTGTCTTGCCATCATTTGGAATTTTCTTACATAATTTCACAGTGTGCAATTATTTGGAAGTAATCAGATCTATTTTCTAAATGCTTAATAGTGGGAAAATGAAGGCTTTTTGTCTCTTGCACATAGTAATTGAAGGACTGACTTGAAATATGTTCCTCTTACTATAATTAACACTAATCAAAAGAAAGTTCAAGTGGCTTTAAGGAAACAAAGTAAACTTCAAAGCAAGAGGTATTGCCACCCGTAAAGAGAAACATTTCAAAATAATCAAAGGGTCAACCTGCCAAGAAAACATATCAATTCTGTTTGTGTCTTCTAGTGGGCAAAGAAGATGTGGTACAAATATACACTGGAATGTTACTTTCAACTTCTCTCTTAAAATGACTTTATTTCACCTTTATTTTGGAAACTATTTTTAATGTATATAGACTTTTGGGTAGATAGTTTTTTTTTTTTTTTCCTTTAATTTCTTCCATTGTTTCCTGGAAACAAAACAGTATTCTGCTAATAAGAAAACAAGCCAGCAATCTTATCTTTGTGTACCAGTGTATAACATGTCTTTTACTCTCTTTTGCTACTTCTAAAATGTTTCTCTTTAGGTTCTCATTAGCTTCAATGTGATGTGTCTAGGTGTGATTTGCTTTGTTTATATCCTGCTTATTAAGCTTCTCGAAACTGTGAGTTGATATATTTCATTAATTTGGGAAAATTGATGTCCATAATTTCACCAAATACATTTTCTCTCCTAGTTTTTCCCCCCCTCTCTTTCAGCAGCCCTAATTCATGTACATTAGACCCTTTGCTATCCAGATGGTGGTTCATTCTCTTGAGTTTTCCCACTCCTTTGCTCTTTGTCTTTTAGTTTAAGTAATTTCAATTGATTTAACTTTTTTTCCTGTGCTAATTCTGTCTTATGATAATCACTTTAAATAGATTCTTCATCTTTAATATCATATCAGATTTTTCATTTTTACTTTTATAGTCCCTTTTTGAAACTCTATTTCCCTTCTTCTTTAAGTGTGCTTCCACCTTTCCACTAGATTCCTTAAATATTTCTCTTCATGATATACCACCATCTGGGACATCTTTGAACATGCTTCTTTTTAATCTTGATTCTTTATTATCTTGACCTCACATTTTCTTGATTCTTTATGTATCTCCTAATTGTTATTTTATTTCAGATATTATATGTAAATAACTGTAGAGACTAAAATAATGTTTTTCCAAGAAAAGGTCCGACCTTTTTCTCTCAGGCTGCTAATATGGAAACTTGAGCTAATCTAGCCTGTAGCCAAGCTAGATCTGGGATTTATGTTTATTTATGTTTATTATGTTTATTTCACTTCTGAACAGTAAACACCACTGGCTTCTAATGATTTAAGATTAGGATTAGGAATTTNCTATGTATCTCCTAATTGTTATTTTATTTCAGATATTGTATGTAAATAACTGTAGAGACTAAAATAATGTTTTTCCAAGAAAAGGTCTGACCTTTTTCTCTCAGGCTGCTAATATGGAAACTTGAGCTAATCTAGCCTGTAGCCGAGCTAGATCTGGGATTTATGTTTATTTATGTTTATTTCACTTCTGAACAGTAAACACCACTGGCTTCTAATGATTTAAGATTAGGATTAGGAATTTTTCTTCAGCTGTCTGGGAGTCTGAGCACCTCGACTTGGGACATCTCCTTGTGGTTTGCAGCCCATCAACTGTCCTTTCAAATTCTTTGCTTTACAGTCTACAGGCAGGAAAAGAATCTGCCTGCAATGCAGGAGACACAGGATTCGATCCCTGGGTTGGGAAGATCCCCTGGAGGAGGAAATGGCAACCCACTCTGGTATTCTCGCCTGGAAAATCCCATGGACAGAGGAACCTCGTGGGTTACAGTCCATGGGGTCCAAAGAGTCAGACATGACTGAGCATGCACGCAGGCAAGCTACCAAATTTGGGGCTTCCTTTCAAGTTCCTTGATTTCTGCTTTTGAGGAATACTAAGCAATGGCACCCCACTCCAGTACTCTTGCCTGGAGAATCCCATGGACAGAGGAGCCTGGTAGCCTGCAGTCCATGGGGTCGCTGAGTCGGACAGGACTGAGTGACTTCACTTTCACTCTTCATTTTCATGCATTGGAGAAGGACATGGCAACCCACTCCAGTGTTCTTGCCTGGAAAATCCCAGGGACGGCGGAGCTTGGTGGGCTACCGTCTATGGGGTCGCACAGAGTCGGATACGACTGAAGCTGCTTAGCAGCAGCAGCAGCAGAAGCAGCAAGCTCTCTCTACTGCCTATTCCAGCCTTTAGAGATGTGTTCATGCTCTGAAGCCTCAGAGAAGATTCCAGAAGTTTCTCTCAGTCTCCCACCCTGTCTCCAGCCTTTGGCACCTTCTGCCTTACACTGTCTGCTGGCTCCAGCTTTTGCCATCCATTGTCTCACGCTCAGTACAGGATTGAAATGCCTCAGAGGGGTTTCTCAGTTCTCTCTCTGCATATTGATCGGTATGTGCAGACCCGTTCTCTGGCTACGGTTCCAAATCTTCTCATCGGCTCACTTTGCTATTAAAACTTCATTAAACATCCAACTGTTTCCTCCTTATTTATCAATGTTGCATTCTTCCTCCTCCTGTATCACTGATGAAAGCAATGAAAACTCTCTTTTCTTTTAGAAGGACTTGTTTCTATATGGGATTGAGTTTACCTAGGTTTTATTGGGCTTCCCTGGTGGCTCAGCTGGTAAACAAACTGCCTGCAATGTGGGAGACCTGGGTTCAATCCCTGGGTTGGGAAGACTCCCTGGAGGAGGGAATGGCTACCCACTCTGGCCATTCTGGCCTGGAGAATTCCATGGACTGTTACGTGACTGAGTGACTTTCATTTTCACTTAGGTTTTATATCTAGTGAGTTTCCCGATGAGAGCAGCTATGATTTTGTAGTTTATACAGATTGTTCTTGTTGCTACAGTGAGAATGATGAATTCTTACAACTGCTTGTGTCCTAAATGAAATCATATTATCCCACAGGGCCACTGTTGTTATTGTTTTATATGTTACCACCTGGGTTAGGTGTTGGCAGACAGTGGTCAGCAGGCCACTAGCTATATATTTCTGTAGCCTGTAAGCTAAGANAGTGAGAATGATGAATTCTTACAACTGTTTGTGTCCTAAATGAAATCATATTATCCCACAGGGCCACTGTTGTTATTGTTTTATATGTTACCACCTGGGTTAGGTGTTGGCAGACAGTGGTCAGCAGGCCACTAGCTATATATTTCTGTAGCCTGTAAGCTAAGAGTTGTTCTTACATTTCCAAGAGTTGAGGAAAGGAAAGGAGAAGAAGGAAGAGGAGGAAGAAATAAGGAGGGGAGGTGGAGATGAGACCGTGCATCCCCCTCAAGGCCTGAAATGGCCACTATTATAGGAAATAATCACTGACTCCTGACCTAGGCTGCACCCATTTCTTTGCTATAGATGTTTTTTTTCCTTCTGTGAGAAGGAATGATAAGCATTTTGTAATACAGCTGCAGATATGGAGCAGAGCATGTGATGCAGGGAAAGAAAGTAGGGAACATGAGAGGGGGGGTGACTAGATGGTGCAGGACACGAGGACTGTCCTTTAAACAGCTCTCCAGTGGCTTCGACTCAGAGAGGCACCTAAGGGGTATGAAATCTCTTTCGAATGACTTTCTGAAACAGCCCTTCTGGCACTTTGGTTGTGGGGATATGGTACTGGCCAAACAATGTTGTCGTGTTCTGGGGACGCTTTAATCTGTATTTGATGGGATCTTGGCCCTGGAACCCTTAGTAACAAGCAGAATTAACTCCATGTGAACTCTGTGAAGAGAGGACACTGGCTCAGCGTCCCACTAGAATGACTTCATGTCTGGGCCGACCAAAAACACCCGTTGTGATGTCTGTGCTGTGGAGATGGGGTCCTGACAGACACAGTGACCCTTTATCTAAAGCCATCGAAGTCCTGTTTCCTATCTTCATGCTTCCTTAGTTATCTCTCCTCCCGACAGCTCGGTGATGGCTGCTGAAAANAGCATCCCACTAGAGTGACTTCATGTCTGGGCCGACCAAAAACACCCGTTGTGATGTCTGTGCTGTGGAGATGGGGTCCTGACAGACACAGTGACCCTTTATCTAAAGCCATCGAAGTCCTGTTTCCTATCTTCATGCTTCCTTAGTTATCTCTCCTCCCGACAGCTCGGTGATGGCTGCTGAAAATAGAAACAGCAGAATCAGGGGCACCGTCACTCTGTTAGGGACACATCGTTTAAACATGTTGGAGGGAAGTTAGAAATTTGTCACTCCAGGTCCCTCCAAACCCTTTTGTTTCCTTCCATTCATGAATTATATCTGTCTCTCGCCCCCAGTCTTTTGCTAGGTTTAAGGAAGTGAGAAGAGCAACTTTTGTCATGTCTGTTTACCAGGCCATCCATCAGTAAGCTTGTGATGAGTATTTATTAGGTGCTAGAACTGGCGGGGATGTTGCCTTCAAAGCTCTCCAATGTCTGATAGCTATAATGAGTGTTCATGTACCTCTTTTTGTACAATCGTCACCACAGCCCTGAGTCATTTGCTCTTATTACATCATGATCCTGATCATTGTTAAGTCTGTTTCACAGAGCAGACAACTAGGGCTGAGAGAGATTCAGTAAATTGCCGTGTATTACGCAGCTGGATGTATAGAACTGGGTCTCAAACCAGGACATGAAGATTCCAGAACCTGAATTCTGGATTCTGAACTCTGTCCTCTGTCCTGCAGCTGCACTTCAAGCCTGTAACTTTCTCTGGAATCTAGTTTGGAATAATTAGATGATGGGATTACTACCGTCACTTTTTATAGGCTGTTGGTGTGTGGTGCTCTTAAAATCACTGCTTTCTAGCATGTCTGTAAGAGTCAGTTATCTAGCATCTGCCATTCAGAGTTCCAGCAATTTCTCTGTTTCAGTGCCAGTGGATTTGAAGCCCCAACAGAGTTTAGAGCCCAAAAAGATTCCTAGAATCCTCTAGAAAGAAACCTGCCTTATGAGCCCTAGTGTATTTACTCATTTAATATAGTACCCAAGCCAAAGACCTGATGACTAGAAACTTTCCTAACAATATGAGAAAACCATTAAATACTAGGGATCGAAGACTACATAGAAATCATTTCATCACAGTCTATTGATTTGTGGATGAGGAATCTGAAGTTCAGTGTTTAGGCAATGTGTCCAGAATCATTTTCTTGCTCAGGATGAGACTTTATATCCCTGTTTTCTATCTGAAAGCCTAGCACTCTTTCTATAACTGCACTGAGACACTAGAGAATTGCCTCTTATGAGTATTATAAATTACATGAATGCAATCATGTTGATTCAGCATCTGTCAAAAAAAGACAAAAAAATGATAATTTAAAAATGGGAATAGCATCCTGATTTAACTCCACAGCATATCTTAGAGTGAGCATAGCTGTGGTTTGGAGTCTGTGCTTTCTTTTGATAATTTCAAATCTTAAGGCCCATGGTGTTTCTCACTGACCACCTTCTGCCTCTTGGTACAGTTCTAGTGCCTTAAAATTTTTTTTTCTGTCAATATAAGGTTAGTACTTCACTGCTCAACCAGAAACAACAATCTCCTTAAAAACTGAAAGCTGTATACCAGAATTGACAATTGTATGTGTACTGGTTCCAAAAATTACTTTGGAATAGGTAATGGATTTCCAAGGAGAAGTAATGCTGAACAGTTTTCTGCAGGGGCTTCCCAGGTGGTACTAGTGGTAAAGAATCTCCCTGCCAGTGCAGAAGACCCTAGATACCTGGGTTCAATCTCTGGGTTGGAAAGATTCCCTGGAGGAGGAAATGGTAACCCACTCCAGTATTCTTGCCTGGAAAACCCCACGGACAGAGGAGCCTGGTGGGCTACAGTCCATGGGGTTGCAAAGAGTAGGACCCAACTGAGTATACACACACATACACACACATGGGTTTTCCTCCTTTGCATCAATTTTAGAATGTAACCTTTACCTCTCCCCCATTCTACTCCTAGGAAGACAGTATTCCATCATCTCCTTATTGGCAATGTCCCCTATTCTCCAGCAATTAATGGCTTATTACTTAGAGGAAAAATATGTTTATTGAATATTGAAAGTCTGACTTAAGTGTTACTCCCTTTTATATAACAGTTTGTTCTTTTTTCCTATCATAGTTGTCAGTCTAGTTCATTTAGGAATTCATCAGCTACATTAGCCAAACCTCACTATGGCCTGCTTTCTTCTTTAAATCTTTTTATGATTAATATGTTTATGGCTGTTTCTACACCTAGATTTTAAGTTATTGGATGATGATGTCTTTTACTTTGTATCTTATTTCCATACTGTCTTGTATATATAAGCATCCCATAAATATCTCCTTTTCTGAACAAATGACTATAGACTCATCTTCTTATCAGTTCAATTCAGTTCAGTCACTCAGCTGTGTCCGGCTCTTTGCAACTCCATGAATCGCCGCATACCAGGCCTCCCTGTCCATCACCAACTCTGGCAGTCCACCCAAACCCATGTCCATTGAGTCAGTGATGCCATCCAGCCATCTCATCCTCTGTCGTCCCCTTCTCCTCCTGCCCTCAATCTTTCCCAGCATCATGGTCTTTTCCAGTGAGTCAGCTCTTCACATCAGGTGGCCAAAGTATTGGAGTTTCAGCTTCAACATCAGTCCTTCCAATGAACACCAGGACTAATCTCCTTTAGGATGGACTGATTGGATCTCCTTGCAGTCCAAGGGACTCTCAAGAGTCTTCTCCAACACCACAGTTCAATAGCATCAAATCTTCAGCACTCAGCCTTCTTCACAGTCCAACTCTCATATCCATATATGACCACTGGAAAAACCATAGCCTTGACTAGACGGACCTTTGTTGGCAAAATAATGTCTCTGCTTTTTAATATGTTGTCTAGGTTGGTCATAACATAATTAAGCTCATGTATCAGCATCTTGTTAAGTCGTTTATATATACACCATTTGAAAAATTCTAAGGGTTAAGAAATTTTGAAGTGGAAAGAACGACTCAAATCTGGAAATGGAGCCTGGGAGAGGTTTAGCGAGTTGCCAAAAATCAGACTACTGAGTGTGGAGTGGGACCTCCGATTCTGCGTGCTGTCTGATGGAAGGGGTGGTAATGAATCATCTGCTAGTGGATAGTCACGACTGCTCCTTGCTGAGAAATGAGATCAGGAAGCCTTTGCACAAGCTGTTCCCCCTGCCTGGGACATCTTTTCCAGCCATCATTCATTTGTCAAGGTGAGATATCACCCCCTCTCTGGAACCATCCTCAGACAAATTTGGTTTTTCCTGTGCTGGGCTCTATGCCTTGCAAGTATGCACTGTTTCTCATCACTCCATCCCAGTCCTGCCAAGCCTCAAGGTAAATATCTGTCTACTTGTCTGTTTTCTTCATGTGAAAAATGAAAGCGAAAGCCACGCAGTCTTATCCAACTCTTTGTGACCCTATGGACTGTAGCCTGCCAGACTTTCCTGTCGATGGAATTCTCCAAGCCAGAATACTGGACTGGGTAGCCGTTCCCTTCTCTAGGGGATCTTCACAACCCATGGATCAAACCCAGGTCTCCCACATTACAGGCATATTCTTTACCATCTGAGCCACCAGGGAAGCCCTTCAAGGACTGTGTTTATTTACTGTATCACCAACTCTGATGAGGCCCTTCATTTAAATTGTGAGTCACATTTGCTTCTTTACCATACGATTTCCTTATTATAATCCCTTAAGGGGGAGGGGTGGGGGAAATCCAACCTTTAACTGTGTGGCCACAAAATTCTTTACCAATATATAGAAGCAGAAGTCCCGGGCAGCTCAGAGATACTTGTGGTCAGTGTGGTCATTCAGAGGCTGAGAATCCAGAGCTCCACATTTTCTGGCTGCATTTTCTTCCACATTAGTCAGGTAGGATAAAGATTCAATTACGTTTTTAGGCTTTGCCTTGTGAGGCTCTGAAAGTGCTGTGCACAGCAAGCTTATAAATGATCTCACTTCCAAACCCTAGTGAGCTAGCCAGAGGCGATTCCGTCTCTGAAGCGATGTCCGTAATTATCAGACAGTTTCTTTGGCCTGGGCCCTGAGAGCCCCTGAGCAGATCACAGCTAGCTGTGAGCATAGCAGTGGGAGATTTCCCTCACTTACTTCTCTATGCTTCCAGAAGGTGAGGTGGTTCTGGGTTAGCTTGTCAGGGGTTAGTCCCAGAACTCTAGACCCCCAGTCACTGGGTGCCTGGAGCAGAGGGACACAGACTCCCCTAGTTGAGCAGATTTCCTTGGCATTTGCATGTGTACAGGCAGGCTTGGTGACAACAAGATGCCCCAGCTTCCAGGCTTCGAAGGAGCTGGCAGAGAAAAAGAGATCACTTTCTTCAAAACCTTGACAGATTTCTACTACCTTGTGGAAAGATGCTGGTGACTGTGGCCTGTGGGCTTCTATGGCAGTGCCTACAAGGAGAGTTGTCCAGTCCAGCAGCCTGAAGTCAAAGGAAGCCCTGCCAGGGGGTCCCAAAATTCCAGGGACATATAACTTTGGAATGCAGGGACCTCGTGAGGAGTCTAAAACCCTCAAGACTTCTCTTTCCCAGGCTTTAAAACAGTATTGATTTCTCCTTCCCCTTCACTCTCCCATGACTAATCAGGTGCCAACTGCTCAGCACCGCCTGAGGAATGTGAGTGAGTGAGTGAGTGAAAGTTGCTCAGTCATGTCAGACTCTTTGCAACATCGTGAAATGACAGACTGGTTCCAAATAAGAAAAGGAGTACGTCAGGCTGTATATTGTCACCCTGCTTATTTAACTTATATGCAGAATACATCATGAGAAACGCTGGACTGGAAGAAACACAAGCTGGAATCAAGATTGCTGGGAGAAATATCAATAACCTCAGATATGCAGATGACACCACCTTTATGGCAGAAAGTGAAGAGGAACTAAAGAGCCTCTTGATGAAAGTGAAAGAGGAGAGTGAAAAAGTTGGCTTAAAACTCAACATTCAGAAAACGAAGATCATGGCATCTGGTTCCATCACTTCATGGGAAATAGATGGGGAAACAGTGGAAACAGTGTCAGACTTTATTTTGGGGGGCTCCAAAATCACTGCAGATGGTGATTGCAGCCATGAAATCAAAAGACGCTTACTCCTTGGAAGAAAAGTTATGACCAACCTAGACAGCATATTCAAAAGCANGCCTGTCTCTTCTACAGCGGATCTTCCCGATCCAGGAAGCCAACCGGATTGCAGGCGGATTCTCTACCAGCTGAGCCATCAGCAAAGCCCACACCGCCTGAGGACATCATTTCAATGTGTTCTCTCCTCTCTGGCTCCCTTGTTTCATTATTCCCTGTCTCCGCTGCCCATACTGTGCATCAGTGTCCTCCCTTCTTCCCTTTCTCTGACCTCTGCCTGGATTTCCTTCTAATCTATGTACCACACACTAGCCATTGGGTACAGGGCAAATTTGAAGAAAGAGATGTGCTCACAGTCAAACACACATGATGCAAAGGGCCTAATGTTTCCTAGATACAAGCGCCTTGACCTTTAGGTTTTAATGTTACCATTTATTAAAAAAGAGGTATCCTTTGTATTTATTATAGGGTTTATATTATTATATGGTTGATATCATGTGCTTTAAGCAGTTACTAGGATTTATGAATTAAGTGGATTAAGTGAATTAAGTTCTTTATTATGCTGGTCCCTTCCTCAAAGATCCCAGTGGTTCCTGTGTTGGATATATATAGATACACTGGAGTTAAGTAGATAGATTATATATAAAATGTATTCATATATCTGTTTATCTCCCTACACACTGACTATAATGGTTTCTATATTATCTATAAAATAAAATCCAAACCCCTAACCCTGCGTTCATAGCTGCTGTTATACTCTGCCCTTTCAAGACTGGATGCTTCAGCCATATCACACAACCCACTGTGTCTCACACTTTCATTTCTCTAGGGTTTTGTTCTTGCTGTTTTCCTCCATCTGGAAGAACATATTTTTGTCTTTCAAATTCCTCCTCCTCCACAAACTCAGAATTAGTCATTTCCTNTGCGTTCATAGCTGCTGTTATACTCTGCCCTTTCAAGACTGGATGCTTCAGCCATATCACACAACCCACTGTGTCTCACACTTTCATTTCTCTAGGGTTTTGTTCTTGCTGTTTTCCTCCATCTGGAAGAACATATTTTTGTCTTTCAAATTCCTCCTCCTCCACAAACTCAGAATTAGTCATTTCCTTGCTGAATGACAGCCATTCATGATCTAGATTTTCTCTGATATTTGTCACTTTCTTCCTTGCATTTTTGTAATTGCATGCACATATCCTTTCTCTCCTTCAGAGCAGGTATCAAGTCTTGTTCCTCTATCTGCCTTGAGAAGCAAGCACGGTGAATGACACAGCATAGGCACCTAATACATGTTTGTGGAACTGATTTGAATTATTAGATGTAGAGCAATGGGAGAATGGGATTCATGTCTTTTCATTTCTGGATTCAGTTCAGTTCAGTTCAGTTCATTTCAGTCGCTCAGTCATGTCCGACTCTTTGCAACCCCATGAATTGCAGCACGCCAGGCCTCCCTGTCCATCACCAACTCTCAGAGTTCACTCAGGCTCACGCCCATTGAGTCGGTGATGCCATCCAGCCATCTCATCCCCTGTCATCCCCTTCTCCTCCTGCCCCCAATCCTTTCAGCATCAGAGTCTTTTCCAGTGAGTCAACTCTTTGCATGAAGTGGCCAAAGCACTGGAGTTTCAGCTTTAGCATCATTCCTTCCAAAGAACACCCAAGACTGATCTTCAGAATGGACTGGTTGGATCTCCTTGCAGTCCAAGGGACTCTCAAGAGTCTTCTCCAACACCACAGCTCAAAAGCATCAGTTCTTCAGCACTCAGCCTTCTTCACAGTCCAACTCTCCCATTCATACATGACTACTGGAAAAATGATAGCCTTGACTAGACAGACCTTTGTTGGCAAAGTAATATCTATGCTTTTCAATATGCTATCTAGTTTGGTCATAACTTTCCTCCCAAGGAGTAAGTGTCTTTTAATTTCATGGCTGCAGTCACCATCTGCAGTGATTTTGGAGCCCCCAAAATAAAGTCTGACATTGTTTCCACTGTTTCCCCATCTATTTCCCTATAATCCAGCTTCTGCATTCAGAATGTGGGAGAAAATTGCAAGAGTGTCATGGACACCTGCAATTTGAAGAATAATCTGGTTCTTCTTTTTCACTTCCTCCAAGAACCCGTAGAATACCTTCATGGAGGGTCAAAGATGCAGACTTTCTGTTCTGATCTATTGTGAGCAGGGGCATAGCCACACATTCATCAGCAGTCCCACTATGGGTGCAGACAATGATCATATGTTCTTGATTGGTCCAACAGTAAAACAGATTTCTAGAAAATGACCCCAGAGAAGATGCTCTGCTTCTTACCTAAAACTTTCTTCCTCTCATATTTAATCACAGTCTGAATTTGCCTGGTGGCTATAATGATTGCAAAAGGTTGTGCAGCTGAAATGTCACGCAATAACACATGTGAAGTTTATCATTTGAATAAAAGTGGAAGGGTGCAAACAAGATGAAGTGGTCTTCTATTATAGCAGGAGAGAATTTAGTCAAAAGTAAAAAAGAACTGACCAATGATAAATTGGTTATTCAAAGGCATACAAAAAGGCATACCATATGTAGAAAACTTTAGGATATGTATAGACATCCACCCTATATGCCTGTTGACGTTATACAGATGAGGGAATAGACCAAGAATGTTTATTGGTCCTTATATGTCAGAATAAAGTTGTAACTACTCAAATGTAAAAAGCCACAATTTCCTCATCTGTCTCACAGGAAAAGTATGAAATGTGCTAGTGCACTGTCAGGCACTAATAAATTATAATAACTAATAGCTGAGGATAAGGAAGAAGTAGCTGATGATGACATTGATGAATGGAAAAGATGGTTACAGACACAAGTCATTTTTTAGAGAGGCAACTGGGGTCTTCTGTGAGAAACATTAGACTTAGAAGCAAGAGACTGGATTGAATCTGACTCTGGTCTACTAGCCATATGATTTTGGGAAAGTTACTGAACTTATTTGGACTTTAGCTTTCTTCATCTGTAATTCTGGGGTGATAATTTATCTCTCTCATGAGACTATAATGAAAATTAAGTAATAGGGTATGTGAAAGTGTATAGCACAAAATTTGGTGTTATACTTGGTATCTCTAAGTTGGAAATGAATTAAAGGTGGAATTCTAATCCTCTTTATCCATACCAATAAACAAATAAAAAAGTCAGTGTAAACTCATCCATGTCACTGGTAAGCCCAGTAGCAATGCCAGTCCAACATCTGGACCACGTCACCAGTCACTTCATTGTGTATTTTGACAAATATAATATCAGGCAGGTCTTTTCATGTCATCCTGAAATTCTACTCATAGCAGTCTTCTCTATTCCATTGATCTTCTCTCTATGACCTTTCAAATAAAATACAAATTTTCTTATTAAGGGTTAACATAAAATATTTAGTGCCTTAGAAACTAAAGGGAAATTTATTCAATGAGTAATTTTAGAGCATCCCTTTATGTTCTAACCCCTGAGTTCAGGAGGAATTCTTGATTATTTTCAAAATTCAGAGCATGATCAGTGCTCTGGAGAAGTTGGAAGAATAGGAGAGGAGGGCACTGAAGACAGAAGTAGGGGATTTCAAAGCTTCAATCCTCCTTTATTAAATGAGTGAAGACCAGTGGTTGCAAGTGAGGCAAAAGGACTTTACACGCTGAGGTCCTTTGCGAAGTCCTAATATCTATGGATTTAAAACTCATTTAATGTTTGTGATTGCTATGACATAGCATTTTCTGTTAAATTAAGTCATCTAACTTAACAGAAAATTATAAATATCTGTCATCTGTTTCAGATATTTCCAGTAGTGCTGGGAAGGCAAGAATACAGCATCAAGTAATATTTCAAAAACCAACTATCCTGAAGGAATTCTTATAAATGTGCATGGCTGAAAGCCCTCCTAACTATGCATGGCAGGCAATAAGAAGCCATTGAGCTTGCAGTGGTAAAGATATTGAGATGTCCTTGCACATCTATTTGCTGCCCCAGCTGAATTCTATTTCCTTCCCGTCCCGTGATTCAAGTGCAGGTGGACGCCTGCAGCAAGCGACAAAGCTTCAGATACTTTCCAAGGCTGGTGTTTGGGACCAAAAAATGCTTACTTTCTCACTTTTTCTTTTTAGAGTTCACTCCCCCTTATTCCACATAGTTAACTGTCCCTACCAAAAGCTAGTGAGAGGGAATGTTGAGAGGATTGAAGTAGAGGCAACAGCTGTGCCCAGCCGCCAGCTTTTATTCTCATCTCAGGCCATAGCTGTTTGCTCCATTAACTTCAAGGAATTGGACACAGACAAAGGGAAGAGTGGGCGCTTGCTGATGCTATCAAGAACTTGCCCTCCAATGACACCACTTGGGCCCTACCTGCTTGACTACCTAGGGGAAGTGCACCAGCCAGGCCAGCCACATTTTTAAGGACTCACTGGGGAGTCTTCTCAAGATACTGTATTGTTAGTGGTCAATTATAGAAAAGGGTGATTCATTCCATCTTTCAGGTAAATTGTTATATTCTGGCTCAAGACCCAATGTTATAAGCTCGTGCAAATCACCTAAACTTTCTGAATTTCCATTCTCTCATCAGTATGATTGAGAGAAAAGTATACTGCTATCTTCCTGGCAGGGTAGTCTATGACCATAGATATGAAAAGACTATGAAACTATATGGAACTATACAGGGAATGGTCACTTCCTCCAAAGAACCNGAATGAATGATAATGCTGGCAAGATACTTAACACAGTGCATCGTACAAAGTAGGTACTCAATACACAAGGCCATCTGTTCCTGGAAGCTGGATTTCTGCTTCAGTCCAGATGGCTCTCCAGGCCTCTCTCTTCTGCCCTCTTGTCTCTTCCTTGTTATAAGAACGTTGCAGAGTGATTAAGAGCTTAGACTCTAAAACTGAATTTTCTGGATTTGAATCCTGGCTCAACCAGCTGTAACCTTGGGCTAATTAGTTATCCTTTTTCTGCTATTGTTTCCTCACAGACATAATGAGGATAATATGTAGTTCATGCAATTATGAGGATTAAATGAGTTTATATACGTGTTATGCTTAAAATAGTACCTAGCAGGTAATAATTCAGTGAAGATAATTTCTACTTTTTAATTATTCTAACTAAGTTAGTCTGCCTCGCTTAGTTCTAAGAAAGTCCAGTCACCAGGAAGACTGCTCCAAAGACATTCTCTTAGGCCTATGATCAGGTATCCTTTCTTTACAAGACTGTGTTGTCTTGCCCCAATGGACCATGACTTCAACAACAAAGGTTTTGCTTCTTTCTTTCTTTTTTACTGCTCCTAGCAGAGTGCTAGGACACCTCCATTACTNCTCCAAAGACATTCTCTTAGGCCTATGATCAGGTATCCTTTCTTTACAAGACTGTGTTGTCTTGCCCCAATGGACCATGACTTCAACAACAAAGGTTTTGCTTCTTTCTTTCTTTTTTACTGCTCCTAGCAGAGTGCTAGGACACCTCCATTACTGCATTTACTTTGGAAAAGTGGGGTGTGGGATTGGCATAAGATGAAATCGTTTTCACTGTGAGCTGTTAAATCTCTCAGGACATTTGCTCTACTAGCATTTCTTCCTTTTCACTTTACAGGTGAGAAAAATGTCCCAGGGCAGTTGGACTTTGCCCCAGACACCTGGTTAGTTGGTAACTCTTTCTCAGAACCAAGACTCCTGGCTTCTAGCAGAGCACCTCTGCGGATGCTAAAAACTATCTTAAAAATGTAAAATTACGATCCTCTGCAACAGATTTGGCCAGTGCTGGTTGACGGAAGGCCAATGTAACCTTCCGCCCAGCATTTGCCTGATCGAGTAAGAATTACGAACTAGCCCGATGACCTGAGATTACCCTCTGCTTTTGTTCTTTGTACCGGGTCCAGGTACAAAGGGAGATGGAGCCTTGGCATGAGAATCTGCAGTCGTGAAAAGACACAGGATGGCATTATAGAACACATTCTGGGCTGGGCAGGAATTTTCTGCTTCTATCCATTTCTCTTTGTCCCTTGCCTAGTCATTTCCCCTTGAAGAATCTCAGTTTCTTCGTCTTTTAATTAACAGGATCAGAAATAACTGGGTTCTTTTTCCATCCTACCGTTCTATGAGGCTAACTATGAATAAGTGCTAAGTAGGCAGTCTTTGCACAAGTGTTTCATTTACTATTACCTCGTGCTGCAGCTCGGAGTTTCTGTGTTGCCAAAATTCTTTGTATACAATGCATCTTTTTGAGTGACACGTGGATAACTGTTAAACATGACTGTAATGTGAGAATATGCATTAAATTCGTGTAAAAACTGTATGTCTCACAATGTCCAGATGTCAGAATCTTGTAACGTCANTGTTTCATTTACTATTACCTCGTGCTGCAGCTCGGAGTTTCTGTGTTGCCAAAATTCTTTGTATACAATGCATCTTTTTGAGTGACACGTGGATAACTGTTAAACATGACTGTAATGTGAGAATATGCATTAAATTCGTGTAAAAACTGTATGTCTCACAATGTCCAGATGTCAGAATCTTGTAACGTCATTTTTTCTTTTTTTCTGTTCAGATGTTCATACAAATGGAAAGCAAACGGCTGCAGAAACCACCGCCTGATAACACATTTCTTTAGACTTGCATCTACCAGTTTGTTCTTGGGGCTTTACCTACTCTCTGAGGGCTTACTGGAGTATAACTGTCTTTCACAACTTTACAGCACTGTGGCAATACCTCTTTTGTGCATTGCCTAAAATATTGGCTCTTGTGTGACTCTGAACACTTGAAAATGTAGACAGCTTGGTGATAGGTAATATTTACCCAAATTAGAGAAATTAAACTCTGAACTGTTCAAGTTTCAAGCAATCAGTTCCAGTTGGTATACACTCAATTCCAACCTTAGGCATCTGAAGAGAAAATGTGATTTTGGCAGCAAGGGTTGCTGGTAGGAGTTTAAGTTTCAATCAACATAAAATGTACACAAGTACCAAAGCTGAATATTGATCAGAAGGTTTTCTTTTGCCTACTTTATATCAGCTGAGACATGTAGAGTCTGTCTTCTTATAGCAAAAGAAAGGAAAAATATGTAAAGAAAAAAAGAAAAGATTAAATCCCCTTTTTATGGCATGAGGAGGTTGTAAAGCCACTGATAGAAAAGCTATAAATTATTCTACCTTTAAAATTATTGTTGCTTTAATTTTTTTTTTTTTTTTTTTAAATCTAAGATGGTACTCAGTTCTTTTGTTATGGACACTTTGGAAGGAAATGGTGCTTTTTCTTCTCAGCAAACAAACTTTGCGGAGCTGCACAGCTCTAGTGGACATGGTTCATGTTGTACTCTACATGTATGTTCAGCAAACAGAATGAGATAGTGCCCTCTGGAGGTGTTCAGTGGGCCAGTCCTAACTCTGTCTGATCGTGAACATAGAATAAAAGGGAATGGGTGTCCACGCAGAATATATATGTATGTTGTTTAGTCACTAAGTTGTGTCCATCTCTTTGAGCCTATTACCTGCCAGGCTTCTCTGTCCTTGGGATTTCCAGGCAAGAATACTGGAATGGGTTTCCATCTCCTTCTCCAGGGGATCTTCCCTACCTAGGGATCAAACTCACGCCTCCTGCTTTGGTAGATGGATTCTTTACCACTGAGCCACCAGGAAAGCCTCATGTATGTATGTTGCTGCTGCTGCTAAGCTGCTTCAGTCATGTTCGACTCTGTGCGACCCCATAGATGGCAGCCCACCAGGCTCCTCCATCCCTGGGATTCTCCAGGCAAGAATACTGGAGTGGGTTGCCATTTCCTTCTCCAGTGAATGAAAGTGAAAAGGGAAAGTGAAGTCACTCAGTTGTGCTGGACTCTCAGCAACCCCATGGGCTACAGCCCGCCAGGCTCCTCCATCCATGGGATTTTCCAGGCAAGAGTACTGGAGTGGGGTGCCATTGCCTTCTCCGATATATGTATGTAGACATGTAATATATGTATGTAGACATGTAATATATTTTAATCATAAGAGCTCTATGAAGCGTGATACAGATGAGGAAACTGAGGCTAGAGAAAATTGGAAAACTTGCTTTACTGGCAGGATGGGCTGACTTGTGTGACGAACTGCTCCAGAAACTCAGTATTTCAATGCAATAAATTATCTCTTATATTATAATCTGATGGGATATTTGGTAATGGACTTGCAAGTGGAGATTTAGGGACCCAACTTCCTCTTATTTAATAGCTCCATCATCTTATGAACTCAAAAGACTTCAGAGAATCATCTGCATTTGGTCTACAGAGAGGAGAGAGCTTTAAGAGTCTCCTGGGAAGTCCCAGGTCAGGCAGGCTGGAAGTAGCCAGCCCACATCACTTCTGCCCACATTCCATTCACCAGTGCCCTCATCTCACTACAGGGGAGTCTGGGAAGTGTAGTCTCCGTGTGTGCCTAGGAGGACAGGGAAGCAGATTTGCTGACCATGGTGCGTCATCTTTGCTTCTGGCCAGCAAGATTACTAAGGAGAAGAATAGGGGTAGGTTCTCAGCTCCAAATCCTATGTTTTTTCCATTGCACTAAGCTGTGGGATTCATCTTGTTGAATGACTTTTGATCCAAATCACAAGGACAGGCAGAGGTACACACACTGCTTGAGGTCAAAAGAGAGACTGAAAAGTCAACCAGATTTTTTTTAATGATTTATTTTGCTTTTATGGACACACATTTGCATATTTGACTGAATTTTCCAGATCTCATGTATATCTATCTCATACATTACCTAAGAGTGTCTTAGAGGTATTTGACAAGACTGTGTTTTTAATGCAAGGTATAATCCTAGGAAGATTTTCATCCCTGCTCATTTTCCCATCTCTAAGGACTCATCTTTGAAATTTTATCCACTAATACTTCATTGTTTTAACTATAAACACCATATGATTGACCCCCTCCAACACATATTTTTATCATTTCTATCCTTTCTTTTAAATCAACTGTACCATGTCAGTACCCCACATGCTTCTATGGTCACCATGTACAACACTGAAATATATTTTTCTCCTCTGAAAATATATCTTTACTATTATCTTTTTAGTCTCTTAGGTTATTGACTTGGAATTCATTTGCATCAGTAGATCCATGTTTTATGGGGCCTGAGCTTTAACAATTATTTTTAATACAAGCTTTTATGAAAATGCTTTCATGGCATTTCATATTTTCTTTTGAAGTGAAGTATCTCTTCCTGTGTAAACGAGTATTGCTAATTCAAAAAGCATTTCTTCGCTTCAAAAAAAAATTAGTGATTATAATATAGTAAAATTCTTAGTAGAGTGCTTGGCAGATAGTAAGTGTTCACCAATATTATCTAGCACTTTATTTTAATTAGAATCCTCACTTAGGAGTACCAAAGAAGCAGCAGCATGGGATACCAGAAAGAGCTTGAGGGTTTGAGTCCTAGAGGGACCAAATTTACCCTTGACTAGCTTGGGGGCCTTGAGTAACATGGGCTTCCCTGGTGACTCAGTTGGTAAATAATCTTCCTGTAGTTCAGGAGACCTGAGTTTGATCCTTGCATTGGGAATATCCCCTGGAGAAGGAAACGGCAACGCACTCCAATATTCTTGCTTGGGAAATCCCATGGACAGAGGTGCCTGGCAGGCCCCAGTCCATGGGGTCCCAAAGAGTTGGGCATGACTGAGCAAGTAACACTTTTTTGAGTAACATAGTTTGATTTTCTGACCCTTGGTTTGATATATCTGCATAATGGGAATAATGATAATATTCCACAAAAGTTATCAGTTCAGTTCAGTCGCCCAGTCTTGTCTGACTCTTGGCAACCCCATGAGTTGCAGCACGCCAGGCCTCCCCGTCCATCACCAACTCCCAGAGTTCACTCAGACTCATGTCCATCGAGTCAGTGATGCCATCCAGCCATCTCATCCTCTGTCGTCCCCTTCTCCTCCTGCCTCCAATCCCTCCCAGCATCAGAGTCTTTTCCAGTGAGTCAACTCTTTGGATGAGGTGGCCAAAGCACTGGAGTTTGAGCTTTAGCATTATTCCTTCCAAAGAAATCCCAGAGCTGATCTCCTTCAGAATGGACTGGTTGGATCTCCTTGCAATCCAAGGGACTCTCAAGAGTCTTCTCCAACACCACAGTTCAAAAGCAGCAATTCTTCGGTGCTCAGCCTTCTTCATGGTCCAACTCTCACATCTATACATGACCACTGGAAAAACCATGCCTTGACTAGATGGACCTTAGTCGACAAAGTAATGTCTCTGCTTTTCAATATGCTATCTAGGTTGGTCATAATTTTTCTTCCAAAGAGTAAGTATCTTTTAATTTCATGGCTGCAGTCACCATCTGCAGTGATTTTGGAGCCCCCCAAAATAAAGTCTGACACTGTTTCTACTGTTTCCCCATCTGTTTTCCATGAAGTGATGGGACCGGACGCCATGATCTTCTTTTTCTGAATGTTGAGCTTTAAGCCAACTTTTTCACTAAATGAGGTATTAAAATCCATGCAGTCTTATCAAGTACCACTATTAGGAACGGTATTAGGATGTGGGGACTTTCCTGGGCCCCCAGAAGGCAGCTGAGAGAGAGCAGCTGCTGTGCTCTTTGTATAATGTAGAGAGGATGCTAAGAATCCCCGATGAACTCTGCTATGGAGCAAACAACATTATTGGTTTAATTGCAAACTCTGAAATGTTTTTACAGAATAACACCAATGATTAACACTTCTAATTTTGGAGATAAAAGAAATCTGAAGATAATCATTTGAGCTAATTTTACTAGACAGGAATTGGATTTTACATTTTGTTTTATTCCTAGCCAACTTTGCTCCTAGTATAATCTAAGGGAGGCTTTTTTTTTTTTAAATTCTCCTAATATGCTTATTTTTAAGGGATAGTTAGAGAGCCTGTTTTCCTCTCTTGGAAAGACATATGCCAGTGCCAGAAGATAAATGAAGCCAACTTGTCTAGAGGTTTTAGAACCTTTGAAACATAGCCAAGGCCAGATCAGAGCAGGAATAAGAATTTCTCCAAGCTGCCCCAAACAATAAAATTCCAAAATAGAAACTACCGTTGTGATGCAAAGAAGGAAGCAAACACAATTAGCACAGAAGCCATTCTGGAGGGAGAAAGATGAAGTGTTGAAATGATCTTAGCAAGTGCTGCATTGATTCCATATTTAGGCATCAGGGTTAGTTATGTTGCAGCCAATCCTTATGACCAGCAGGACAGCCTATTGTTACACTCCATGGAAGGGAGTGATCTTCCAGTCCTGGCTAAAAGTCTTGTTTTTGATGGTGGTGGTCTATAAGGATCATTATGCAATGAAAGAAAGTGTGATTGTGTTAGTCGCTCAGTCATGTCCAACTCTTAGTGACCCCATAGACTGTAGCCTGCCAGGCAAGAATTCTCCAGGCAAGAATACTGGAGTGGGTAACTATTTCTTTCTCCAGGGATCCTGACCCAGGGTTCAAATCCAAGTCTCCTGCATTGCAGGCAATTTCTTTACTGTCTGAGCCACCAGGGAAACTTAAAAATATTCCATGAGAGCTTCTCTGTACATGACATCTCCCAGACAAGAATACTGGAGTGGGTTGCCATATCCTGCCCCAGGGGGTCTTGACCCCCAGGGATTGAACCCACATCGCTTACATCTCCTGCATGGGCAGGTGGGTTCTTTAGCACTAGCACCGCCTGGGAGACCACAAAATCCTGTCATCAACAAGTAACACACGACATCCCTGTATTATATTAGGACAAAGGACAAATTGTCTGAAGGTAATAAGTAAAGGAAGATGATCCCAGCATTTAATAAGAGATATCTTAACATTATATTTACAGGCATAGACTCTGAGGTGGGCTATCTGGAGGGAATCCTCCCCCCACTCTACAGAAGCCATGTGATTCTGATCAGGTAATTTAACCTCTGAGCCTCCATGTCTCCACTTAAAACATGAGGATAAAATGTACAATATCTCTCAAGGCTACTGTGAAGATTAAAAGAATTAATCATGGAAGGTACTTAGAAGAATGAATCACTCAGGTAAATTCTTTGCCTGAACCACCTCCTTCAATCCTCACAACAACTCTCTGAGGCAGGTTGTGCTGTCACTGTGCTATGGGTGAGAAGCTAAAGCTAATAAGTTGTGTCATCCAAAGCCCTCCAGAGGGTGTTGAAGAGTGAAATAGAAATACCCCTGTCATTTTAGAGTGGAGATGGGGAGACTCTAAAGCCAAAAAGGAACACTTGAATCAGATTCATGTCCCCAGTACCACTCCTACCAGACCATTGATTCTGGAGTTTTTCTCATCTAAAGAAAAGTTAAGCATCCCTTTCCATTGCACCCCTCCCCTCACTCTCAGCCACCCCTGCCTCACAACAGTGGCTCAAGATAGTTCTGAAACAAGAAACGTTTTAAGAGAGCTACTTCTTCCCTAAGAAAAGTTTTGTGTATCAAGAAGGCAGGTGGAACTAGTGAGTCTGATTATGGTAGTGTTCAGAGGCTCACTTGAGTCTTTTGCTTGCCAGCTTTCTGGTTCATTTAGGGGCTAGCTGAGTTAAGAAGTTCATTGTTAGTAAGAGATTTCATAAGACAGGAACAGGAAAGGATGTGAGGTGTCATCTACACAAGACTTCACAGTTGACAGATGAGGAAGCCAAGGCCTGGGGAAGGAAGGAAACTTCCGAAAGTCCCTTCTGAGGTCCTTCAATGGCACAGTGCCAGTCTAGTCTCCTCCGTGTTGTAGTTCACCACTTCCTCCCCTCTCGCCAGATGGAACCCTTTGTGGCTCCCCAAACGTGGTTTCTCAGGGTTTTTTCCTTTCACATGAAATAGGAACTAATCCTAGAATCCCCGACACATTCCTCCTTTTTGTGTTTTGTTTTGTATTGTTTCATTTTGCCCAATGCCTTCTCATCTGTAATCAAACATCATTTCCTCCAGAAACATCTCATATGCTCCCACAAAAAGCCTCTATTTATCAAGCCCACAGTCTAATCTTGTTTTATCTCTGTATATACCTATCTTTCCTGGAGGCCAAAGACCACATCTGCTTTGTCCATCATTCTATCCCTGTGTCTGGCACAATGACTGACATATAGATGGAGGGTCAAAAATGTTGGATGGATGGATGGATGAATACGTAGTTTCTCTCTTGAATGTATACATAGTTACCTGAAACTCTCTACAAGTCTCAGAAAACATGAATTTGTTCGTGCTTCCTACAACTTTGCCTCACGATATATTTCTTGTTGGCCCAGCGTACGGTCCTCTAATGTTTCTAAGAACAGGACAATGTATTGATTTAATGTATCAGTAGTAACAGGTGGAAATCAAATGCCTCCTTACTGTCACTTTGGTTGAAAGTTTTGGACTCACTGGAAGTATTTTACATCAATACGCTTTCAGTTTCTGCATGTGTGTGTTTGTCTGTCTATCTACAGTCCCTTGGAAAGCCAGAAAGGTAAAGTGCCTTCATGTAAACATACCTTGTTTTATGAGGGGCTAACAGGGTCTGGACAAGCCTTGTGGCTGCTTTGGTTAAATATCACCTTGATTTAAAATCCCCACTGTCAGCAATTCCCTGTGATGTGTGCAGTGGCTCAGTCTTGCCTACATTTCACTTCTGAGGCAAGGAAGAAAGGATGCTTCTGGATTCTTTGAGTGACAGAGCAGTAACAGACTGTTGCATTTGGGCTTTTAAATTTACCATGATGATTCTGATTTTCTTCTTTCTGTGCATTTTCTTTCTTTCTTTTGTAGTCTCATTAGCTCAGAAGGTCAAAGTTGAGATACCTGTCTAGACAGTCAAAATGTAGAACAATGAGCCTGTGACAAATGCGAGGCATGATATTAATTGTATATTAAGCTTTATAGGTCTTTGAGTCATTCATCCCTCTGACAGTAGTAATAGGAAACCTGAGAGCTATTATATTTCCTTCACAGCAAAGATTATAAGAGGCGAGGGGAATTAGACATGCTTCTACCCCATCTTCGGAGAAAGCAATGGCACCCCACTCCAGTACTCCTGCCTGGAAAATCCCATGGACAGAGAAGCCTGGAAGGTTACAGTCCATGGGGTCGCTGAGGGTTGGACATGACTGAGTGACTCATTTTCACTTTTCACTTTCATGCATTGGAGAAGGAAATGGCAACCCACTCCAGTATTCTTGCCCGGAGAATCCCAGGGACGGGGGAGCCTAGTGGGCTGCCGTCTATGGGGTCACACAGGTCAGCCACGACTGAAGTGACTTAGCAGTAGCAGCAGCAGCTACCCCATCTTGTCAGCACTCAAAGCCTACAAGTATGCACAGCACAATGAGTTCCAACAGTTATGCCTTGGTACTCTGGCTAATTTAATTCAGTGTAACGGACATTTACTAAACATCTATTTAGTGTCAGGCACCGTGATGCAGGGAGTAGAGAAATGAGAAAGTGGACACAGTCTATGTCAACAGAAGTAAGAAGAGAGGCATGTAGAGTCAGTTTAGGTTTTAAGTTAAATTTGGCTTCTTCCAAGCAGGTGGATTCAGATTGAGTTCCAGTCACCTTGAGTGCTACTTGTGTGACTTTGGGCAAATCAGTTCACCTCTTTGGGCTTCAATTTCCTCATCTACCAATGGAGCCCATCTGAGCCCAAATATTTTGTACTTCTGTTGATCTTCATGTGTCTTAGAATTTGAAGTTCCTTCTGTTGGAAAAATGTCCGCTAAAGATGGAACTGAGACCTCAAAGTCTGGATTGAAAGAGTCTGAAGTAGCAGCACCTAATTCACGCTCTTGAAGGAGCATGTATGCAAGAAATTGCTTCTTTGAGTATCATGGAAGTGCATCTCCTTTAAGGTATCCTCATTTCATGAGACACTTTGCAAAGAAATCCTCACCCTAAGACTTTTATTTGTCTGTGCTGCAAGGCTTGAGGGATCCTAATTTCCCAACCAGGGATTGAACCCAGGCCCATGGCATTGAAAGTGTGGAGTCCTAACCACTGGAGCACCGGGGAATTCCCTTACCCTAGGATTTATGTTCCATGTCCAGTTCTAACTGTTGCTTCCTGACCTGCATATAGATTTCTCAAGAGGCAAGTCAGGTGATCTGGTATTCCCATCTCTTTCAGAATTTTCCACAGTGTATTGTGATCCACATAGTCAAAGGCTTTGGCATAGTCAATAAAACAGATATAGATGTTTTTCTGGAACTCTCTNTCTGCAATGGCTTTTATAATTAGTGTTGGTCAGAGATTAAAATAAAAGCTGTATAATGAAGGGATCTGGCATTAGACCAAGAGTGAAGTAGACTCTGAATATTTGTCATTATCTTTGCCAAGCTCACCACGAAGTTAACAAAACAGTCAAGTACAAAAAGCATCCAAATCTCTACATTCCCAGTGGAGTGCTCTTGCTAAGGCAGTACTATGCTACTTCTCTTTACTACTTCCCGGTTGTCTGAATTTCCACTTTGCTGTGTTTATTATGATAACAGCCACAGAAAGCATAAAATTTGAAAAGTAGAATCGCATATCTCTAGGAACTAGCTTATTTCCTGAATGCGAGAAGTTTAAGTCTCTAATCTTTTGTCACCAGAAAATGCAGGTAGGACTTCTTCAGCATAAATTCAGTGTTTCACTTAGTTGACCATGTGCCAGTGGAATGAAAGTGGGCCTTCCTTAAAACACCACAACTGGAAGATCAGAGGACTACCAGGAAATATAAGGTGGGCTTTTAGCAGCCCGGAAACCATTGCATTATATGCATCCTTCATTTGGGTCCTGAGTATAATATTTGTCTGGAGAAGTTTTGCTTGCCACTAACTTGTAGTTACAACATATGGTTCTATTTCAAGGGTGCTATAGCAGGCACTACTTGATGGAAATGTGGAAGCCTTTGAACAGCCCTGGAGGAAAGAATGCCAGTCACAATGCCGTGCAGGAAGCTTACGCCACCGCTTCACGGGCCCTGCTCCAGGGAAGGGGTAGTGCAGGAAGAGGTGGATCTGAGATTGTCACTGGCGCATGCTTTGCATACCATGCTTCAGCGTTAACCTTTCACTCAGCGCTGACTCCAGGTCTCCTGTCTTTCTTCTGGGCCCCCTTGCCTGCAGGAAGGTGCTTTGGTTAATTGCCACAGCTGCGAACATTGTTGGGTTTTCCACGATGCTCTTTAATGTTCAGAGTCACCCTTGGAACCTTACATTGAACCCTTAAGGGCGAAACCTTGAGAAGGTTCGTTTATGTGCCGACTTCCTCTCATTCTCTTCACTATTGTTGGCAACACCGTCTATTACTCTGGAAAGCCATTCCAACTCATGTAGGATATCCTGTTATGTGCCCAAATGCTGTCTTTATAATTTAGCACGGGCCACAAATAGAAGGGGAAGGAAATGGCTACTTAGCATCAGACCCTCAGCACACAGTATCTCATTTAGTCCTCACAACAATAGAGCAAAATAAAGATTTTATTCTCATTTTACTCTTAAAGAAATTAAGATAATACACATTGATGTGATTTCTTCAAAGTCACACAGCTGATGAATGAACGAACCAAGAATATAATCTATGTTTCTAGCTCCAAACTTGGTCTTTCTATTCCATCACACTGTACCCTAAGAATAATTCTTCTGGACAGCTGCAAACATGAACGAATGAGCTTTTTCCCTCATTTGGCATAATTTACCTATATGTAAATAAGCATATGAGTATATGTACTTAGATTAGTTTAGGATCTGAATATATAGACGTGAGATAAATAGATATAGTTCCTGCCCTCATGGATTTTGCCAGTGAATATGCATATATTCAGATATAAAAATAGGCAAATATACTCCAGGATGGAAAATGATTTAATGGTTTATTTTAATGTTTTATTTTATAGTGGAGTATGGTTGATTAAAAATGTGTTAGTTCAGGTGTTCAGCAAAGTGATTCAGTTATGCACATACACATATCTGTTATTTTTCAAATTCTTTTCCCATTTAGGTTAATGTAGATTTTTAAGCAGAATCCCCTGCCCTAGTTGGTTATCCATTTTAAATATAGCAGTGTGAACATGTAATAAGGGGGAAATTTGAGGAGATAGAAGATAACAGAGAAGAGGCATTCAATTCAAGGTTAAAGTGTGCTTTGGGGAGAACTGCATATCTTAAAAGAAATCCTTAGGAAGTGAGGGAGAACGGGGTTTGGAGATAGTGTCCGTAAAGGTAAAGATTTGGAGACAAGAGAACTCTGTACACTGGCAGAAGTAAAAGTTGTTTTTCATAAATTGTACGGAAATAATTGCTTACCAACACAACCCTGATTCACCCCACTGCTGGCTTCTAACATGCCAGGTGCTGAGGAAATGAAGATAAATACACTGTGGCGCTTCTCTGCGGGGGGCCTACGTCTTTATGAAGGAAAGAGATATAAAGAAAAGTGATGGCCCATGAGGCAGGCAACACGGAAACATCCAAAAGCCAGGGGAAGCTGAGCGAAAAGAGAAGCGAGGTCATAAACCTGGGAGGAGAAGGTAAAGTCTGAGGAGGCTTCTGAAAGACTCTGAAGCCTGAACAGAGTTAGAAGGGTCAAGATGGAGCAGGGATTCACTAGGCAGGGGTCCACTAGGTAGGGGAGAAAAGGGCATTTCAAACAAAAGACGTGGCATTTTCAATGAGAAGTCAGATTGGAAGCTTATCTTAGGGACTTACAAAGAATTCATTAGTTGTCTCCTTTTCTGGGTTTATTTGCATACATTGTTCTCCAAGTGATATGAGGATACAAGATGACATCAGGGTGCTTTTACTAGAAGTTCAGTCCACTGAATGTTCCCAGTTGCCTGGAAGTGAGTACAAAGGAAGCTGGAAGAAAATAACCTTTTAAAGACAGAGGGGATGGGGAGGGAGGTGGGAGGGGTGTTCAAGATGAAGAACACATGTACACCTCTGGCTGATCATGTCAATGTATTGCAAAAACCACTACAATATTGTGAAGTAATTAGCCTCCAATTAAAATAAATAAATTAAAAAAAGAAAAGAAGTTAAAAAATAAATGAAGTCAGAGGTTATCTAGCTATACCAGCACTGGACTTGAGTCAATTATCACAAGCTTCTAGGCTACATGAAAAGCAAGGATTTTGTCTCCTTACCTGTATGATTTCTGTGCTGCCAAAACTAGTTCAGGGTCTGTCTCATAGTAGATGTTCAGAATATTTGTTGAATAAGTGGAAAAGCAAGAGGCATTTTAACCTTGCTGAGATTCAGTTTTCTCATCTGGAAAAATTGGAATGGTATTATATGCTTAAACGCATATCTGGACTCAGCTATTATTTGGATTCTGCTTTACCATGTACTCTTACTTCCTGGACAAATTCATTACCTTTTAGGAGACAATGGGCGCTCATATGAAAAGTGGAGTTGGCATCAGCTGTTCTCAGAGATGGTGAAGCCAAGATGAGGTAAGTCATATAACTAACTCAGAATTGAGCTAGACACATGGAAAGTTCTTAGTAAATATTAGCTAACACTAAGATAATTGTTAAAAGATAATTTTCAAAAAGTGGCAAAATCATGACACTCAGATATAAAAATAAATCTATGTTGAAGATGTCATTTAACTCATTAATGAGGGAATTAGTGGGGGATTAAAAACCAGTTCAAAGGAGATTCCAGAGGCAGACACATTTGTAGATCAGGAATGTTAAAAAGAATCTGTAAATGGAGGAAAAATCAGTTTCTTCTACAGTGGGCCAGAGAAATTGACTTTTGTTGGACATAATGGACAAATGCATGTCTGTGGACCAGAATCACTACCTTGCTCTCAGTTACTTATAATGTTCAGCATTGTGAAATAGCTTTCACAGAAGCAGCATTAGGTAATTTGAAATAAGATGCTATAGATATTGCGTTATTTTTCACTGAGGTAGGCGTTTCTCTCTATGTCATCATTATTATATAGTTAATACTATTAAAATGGGAGTTATATGAAATTATGTTATAATGTTATATAAAGAGAAATGATTCTCATTTTTTTTGCTTTTGATATTAGACCTTTTATTATTTGTATACCATTATTCTTTTTTAGTACATATTTAGAAGTGATTAAGGTATTTTATTTTCAAAACAATAGTGGTTTATTGCTTCTTCTGATTATAAAGATATTGCTTACCTAGTGTGAAAAAGTCTGTCTGTACAGAGGGTGAAAAGAAACATAATGGTCAGTAATTTATCCTTTAAAAGTAATCATTGTTAATCCCCTCATGCATATGTATTTGTTTAGAATCACACTGCCCAATCTGCTTTGTAATCTGATCTTTTCACACTTTACTATGATCTTTTTAGTTAATAAAGAGCAACATCTTTTTTCATTCCAGACTTCCCAGGTGGCTCAGTGATAAAGAATTCGCCTGCCAGTGCAGGAGATGCAGGAGACATGGGTTCTTCCTGACCCCTCTGGAGAAGGAAATGGCAACCCACTTCAGTATTCTTGCCTGGTAAATCTCACGGACAGAGGAGCCTCATGGACTGCAGTTCATGGGGCTGCAAAAGAGTCAGACACGGCTTAGCAACTAAACAACAATAGTTGGCTTAGAATATCGTGTTAGTTTCAGGTGTATAGCTAAATGATTCAGTTATTTATATATATATATATATATATATATATTCCAGGTTATTTTCCATTATGTCATTATAAGATATTGAGTATAATTTCCTGTACTATATAGTAAGTCCTTGTTGCTTATCTATTTTATGTATGGCAGTTTGCATCTGTTAATCCCATACTCTTAATTTGCCCCTCACCTCCTCCCTCTCCTCTTTGGTAATCATGTNATATATATATATATATATATATATATTCCAGGTTATTTTCCATTATGTCATTATAAGATATTGAGTATAATTTCCTGTACTATATAGTAAGTCCTTGTTGCTTATCTATTTTATGTATGGCAGTTTGCATCTGTTAATCCCATACTCTTAATTTGCCCCTCACCTCCTCCCTCTCCTCTTTGGTAATCATGTTCATGAGACGCTTTGTATAAAGATTCACTCATATTATGTTTTAGATTCCACATATAGGTGGTATAGTATTTGTCTTTCTCTGTCTGTCGGGGCTTCCCTCATAGCTCAGTTGGTAAAGAATCCGCCTGCAATGCAAGAGACCCTAGTTCAATTCCTGGGTTGGGAAGGTCCACTGGAGAAGGGATAGGCTACCCACTCCAGTATTCTGCCTGGAGAATTCCAGGGACTATACAGTCCATGGGGTCACAAAGAGTCGGACACGACTGAGTGACTTTCACTTTCTTTGTCTGANAGATTATAGTTCTCTGACTCCGGTACTAGAGAATCTTGCTGCTAGAATGTTTAAGAGAAATATCATTGGAACTTTATAATTATTATACAAAAATTATTTTTGTTATGGAAAAACATTGCAATATATAAAAACAGGAAGAAAAATTGCTAACATACTCAATCATGATCAAATTAATGTATTTTCTTTTAGTTATTAGTAGGTTTTTTTATATACTGTGAACCTATTATTTAAACACTTTTATATTCTGCTTTTATCCTTAACATGACGGTACAGGTTATAAGCTTTTAATATGTTATTTTAAGCTTTTTATTGGCATTACTTTAAATAGCTGTCTAATACATCATTGAATAAATGTGATTTAGTTGAAACTGCATAAGCAACTATTGGTCTTCTGTTCACTGTTTAGGTTGTTTTCCATTATTTACATTTGGAAAGGATATCACAGAGACACATTTATGTAGATTTCCCTGTATTTTTAGTTATTTCCATAGGTTAGGTCTTAAGAAATGGAATTACAGGTAAAGGTTTTGAACAGTTGAAGGCTCTTATTATTAATACATATTGCTAAATGTCTTTCTAAAGGGTCATTTTTATCTGTTTTCCCAATAGTAACGTCTACTCAAATAACAATCAAGTTTATTTGTTATTTGACCACTTAGCATCACTAGGGCTTATCATTAAAAGGAAAAATAAAATTATGTTGCTTCATGTAAGAAATGGCATCATTGCTTTAATTTTTGTTTTTTGTTGGATATTTTTTCATGTTTATTATTCTTTTTTTTAAATTTCCTTCTTAGAACTTGTATATTCACAATAAAACCATTTTCTAGCATGCTAATTAATGTCAGTTATAAACATAAGGTGAGAGATAGTTTCTTAATAAAAATAAGGGCTAGGAATTGTTGCATGTTTACCATGTGCCAGACGTTTAGATAAATAATTNTTTTTTTAAATTTCCTTCTTAGAACTTGTATATTCACAATAAAACCATTTTCTAGCATGCTAATTAATGTCAGTTATAAACATAAGGTGAGAGATAGTTTCTTAATAAAAATAAGGGCTAGGAATTGTTGCATGTTTACCATGTGCCAGACGTTTAGATAAATAATTGTATTTGTGTGCGTAATTTTATTTCAACTTTGCAGTATGCTCTCTGGGCCTTTTATCTTAGGGTTATCAGCCTACATTGTCCCACATGAACTGATGGCACTGAAAACGAAGTCCAAAAAAAAAGGATTTTGTTTGCATTTGCCCTGTAGGCATCTCCGTTTCCCACCTGCCCCATCTCTTCAACCCATCCCCAATAAGCACTAGTCTGTATTTATTAGCCACTTAAATGCAGGGAATTGTGCAAGATACCTTACCTATATTATTTCAGTTAAATCTCACAAGAGCTCCATAATGTGGTTATTGTTTCCTTGTTCTACCAATAAAACAGCCAAGGTTCTGGGCAATGAAATAGCTTTTCTTAGTCAGTATGACCAGCAAGTGGGGTGAGAGAGAACCCGGGCATGCCCGTCTACCAAGCCCATCATTAAACACTGCTGTCATCCGACAGAGATGCCCTCTGTCATCTCCCCCATTTCCCCAGGTTCTGGTTTTTTGGTTCTGTATCCTTCTTACTCTATTGCTTATACTTTTGTTTGGGACTCCTAGTGAATACCTCTTTGGGTCATTCTAAAATGACTCCTTTTTGCTCTTCCATCTAGTTTTGCCACAAATATGCTTTTCACACGCAGACACACGTTCACTTATAAGAAGGCAAGCATTTTGTTCTAGAATGCTTTCCAGGATAAGAGAGTCTGGTCTTCAAATTGTAAGCCCATATGGTGATGCAATATTTTATTTATTCTGTCCATTTTTATAGAAAAACTATAAAATTTTGTAATAAATACTTGATATTGCTCCACATACAATTCAGTTTTTGGTATAAAGTTCTTTGCCTGCAAGAAAGAACATTTGGTTTACTTTACTAGTAGGAATATCTCTTAGTGCTGAATGGTCTCTTCTTGGTATTCCTTCTGCTGTTGATTTTTGGCCTAGTTACCTGTGATTGTTTGAATGGAACTAAGTGGAGAGAGATACTCATCGTGTTTATTCCAATTAAGAGCATGTGACCGATTTCTGAATATTCATTGGAAGGACTGAAGCTGAAGCTGAAACTCCAATACTTTGGCCACCTGAGAAGAACTGACTCATCTGAAAAGACCCTGATGCTGGGAAAGATTGAAGGTGGGAGAAGAAGGGGAAGACAGAGGATGAGATGGTTGGATGGCATCACCGACTCAATGGACTTGGAGTTTGAGTGAACTCTGGGAGTTGGTGATGGACAAGGAGGCTTGGCATGCTGCAGTCCATGGCGTCGCTAAGAGTCAGACACGACTGAATGACCAAACTTAACTGAACGGAACTGATGACTACAGTAATGAGGAGGAACCCAAGCAGTGCAACAGCTCAATACTTTTGAGGCTGATAGGTTAAGCCTGAGTTTATCCAAGGTGTAGGAATGAAAGCCCACACAAAATACAGTGTGAAGCCAGATTGGAAGCTTAAGAAAAGAACAAAGCCATACATAGCTCTTTCTGGCAATGTTGACGGTGAGTTTTCCACCATTTTCCCTGTGACTTGAGATAATCTTGGGTCTTCTTGCTCCTAGAACTCAATTTTTAATGTTTTAGTATCTGAATTCTTTCACTGAAGGAGCTTTGGATTTTTTTTTTAACTTCATTAAATACTACATTCCTGTCAGTGTGCAGTATTATTTCCTCTAATTTACATAAGTAAGGTGAACCCGGATTTTAAGCTTACCATCACTGAGGCTCATTGTTAAAAGAAAAAAAAATCTGTGTTGAATCATGTTTAAAAAATGGTATCATTGTTTTAATTTACAGATCAGATCACCCAATTTTAATAAGAGTGGCATTCTGCTTTACATGTTTCAGGGACTTCATAGGCAAATCTCTTTTTTCTCTATGCAAATAAGCTTCGAACAAATTGTACTGCAAATCCCTACCCTTGCTATCTCCTTTCATGTTCTTCTTAATTCCCATTTGGACCAGGTAAGGAACCACATATTTGAATATCATTTATGAGTTAAGTTTAAAATGTGGTTGTGGTTTGTACTTAGAAAAACTGCCTAATCTGGAAAGGTGTACTTTTGTAGTATGTTTACTTGCTAGTTCAAAGAGGCTATTTCTTGTTTCAGTCTAGTCTCTTTTCAGAGTCTGGGTGATATTGAACTAGTACCTGTTCCTCATCTAAAATAGGGTGTTGCTGCTGCTGCTGCTGCTAAGTCGCTTCAGTCGTGTCCGACTCTGTGCGACCCCATCGACAGCAGCCTGCCAGGCTCCCCTGTCCCTGGGATGCTCCAGGCAAGAACACTGGAGTGGGTTGCCATTTCCTTCTCCAATGCATGAAAGTGAAAAGTGAAAGTGAAAGTGAAGTCGTGTGCGACTCTTCGCAGCCCCATGGATTGCAGCCCACCAGGCTCCTCTGCCCATAGGATTCTCCAGGCAAGAGTGCTGGAGTAGGGTGCCAAAATAGAGTGTAGCTGAAGGTAAATGACTTGGGTATCCCAAGAGGTTAGTGACGGATCCCTCTTAGGACTCTCATCTCTCCCTGGATCTCGTGTTTTCAGACACTCAGCCTGGACTACAAGGTGCAAAGAGCCACGCACTGACCCAGTTCTCCACAGTGTGCTCTTTAAGCATTTATCTCGCCTCTGATTTAATGCCATCAAAGGGGATCAGGATGCCTTAGCAAGATCATCCTATGTCTGTGTAAGGACAAGTGCTAGGAATCGCCTTTGTCTTTCAGTGAGAGCAGTCCCCCTTGTAGTTCTCTCTCTTGTGTGTTTCTTTTGAACTCTGCATACTGCCAGGATAAATTAACTAATAAATATTGTCAATGGCCTGTCTTAAAGAGAGGAAGGTAGAGGTGTTTGTGTGGAAGTTTTAAAAATGGAACAGAAAAATAACCACCTTAAAAATCACCATTTCATCATTTGATAGGCACTTTCTAATGGAATGGTGGTGTTTCTCTGGGTTGCATGCCATCAATTGTCAAGCCATTGGGTTATATCATGGCCCCATCCAGACTAGGCTAAAGTCTCCCTAGGCTTCAGCATTAGTGGGTCTGTGTCCCCAAGTGCATCTTCCTGGGCATTCTGAGAAGCCTTACAGTGAGGGATCTCTGCCTGGAACAAGAGCACTATTCCCAGTGTATCTGCAACATAAGAACGATACCTGGAACTGGAGAGAGCCTCCCAAGAAGTGAGATTAACATATACAAAGGCAGGGAGTTACACAGTTACTACCTCATTTTTGTAACAACACTGTGAAAGGTACCCAGGGTTTATCTCAAGTTCAAGGAGCCAGGAAGAAGGGCTATAGATTACACCGAGATTTTAAATACAAGACTCCTTAGAACATTTGAGGCAATCACTGCTGCACCCGTGTGACTTCCTTTTGCAATTCCAAATAATGTAAGATTCCTCCAATTTTTCCGATGGCGGAGGACACTAGACATCTCACTAGACTTGGAATTGAATGCCTCTAGGTTTCAGTCTTGTTTGTGCCTCTTACAAGTCTTATCTACTTGGGAAAATCCTACAATCTGTTTAAACCTTGTTTTCCTCTTGGGAATAATAATAAATGACTGGCAGACTATTTGTGAGGCTTTAACATTCTGAAATATGTGAATTTTCAAAGCAGAGCTCTTAGAATATAAAGTATATTCATAGTATGTCCTTGCCTGTCTTTCCTTTTTACTCCTCCCTTTCCTTCTTTCTCTCTTCATTTTTAACTCTTGCATATTTCTTCCATGCAAAGTCTGGTTATCAGTGAAATCCACCCTTTTCTGCCAAGCACTGACTTGCTTCAGAAAATTAATATGAATCCTGTGGTGTGGTAAAGTTATGTGTCATTGGTTCAGTTCAGTTCAGTAGCTCGGTCGTGTCCAACTCTTTGCGACCCCGTGAATTGCAGCACGCCAGGCTTCCCTGTCCATCACCAGCTCCCGGAGTTCACCCAACCTCTTGTCCATTGAGTTGGTGATGCCATCCAGCCGTCTCATCCTCTGTCTTTCCCTTCTCCTCCTGTCCCCAACCCCTCCCAGTATCAGAGTCTTTTCCAATGAGTCAACTCTTCGCATGAGGTGGCCAAAGTATTGGAGTTTCAGCTTTAGTATCAGTCCTTTCAAAGAAGACCCAGGACTGATCTCCTTTACGATGGACTGGTTGGATCTCTTTGCAGTCCAAGGGACTCTTAAGAGTCTTCTCCAACACCAGTGTCATGGGTTAGGGATGGGCAAAATGAAGAATAGAAAGTAAATAGAAATGTCCTTTGAGATTATGAACATGCAGTGACATCTTTGGAGACCAAGAAGAAGTCATGAGTTTGCATTGCAGATTTATAATCCAGTTCTCAGCAGAGTCCTTGGTGACCTCCACCCCCACCTTGCCCCATTCATTCATGACTCACTTCTTCTGAAGCCTTTGTTCTCAAACTGATCCCTAGATCAGAACCATCAGCATCACCTGGGAATTTTCATTAGAGGTGCTGATTTGGGGGCCCCGCTCTATACCCACTAAATCAGAAATTTTGGGAGTGGATCCAGTTATCTATGTTGTAAAGTGCCCTCTAAGTGATGCTGGTGAACACTCAGATTTGAGAACCACTGCCCTTCACCAACCACAGCTCAGGTTTGCCCCTCCTGCATCAGAATGGGAACTGTAGCCCAGGAACTTGACTCTGGATTGTCAAAGCTTTTCAGATAGGTCTCATACCATGTGAACTACAGGTTAACTAACTATATTCACTCCCCCAGGCTATGACTCTGATATGGAAGAAGGATGTTGATTCATCTGACATGAATCTGCAAATGTTTCTCCAATAAATGCTTTTGAAGTATCTGAGTTAAATAAACATTTGCAATGAACTCACACTTTTCCACTTGGCTTCTTTCATCAGGTCCCTATCAAAATCTTCTCTTGGACAGTGCTCAAAGGAGATTATGAAGACAAGACAGGCTTACACCTCCTGCTTCCCAGGTCATAGGATTCATGAGTCCTGAGAACCATACAGTTGCATATTTTTCGTAGCCATCACCCTTTTCCCAAAACATTTAGAGCAAACATTCCTTCTTCAAAGCAGATGGACATGGGCCATGTTAATGCCACAGCTGTCCTGTAATGCATCAGAAATTTTTATTTATAAACCAGAATATCAGAATTGACAGTGGTTCCTATAAAAGATACTGTTGACTTCCGACTCCACATTACCACTGAGCTCACCTGAAGCTGACAAATTCTCACTCCAGGTACTTTTCCATTCACAGACAACAGCCTTGAAGTGCCAGGGGCAGCTCTCACACAATGAAGAGAAAAGAACCTGTAGATAAATATCCCAGCTGCCCCATCTCTTGGCAGATCGTTTCTGGGCTGCATTTTACAAGATTACTGAGATGGTCTCCAGAAAGATTGAGCACCAGAGGCCCACAGTGGTAATGGCTCATTGGGATACTTTATTACTTTGTCTTTCTTCTCCTATCTCACTTTCCCCATTCTCTCTGTTATTTGGGATCAAATTCCAAATAAACTCACTGCTCCAGGTTTTTGTTATAAGATCTGTTTCAGGAACTCATAAGAAGATGATTGGGTGATCTGTTCAAGGTTGTACATTTGTTCAAGTTAAGGTAAACCAAGATCCATTCTTCTTCTGTATTGAAAAGAAAGACCATGATCTTGTATTGAATTTAGTACTTAACTATTTTTGCAGCATCCCCCTAGAACTTAGCATTGTGCAAATACTGAATACGTAAGAAGTAACTGAGACTTATTTAATCAATCAGTAGTTATTGGATTCATTCACTGCCCGAATCTACCAGCTTTCTACGTAGCAAGTTGCTTTCACAGTGCACTTTTCATAAATCCTATTAGTATGGATTTTCCCATCATCTGAATAGCATAGGGAAGAACATAATGCCTGATATAATGTAATAAGTTCTTAATTTGTTGAATGAATAAGTAAATCATGTAGTACATTTCAGAATAGAATATAGGGACCTAAAATTTTGAATCCTATCAAAGGTCACATTACTGGTTATTAATAACCAGGGCAGGACTAAAAGCCCATCCCCTTCAGACTGTATCTAGTACTTTGATTACTCCATCTTATAAGGCCCATTTAGGTCAAGTGTTTTTCTAATATTTTTTAATCACTGGAAAAAAATATATCATTTAGAGCAATCTGTTATTATGGGTACTATTCAAACAATGTAATTATCTGGAACAAATTTAGAGAAGGCTGGTTTGAGTTTTTGGACAAATGAGTTCTTTCGGCGGCTGAATGTAAAAGGTGTAATGATTGATACAGTGAGCACTTTGGTTGGATTGTGACCATAATACAACTCCAAGCAAGAATATTCTGGAAGGTATAGCAATCCCTAAGCTACACCATTCTGAAATGATCATAGTATCTTATGACACTCCTTCATCTATCAGTCAATAGTCGTGTTATGGAAGTTTATTATGTGCAGAGCCCTAGGTGGGGTGCTACTCAGAATATATGTAGGATGAGTCTTTTCCGATAAGGAGGTGATAAATTCCCTTTTGTCCATTTTTTTTTTTCCCATTTTCTATCACCACCCCAAACACAAGCCATCAGCCTAATGTAAGACACCAACTATGCTATAATTGAAACAGCTCCTGACCCGATGTTTGCCTTAAATTTTTGGTAAATATCCTTTACTGAGATATGAAACTTCTCTTTTGTGTTTTTAAGTTTGTCATGAATGGATTTTAAAACATCAATAAGTATTCTCCATCCATTAAGATAATCATAGGATTTTTCCTTTTAATCTATTCATATGCTAAATATTTAATTAATCTTCTAATGTTAAACCAACTTTGATTTCCAGAGGAAAAAATTAGTTCATCATGATATATTCTTATATTTATATACTATTGAATTAGGTTGACATATTTTGTTTAGTTTTTGCACTTATGTTCATGAGTGACATAGCTGTAATTTTTCTTTATTCTTTTAGTTTTGTTGTGTCATTATTAACATTATTCTAGGCTTTTTATTTTTTTTATTCTGAAGAAACTGTTTAAGATTAGAAGTATTTATTCCTTGAATATTTGGTAAAATTTATCCACATAAGCAACTGACCTGATGTTTTCTTTGTAATGAGGTTTTAAATTGCTTGTTTGATTTCTTTAATGTTTATAGAAATAATTAACTTTTCTGCTTGTTGCATAAGGTTTTATAAACTCTGTAGGGATATGTTTGTTTTTTAATCTATGCATTTATAGGGATATATTATAGGAGTTTTATCTATGCATATTTTAAGGATATGTCTATTTTATCTAGACTGTAATGTTGCTGTTCTTAATATTCCCATCATCTTTTAAATCTCTTTAATAACTGCATTTGTGTCCTCTTGTCTTAATCCATTAGGGTTGCTATAACAAAATACTATAGATTGAGTAGCTTATAAAAAAATGAAATGTATTTCTCACAGTTTTTGATGCTGGGAATTTGAGGTCAAGGTGCCGGCAAGGTCAGGTGAGGGCCTCTTCTGGGTCACAGGCTTCTCCCTGTATCTATGTCATAGAAGGGACAAGGGAGCGCTCTGAGTTCTTTCATAAGAGCACTAATCTCAATTATCAGGGTTCTGCCCTTATGATCCGATCACTTCAAAGGCCCCAGTTTTTAATGCCATCACCTTGGAAATTAGAATTTTAACATAAATTTGAGGGGACATGCATTCTTCTGTTCACTTTTGACCAATTTTTNCGAGTCTGTGTAAGCTTTGCAAGTTGGTGATGGACAGGGAAGCCTGGCATGCTGCAGTCCATGGGCTGGCAGAGTCAGACATGACTGAGTGAGTGAACTAACTGAAACTGCCTACATTAAGTGGTCTATTGTGGAGACTTGTGAGATGTTTCCTGCTTCTGTGTCTACTGCACTAAAATGTCAGTTAAGCCTATTGAAAGGGAGGAGCATTTAAATTCTACAGGACCCAAAAGAAACATCATTAGAAAGAGGTGAGACACCGAGTAGAAGAAAAAAAAATCATAGAAAGTGGGACTAAGGTGATTAGAGGTGTAATTTCTGAAGACCTAATCACCCCTTGATGGTCCAAGAAATAGTTGGGGAAGGGTGGAGAGAACTTTGACTTTCTATCTCTGTGAGATGTCAAGTCTTGAGCTGATTTTATTGAAGGCAATAAAGGACAGGAGGACCTCAGTAACCTGAAATATCGGCACTTGACATCTGGATCCATTAAGAAAATCACATCAGAAATAAGCATTTTGTTTTATTTGCTTCACTATCAAGAAAAATAAGACAACAATGGTGCCATCTGGAGTACTCCATTCCCACTTCTCATTATTTTTCCAAGTAGAACCTTAATCTCAAGACCCTAAGTGGCGAGAAGGAAACTAATGCAATCCAGAGATGATGTAGCATGTCATAAACAAGTAAACTGTTCAGTCGCTCTGGCCTTGACATTTGCTGCAATGAGATCACTTTACTCCAAGGCTACTGAAGGCTTGGGCTAAGATGACTCATTCAGAACCATATGGTTAGAGAAATAGTTGTCCACATTAAGTGTCTGAATTTCTGAGACAGACAGAAGAGTGTTTTCCCATCTCAATACAGAACTAATCATGCCAAAATTGAACATCACCAGCAATTACGTGACTTTTACATTGGTCAGCCACTTTTTCCCTTAGCTCTCAAAAGTTTATTTTGCTCCATGTGGTGCATTTTAGGGGAGAATGAAGTTTAAATATCACTCCAAGACTTTGTTTCAGTCAGTATGTCTCTATTTCTCCCTCTTTATATGTCTCTAAAGTATAAAACAATAGCATTAAGGAGATGTTTTTAGCAAGAAGACATTGTCTCACCATCTTAATGCTACTGTCTTTATTTGTATCTCAATGTTTGAATTTAATCCCATTTTGCTTATTTTCAATATATGATTTGCTATTTTAACATTGTATTGCAAACATTTCCTCATGATTTCATAGTCTTCATGACTATTTTCCTTAAACTACATAGACTACCATAATTTGTAAGCTACTTAGAACCTTCAGTTTGTGGTATTATATATAATGCTACAACAGACTATCTAATACTCTTTGTTTCTTGCTGTAAAATAATGTCCTTAGCATGAATCGATTGGGATACAATAGTTGGTTCATGACTTTAATGTATCTTTTAAACTTATATCACCTATTGTTCTTGACTTTAATACACAGATATTAAAATAAACAAACAAAAATAACCCACATTCTCCTCTTGCCCTCCTTCCCCCAGCATACAGATGCCTTGCAATGATCTTGGGTTTCCCAGTCTTAATGCCAATAACAATGGTAACTTTTTAATATAAATACTCAACTCAGAGGACATATTTCCTTCAATATAGGAAACACTACTCTATCCAAAGACATCTTTCTTTCCTGACCTTTACTTTTAAGCTGTAATCTGGAATGATGGTATTTTGTCTTTACTGATTTTGATTGGTTGTTGTCATTAGTAGTGAAGTTCCTGTAGAATTCATATCATTCCCCAAATCACTGTGCCATTGAATTTACTACTGGGAAACCCACATAACAAAATGTTACAGAAAAATAACTGTTAAGTAATGGAGACCTTTTTAAGCTCTACCCCAGGAAACAGGATGTTTGGTGAGTGCAAAGATAACTTAAAGCTGAAGTCATCTTTCCAGCTCTGTTGGTTGTCTGAGATATACTTGTTGTCCAGAATTACATCCTTTGATGGCTTTGACTAAGCCTAGAGAGATCAAACAGTAAGACTAGGTACTGGAGGAATAGTTACTGAGAGATTAGAATGGGGCCCTCTCTGCAAATGTAATGAAGTATGAGATATTTGAAGTGGTCTGTTGTTTGTCCCTTTTTTTATAAATTTTTTTTTCTTTTTCTATAGATTTTTAAAGGTAGACATCAACTCATCATGGTTAAACACATCCTCTGTAGTTCTCTCAGCAACATATTTTCCAAGCAATCTCATCCTCATATCTGTTCCCAGAAGACTTAGCACTATCTCAATTGCTGCTCATTTAACTTGTCCCTAATATTCACTGTAAGCTGCCTGAGGGTACATAGTTTGTATTATTATTTTTTTTTTAATTAGGGCCAAAACTGGACATGGAACAACAGACTGGTTCCAAATAGGAAAAGGAGCACATCAAGGCTGTATATTGTTACTCTGCTTATTTAACTTATATGCAGAGTACATCATGAGAAACACTGGGCTGGAAGAAACACAAGCTGGAATCAAGATTGCCAGGAGAAATATCAATAACCTCAGATATGCAGATGACACAACCTTTATGGCAGAAAGTGAAGAGGAAATAAAAGCCTCTTGATGAAAGTGAAGGAGAGTGACAAAGTTGGCTTAAAGCTCAACATTCAGAAAGCTAAAATCATGGCATCTGGTCCTATCACTTCATGACATATAGATGGGGAAACAGTGGAAAGAGTATCAGACTAATTTTTTGGGCTCCAAAATCACTGCAGATGGTGATTGCAGTCATGAAATTAAAAGATGCTTACTCCTTGGAAGGAAAGTTATGACCAACCTAGATAGCACATTTAAAAGCAGAGACATTACCTTGCCAACAAAGGTCCATCTAGTCAAGGCTATGGTTTTCCCAGTAGTCATGTATGGATGTGAGAGTTGGACTGTGAAGAAGACTGAGCACCAAAGTATTGATGCTTTTGAACTGTGGTGTTGGAGAAGACTCTTGAGAGTCCCTTGGACTGCAAGGAGATCCAACCAGTCCATCCGAAAGGAGATCAGTCCTGAGTGTTCATTGGAAAGACTGATGTTGAAGCTGAAACTCCAATACTTTGGCCACCTCATGTGAAGAGTTGACTCATTGGAAAAGACCCTATTGCTAGGAGGGATTCAGGGCAGGAGGAGAAGGGGATGACAGAGGATGAGATGGCTGGATGGCATCACTGACTCTATGGACATGGGTTTGGATAGACTCTGGGAGTTGACGATGGACAGGGAGGCCTGGCGTGCTGGGATTCATGGGTTCGCAAAGAGCTGGACACGACTGAGCGACTGAACTGAACTGATGTGCCTTAGCACATAGCAAACTCTAGAAATAACTGTTGATGTATGAACGAGAAGTTGGCAGTGACAGTATTTACCTTTATGGATTACATCATGTACCGTATATTTTCAAAATGTATTTGATAACCACTCAGGCTACAACTTTTTAATGTTTCTAAGTTAAAAACCAAAAGTAAAACAAATGCTGCCCGCCTCATCAATTCAGGATACATAAGAGATGTGGGTTCAATCCCTGGGTTTGGAAGATCCCCTGGAAATAGGGGGACCCACTCCAGTATTCTTACCTGGAAAATTCCATGGACAGAGGAGCCTGGCGGGCTGCAGTCCATAGGGTTGCAAAGAATTGGACAAGACTAAAGTGATTCAGCACGTAAGCACAATAGGGAAGAAGTTTTTGTCTATTGCTTCATCCCTATAACAGTGCCTGGCACAAGGCTGATGCTCAATATATATTTTTAAATACATAAAAGGATTTCATCATGCCCATTAATGCTATTAATGGCACTTTAGGTACTTTTTTCCTTCATTATCTCTTTTATTGGTTTACAGGAAAACAAAGATTTAGAGGAAGGATAACATATTACTGGAGAAGGAAATGGCAACCCACTCCACTATTCTTATCTGGAAAATATCATGGACAGAGGAGGCTGGTGGACTACAGTTCATGGGTTGAAAAGAGTTGGACATGACTAAGCACATCCACATAACATGACATATTGTTAATTATTTTATGGGGTGGAGTGGGGTGGTAGAAAGATGTATGGGTATGATGAAAGTCAGTATTTTACAGCTGTTAGAAGTTTAGCCCTGAAATCAGACTATCCCAACAAGATTCTTGATATTACACTTATTAACTCTGTGTCTTGAGGCATATTAATTATTGTCTTATCAAGTTATTATGTATACAACAAAGACAATAGCAGCCATATATTAGAAAGTTGTCAACAGGATTCAGTTGGAAGATACTAATAATGTGGTAGTTCACAGAACACAGCAAGTACTCAAAAGAAAAAGGTTACAAGTTTTCTGTAATGCATTAATATACTTTTAGCATGAACAAATGTTTTCAACCATTATGTTGTTCCATTTCTTGAAAACTCTGTCATGATTGTGTGGAAAATCTAAAAGAACTGACAAAAAAACCCACTCTTGTAGCTAATAAGTGATTATACAATGTGAAAATTGCAGGATACAAGGCTAGTATACAAAAGCCGATCACTTTCCTATAGGCCGTTGTGAAAAGTGGAATTTGAAACTAAAACACATTATAATTCACATTAGCAACCCCCCAAAATTGAAATATTTAGGTACAAATTTAAGAATATATGTACAAAATGCATATGAGGAAAACTACAAAACCCTGATGAGAGCTACTGAAGAAAAAATAATAAAATAAATGAAAGGATATTCCATGTTCATGGAGAGGAAGACTCAAAATGTAAAGATGTAATTTCTTCCTAAACTAAGCTATATATTTAAAGAAATCCTAATTAAAATATCAGAAAACTATTTTGTGTATATCAACTAATTGATTCCAAAGTTTACATGAAGAGACAAAAACCCAAAATAACCTAACTAAATATTGAAGAAGAACCCAGAAGACTGATACTCTCTGACTTCAGGACTTATTATAAAGCTATAGTAATGAAAACAGTGTGGTATTGATGAAATAGATCAGTGTATCAGAATGAGAACTCCAAAACAGACCCACATAAATACAGTCAACTGATCTTTGACAAGGGATAAAAGGCAATACAATGGAGTAAAGTACTGTTTTCAATAAATGGTTCTGGAACAATTAACATCTGTGTTAAATATATAAAGAAATATAATTTTGACAGACTTTATATATTTCACAAAAATCAGCTCAAATGTAGACCTAAATGTAAAATTCAAAATTCAAATGTAAAATTCAAAATTATAGAAGTTCTAGAAGATTAGCTCAGACTGCTAGAACAAAATACTGTAGATTTAAAAGACAGTTATTTATCATGGAGGCTGGAATGTCCAGGACTAGCTGCTAGCATATTCAGTTCCTGGAGAGAGTCTTCTTCCTGGCTTGCAGACAGCTGCCTTCTTGTTGTTTACCCATGTGTTAGAGAGAGAAAGGGAGACATGGCCTCTTTTCCTCTTCGTATAAGGACACTAATCCCATTATGGGAGTCCAAACTCTCATGACCTGATCTAAACCTGATTAATTTCCAAAGGCCCAAACTCCAAATATATTAGGGATCAGGACTTCAATATACACATTTTTTTAGGGTAAAGTATTCGGTTTATACAGCATATAGGAGAAAACCTAATTGACCTTGGGTATTTAGATGACTTTTCAGATACAACATTGAATAAATGACCTATGAAAAAAATAACTGATAAGCTGGAATTCATTGAAATTCAAAGCTTCTGCTCTACGAAAGACAAAGTCAAGCTAATCAGAAGACACTAACTGGGAGAAAATATTTGCAAAAGCCACATCAATAAATAACTGTTACCCAAAATATACAAAAACTTCTAAAATTTGACAATAATAAAATAAAAACAATTTAAAAATGGGCTAAAGATCCTAACAGGCACCTCATCAAAGAAGATATACAGATGACAAGGAAGCATATGAAAAGATGCTTAACATCGTATGTCATTAGGGTATTGTAAGTTAAAACAACAATGGGTTAACTCTTCATATCTCTAAGAATGAGTGAAACACAAAACACTGGCAACTTTGAATCCTGGCAAAGATAGGAGACTACAAGAACTCTCGCTCATTTCCAATGGGAACACAATAGTTTGTGCAGCCACTCTGAAAAATAGTTTGGCGGTTTCTTACGTAACTACCTGTACTCTTACCATACAGTAGTGGTTCACCTTGGTATTTCCAGAAAAGAATTGAACACTTCTATCCACACAAAAACACTCGGCTATTTATAATAGCTTTATTCATCATCGCCAGAACCTGGAAGCAACCAAGATGTGCTTCAGTAAGTGAATGGGTAAATAAACTGATATATCCAGGCAATGGAAAATTATTCAGAGCTAAAACTTACATGCATATTACTAAGTGAAAAGCCAATCTGAAAAGCCTGTTTACTGGATGATTCCAATTAAATTACATTTTGGAAAAGGCAAAACCAGGGAGACAGTATAAAGATCAGTAGTTTCACTGGGTTAACAGGGAGGGAGGATGAAGAGAGCATGGGGGTTTATAGAACAGCGAAACCATTCTGTATAACATTGTAATAATGGATATATTTTATCATATATTTGTCAAAACTCATAAAATGTACAACACCAAGAGTGAAGTCTCCTGTAAACTGTGGACTTTGGACGATAATGACATGTCATTGTAGGTTTATGGCTTTTAACAAATGTACTGCTGTGGTGAGAAGCGTTGACAGTGGAGGCTGTGCATATGTGGGAACAGTGAGCGTATGGGAACTCTCTGTACCTTCTTCTCAGTTTTGCCATGAACCTAATACTGCTCTAAAAATGTCAAGTATTAACTTAGAAAATCCTACTTTTAAAGAAAGCTTTGGATCTTGCCTTCCTCAAAAAAGACAAAATATTCAAAGATACCAGGGATATCTGAGTTTGAGAACAGAGGGGATGTGAGTTCTGTAAGTTAGATTCTGAATTACATATTTATTGAGAGTTTTCAAGAAACTGATATTATGAACGCATAACTATGCTTGCCAATTACTTCTAGTCACTAGACTATCAGAGCACACTTGTTTGTATGTCTTGTCAGTGGTTCTCAAAGTGCGGTCCTGAACCAGCCATGTCAGCATCACCTAGAAACTTTTTGGAAGTAAAAGTTCTTAAGCCTTATTTCAGAATCAGGAACTTTGGAGTTGGACCCAGCTGTCAGTGTTCTGAACTCCTTCAGGTGATACTAGGGCTTGCTAACGTTTAAGAACTACTGTCTTAAGACGTAGCACTTCTGCATTCAGCCAAGTTATTATCTGAGTGCAAAGTGTCCACCCACTAGGGACCATGGTTGTATGCAACAGAAACTGTCCTAGGCTGACTTAGGTTAAAAAAATAAAAATAGAAGTAAAATACTTCTTGGATTGGTACTGTATTGGTAATTTCCAGATCAAAGAAACAACCAGACCTCAGGAAAAGTAACCAAGGCAACAGAATCTTAAAAGGAGTGTTAAAAACTGATGTTCTTTCAACTGCCTTCTATACAAATACGACTTCACTAAAGTCCAGAATGTTAGAATAGAGAATACAAGTGGCAGAGAGAGGTGGGGCATGCCCATGCCTAGTGGCAGTTCTAGGGAGATGGGTGATAGGGAAGCAAAACACCCAACTTCAACTTCAAGGAGGTGGGGCACACAGATCAAGGTGCAAGAGCTTTGGCACTGGATGTGTCTGGATTTGTGTCCCAACTCTGCTGCTTATTAACATTGGTACTTTGGAGAAATTACCTAACATGACTGAACATCAGTTACAAGATGAGCTGGGTTGACATGAGGATTAGAGAAAATGTAGACAAAGCACCTGGTCCATAGTAGGTAGAGACTTCTATAGGACACTGTCACCAATCACCAATCTTTGAATCATCAGCTTTTGTCAATTTCACTTCCCACAGTTTTAGGGAGTGTTCCTTGGATACTGCCTGTGTATTCCCTAAATGTTACCCAATGGTACCCTACGGGTTAGAACAGGTTAATACTCTTCCTAACATGTCTTGTACTTCCAGAGATTAAGTTCAGCTGTAGAGGATTTAGCAGAAGGTGAGGGAAAGTAGTCTTTTTAAAATAAAGTCATTAAGAGCCGGCCTCCCCGTTGTATTCCAGTGAGGGGAATGAGTCACGGTTTCCCTGCAAACATGTATGTGTAAATACAGGGCAAGGTTAAGCAACTCCCTGCTCTTGCCTTATTCTTTGTGCCATAACAGCAGCTTGTGAAATGGTGAAAAATGCAATGATTGCATGACCTAATTCAGGCCGGGAGGTTCAACTGGGAAACATGTGTGGGCCTTTCTCTTTCATACACACACTCAACATAGAGCAATCAGCAGGGATTTTGAAACAGGTCCCTGTGGAAATGGATCCAGGGCCCTACACCTACTCATTACATAACTTGAGGTTAAGGAAACAAAGCCTGGTGGATGGGTGTGCCTGGGTATGCAAGCCAGAGAAATACACATGAGATACCGGAGCCCTACCCTATCCTTACTAAGCAGAAAAAAGGAGCCAGTAACGACCTCTTTATCCTGGATGGCCAGAATATTTTCTTCTTTGGAGGGTCCAGTGGGAGAAGGGAAAAGGTGAATATCCGTGAGCACCTACTGGATATTAGAGAACAGGCGGGGTGATGTTGCTGAGGGTTTTTCCAGTCTTCAGAAGAGTTCCCATTTTTTGAGCTGAGCATTATGAGGTCACAATCTTCAAATTATGGTGGAGAAACAGGAACTCAGAAAAGTGAAATCAGATTGCTGGCTAATAACAGGAGCAAGCTCTCAGTGGTATCCATGCAGCCACAGGTCCATGTTTTAGCTCGGTATCTTGCTGGAGTGGGAAAGCAACAAGGCCACGCCTCAAGTCCTGTTTGGCCCTGTCCCAGTGAGATAGTGTGAGATGGAGTCAGATTGCTATTGACCTTCACTTGATAGGCATCCACTGCCCACCTGGAATGAATTTGCCTGCAGTTCTTTTTGGATCAAGGAAAGGTGTCCATCACCTATAATAGCTGAAAGTAGAAGGAACTATACTCTTGATACAAAGAGATAAACATTGGAGCTTTCTTAGCTCAACTTCATCTTTGCACAGGATTCTCAACGAGAAAGAATACAGTAGACTCAAAAGTCTAAGGCTTTTGCTGTGTTATCCAGAGACAGTAAAATGGTTTCTTATTGTTAATTTTTTCAGTCTTGACAACTTGATGATCATGAAAAGGTAATTTAGCTAATGTCCTTTGAAGTCCCACATGTACCATCCAATCAAGCCAAAGAATGGAGGGTTCACATTTTAAAATATTTTCCCCTGTCTTCATGAACTTATTTATTCACTGAAGCACAATATATATTTACTGATAGATTATTGTATGTCAGACATTATGCTCTTGGCAGACACAGCAGAGATCAACAAGGCATAAATCTCTCCTTAAGAGATTCTTGGTCTAGCAGTGAAAACAAGACCTGGATGATGATACAAATACATGCAGGGCACTGGGAGAACTCAGAGGGTGGGTTCCGCCAGGAGTAGAATCTGACAGTTCTACTGAGAAGCTGAAAGGTAGGGGAAGGGGCACTTGCAGAGACAGAAGTGGGGAAGCACAGTGTCTCAAACAAAGACCATTACATGCAAAGCAGAGAGTCTTGAAAGAGTTCTATGCTTTGGGAAAAAGCAAGTAATCCAAAATTGGAAAGAGTAAAGCTTGAGGAATATATCAAAGAAAGTGAAGTTAGAGAAATAAATAGCTCAATGAAGAGGGAGGTTACATATTTGCCCAGGATCACAGTTTACCAAGCATTAGGTCTGGAACACCAGTCTTCTGCCTTTGATTATGGAAAAATGGCAACTGCACAAATCTAATTCTTTTATAAATGTGATCCCTGACCTTCAGAGAATATTGAACATTGCTGAAAGAACTGAAAGGTGCATTGCAATTCCTTGTGGTAAGGTTAGATTCAATCATATAGTTAAAGTTGGTATCTTTTATGATAATTCTTCTATATGGTATACAATCCATATTCCAGTAAGAAGCGCTGAATAGCATCTTTGTGTCTGGCTAAAGTTAAATAAAGAACTCCTGAGATCCTGAAATCATGGCTCCCTTGCCCACCTACTGTTAATATGTATGTCTCCAACTGCATGCGTATTTGCGCTGTGTGCATACCACTACGTAGTTCCTCCTTCACCCTGCCTCTCTTCCGACCGGGCACTCTCTCAGACCACATGATTTTGGAGTGCTGAGTTCACCATGTGGGAAGCCCAGCTATCTGAAGCCACCCTGCTATAGAGATCATATACAAAAATAGCATACAGGGAGAAGAATATGCAGAAGGGCCCTAACTCTTCCAGTTTCTAGCTTGAAGAGTTTCTATTCCAAGCATCAGGTCAAAGAATCCTTTGAAATGACCTCTGCCCAGTCACCATCTGATTGCAACCTCTTAAGAGACCTCAAGTCAGGAAAGCTCAACCAAACTGCTACTGAATCCTTAACCCTCAGAAACTGAGAGATAATAGATGCTGATTGTTGTTTAAGAAAGTAAGTTATAGGATAATATATTATGCAGGAATGAGTGGTAGAGATTGTCAATGGTGTTTTGAGTAGGAAGCCCAAATGATACAGAGTGGTGTTTCTTACAGTGTCTGGCTCTCTGTACCTCTGTTCTGGCTTTTTTTCCCTTATTTTCATTTACCCAAAACCACCCATGCTTGGAGGTTCATTTCAGATCCCCCCACTTCTCAGTCTTTCTCTGATCACCCAGGTTCATAATGAACTCTGTCCTCATTATATACATACATACATATATATATATATATATATAATTTTATTTATTTCTTGTTGGTTGTGCTTGGTCTTTGTTGTTGCACGGGCTTGTCTCTAGTTGCAGTATGTGGGCTTCTCATTACAGTGGCTTCTTTGTGGAGCACAGGCTCTAGGCCACTTGGACTTTAGTAGTTGCAGCTCCCAGGCTCTAGAGCACAGGCTCAATAGTTGTGGGACACAGGCTTAGTTGGTCCATAGACTGAGGAATCCTCCCAGATGGTGGATCAAAACTGCATCTCCTGACTTGGCAGGAAGATTCTTCACCACTGAGCCACCAGAGAAGCCTGATCTCTGTCCTCTCTGAAGTCAAGACCAAGAGTTCACAGACTTGCCTGAAAAGCAGAATCCTTGTGGAGTTTATTAAAGAAACAAATGCCCAGGCCCACTGAATCATAATGGATAGGGTGGAGACCAACCATCTTTACTGGCCTGACATCAGCTGGTGGACTGGTGTGGATCAGCTTTTGGAACCCATTTTTCTGGACCGCAGATCTGAGTACAAGATTACTCACTGCCTTGTAATACCCACTGCCCTGCAATGAATCTTTAAATGTGTGAAGAGTAGAACTCTGCCCCTTTGTGCATTCACTTAATGAAGATTTATTGGGCATCTGCTGCTTTCTGGGCATCACTCTAAGTGATGGCAGTACAGAGATGAGTAAGCACAGGATCTATCTCAAAGAGATCTCAGGCACTTCCTCCAGGGCAGAAGACGGGGCCGTGACTCAGGGAGGCAAGCAGCTGGAGGTGGGATGAAGCAGCATGTTCAGCTGGTACTAAAACACCCTGAAGCTTTTACGAGCACAGTCAGCCAGGCAAACAGGTAGGACCAGGATGAGCAGGCTGCCGTGCTTCTAACCATTCTTGTTCATGCACAGACCTTTACCCCACTTCAAGGCTTCCTTGAGGGTCAACATAATCCAAGTTTGCCTGTAGAAAACTGTCTTCAGAGATGACCAAACATTATGTTTTCTGAAGTCTTTACCCACCGATGGATTGTCTCGCCCAGAGAAGAGTCAATATTCTAGCCAACTATATGTTAAGCACTTACATTCCAAGTTACTGTCCTAAGCAGTTCTCCCCCATTCTCTAAGAGCATCTATTTGAGAGAAGCATTAGTATTTTACCCCTGTTGTCTCCCTTACTGCTATATCTGCCGCTGTGCCTACCTAACTCGGTTCCTCCAGCCCTACGCCCACCATCACCTATGTCTAACCTGGCACCAGCTAATGCAGACATCTGATACCTGAGAACAAGTTTGCCAACATTACACTTAAGCCCACTGTATTCCTTTCCTATTGCTCCTGTAAAAAATATTACAAGATCAGCAGTTCAAAGCAACATAAATTTCCAAGTATACCTGTTTTTATTGTGCTTTGCTTTATTGCAACAACAGCTGGTTCCTCAACTCTGCTTCCTGACCTGGTGCTGTCTCTCTAATTGCCTACTTTCCTTTACCATCTTAATATGTTCATACTTTTTATCATACTTCAAGGCCCAGCCAATTGCCTTGTCATTGAAGTACTGATGGAAATCACCAGCCATAACCAGTGCTTCCCTCCCACCACTTCTTGGGACATCTGCACATTCTTCCTAGGAATATATTGTACAGAGTTCTTAATCTTCACAGCTTTGTAAGCTGCTAAGAGAGATGGATAAAGAAGATGTAAAACATATATCTTCACTGGAATATTACTCAGCTATAAAAAGAATGGAATAATGCCATTAGCAGTGTCATGGGTGGCCCTAGAGACTGTCGTTCTAAGTGAAGTAAGTCAGACAGAGAAAGACAAATGTCAAATGACATCATGTATATGTGGAATCTAAAAAGAGAGGTAAAGAGGAATCTATTTACAAAAGAGAAATAGAGTCACTGATGTAGAAAACAAACTTATGGTTACCAAGGAGGGAGAAGGAGGAAAAGTAAATTGGGAGATCGGGATTGACATATGTACACTAAAATATATAGCCGATAAGAACTACTGTATAGCACGGAGCTCTACTCAACAGTCTGTAATGACCTATATGGGAAGAGAATCTAAGAAAGACATGAGCATAACTCATTCACTTTGCTGCACAATGAAATAATGCAACATTTTAAATAACTCTACTCCAATAAAAATTATTTTAAAAAATAAATAAAAAAAATAAAAGCAAAATTTATTTATTCTGTGCTCTCTTTATTTCCTGGACCCTGGTCTTGCTATAGAGTACCCCCAAATGCAGATCTGCTAAGTGCATGAATGAACAAATGAACACAAAACATCAATGCTTTCTTCAGTAACACCACCATGATAAGCTGGAAATGGACTCAGCTGGGCTTATGAAAGTCAGTACGTCCCTTCAACAATACACTTTTACCCAACAGGAGACTCAGAACACCAATTAGAAGAAAAATCTCCAGTCACCTGTAATTACAAGATTTCTTTCTCAAACATGCAAATGCCTGTTGTAAAAACAAACAAAAAGACCACCAGAAAATGAGAGGTACATGAGATGTGTTTATATATGGGTAGACATATCAATCTTCTCAAATCAATTGAAATTTTGTGTCTTGCCAGCACAATGTAATGACTGTCAGGTTCCCCAAATTACTTTCTGTGTCTACATTCCTGTATTATAAACTTTTGGGGGGCAGAGCTAATAAGGAGTAGAAATAAAGTAGGTGGAGGAAAGAAGGAAAGGATTTAAGAAGGAGATGCTTCCAAGCTAAATCACACAAAAAAATGAAACACCCTTTCCAGCAATGAGGTTCCATGCGGCTTTTGACAATGGTTCAAAGCTATTACGCTTCTTTAATTCCTAGATGCGTCAGCCGAGAAAGGTTTCATTATTCCCACCGAAACCAGAGATACTTCAGATTTATGTGATCCACACCCTTGGAATCAAGGCACTAACATGTTCTGCTGGAGGCAGTGAAAAGCTTAGCATCTCACTTTCAAAAAGAAAGATTTCCTGTAAAACAACTAGAGCCAGTCACTGGTGGATCCAGTCCAGGTTATTACGGCTTACACGGCTGAGGTGAGCCTGGGCTAAGAAAGAGTTCCTGCTTGTTTTTCACTTCATTCTTCTCTATTGTGAAGATTCTTTCATTGGCTTTGGAAGCTTCAGTGGTTGGCTAGACCATACTCTGTGTTTGTAAGAGCTTCAGGGATTGAGCAAAACACTCTCTCTGCCTTTGACTAATTTCCCTCACTCAGGGACAGATCTATGATTCAGCTTCATCAAATAGCTTGGAAATTCAGTGATGATGGGTAATTGTCCTTTAATGCCAAGTTGATGAGCTCTTGAGGCACTTAACTATCATTAACTAATTAAACTACATATAAACATTCACCTGCCCTGGCTAAGGACCAACTAGAGGCCAAGGTCATCACCAAAAAGCAGGCTCACTAAGTTTCAGCTATCATGTATTGTCAAGGCTCATCGTTTTGTTCCTTTGGCATAAATTTTGCTTTCATTAATGTTACCACGGAACAGAAGCAAATGATCAATCAAGTAAATTTCCCCACAAGAATAATTCTTAATCAGAGCATATGTCCCTTTGAGGGGCCTTAACAGATCTGTTATGGGAATCAGGGGCACAGAGTTCAAACTGTTCTGACATACCTTCCTAAGGATGTCACATTCCCCAATCTCCATTTGAGATAGTGAGCTCATTACTTCTATTGGCATTCTTTAGTGGCATTCTTCAAGTTTTAGGGAGGAGAAAATAATGTGACTTCATACGGATGCTGAAATATGTTTAAATTTTAATTCTTGTATATTAAAGAATCAGTGATTCTTTAGACCGATTCATTTAAACTTGATACCAACCAGGTTCTCAACCATAACTGCACATGGGAATCACTTCTGGTTTCTTAAAAAAATTCTGAAGCCAAAGTCCCTTGCCTGAGGATTGTACTTTATTAACTCTGAAGGAAGCCTTTGGTGTGTGTTTCTGTGTGTATGTGTATATATACATATAAGTGTGTATATATATATATATGTCTAAAGTTTATGGTAATATTAATGCATTGATGTTTATTTGATCAATAATCAAAAAAATTAGTGACCTAAAATTGCTTTTATTTAATGAATATTCACTGAATACTTGCTACAAACAGAGTGTAATGCTGAGTAAAATATGGCCTTATCCTAAAGGAATTTACAACGACTTTTAACCACTAGACAAGAAACACGTCTTATTCATCTTTATAGCATCTCCTACATTTGGAACAGACACTGGCCCATAATAGAAATTCAATTCACATTTGTTCCACCAGTGAGTGACTTCATGTTCTTCCTACAGCACATAGATATCTATTCTGAGGCTGATTTTTTTCTTCTCTTGAGTTGGCCATCTTTAGGCTCTGTCAATGTGTTTCACATTCTTGCAGTTCTTTGAACTTGCCCTGCTCCCTCTCACCACAGAGATGTCACACCCCTTTCCATCCCTCTTCCACCTTTCTTAGCCTAGTGGACTTCTATTCACCCCTTAAATCTCAACTTAAAGACCATTTACCCATGGATTCCTTCCTTGACATCCACTGTAGACCTTGTCCCCTATATGGATGACCCAAGTCCACTTCTTTCCCTCTACTCTCTTATAAGACCATGTTTCTTTCATGCAGGACTCATATAAATTTGAAATTCTATAGTCAGAAATGCAATTATTTCTTTAGTAGATCTCTTTACCTCCCTCACCAGATAAAAAGCACCATAAGAACAGGCACAGTGTGTCTACTCTCACATCTTCAGAAATTCACAGTGCCTGCACACAGAAAGGATGAAAGAATTAATTGCATCCAAGAACTATTAGGATGAATAAGTAAATGGCAGAGAGGTCCATTTGTCAGCACAAGAGCTGACAAGCAAGGTAACAAGCAGTTGCAGGGATCAAAAAGCAGAATAGGGATAAAATAGTGAATTTTTGCCAGAAAGACTCAAGACCAAAAGAAGTGAGAATAGGAGTAAGGGGACAGTCATTTTCCTCTGACCTGTCCCAGAAAAATAGACAAAATACCGTTTATGTAGCATAAGTGACATTCAGTGGCCACTATTTTATCAACCTCGCACTTGTGCTTGTGAAAAACTCAGGCTTGGCAATCAAGTTCTGAAAGTACTCTTCTTGTCTTATCCCTTCACTTTCACCATTAACTATTTGAGATCTCTTGATTGACAAGCTGGGAAAACAACCCTACAACATGCTTAGGAGAGCAGGCTCAGGAAGCAGGCTGCCTGGGATCAGCTCCTCTCTCTGCTGCTAGTTACAGTGAGAACAGAAGAGCTTCAGCGTTATGAACCTCAGTTTCCTTGTTCATGAAGTAGGGATGCCAACAGAACCAGCTCCCTGGGATCATGATGAGAATTAAACAAATTAATGTAAATTAAGGCCCTGGTTCACATCCCAACATATAGGTTCTCACTATTTTATTAGTGGTTCCATTATTAATAATGTATTAATAATGGAAAAGGAAACATGGAAACTAGCACTTACGGAACACCTACTATGTGTCAGGAACTGCCAAAAATACTTTAGGTCAAGTTGTGCATTGTGGTCAGTCCCTCAGGCGTGTCTGACTCTGCGAACCCATGGACTGTAACCTACCAGGCTCCTCTGTCCATGGGGTTCCCCAGGCTATGGGTTGCTATGCCCTCCTCCAGGGGATCTTCCCAACCCAGGGATCATCCTGTGTCTCCTGCATTGGCAGGTGGATTCTTTACCACCAGCGCCACCTGGGTAGCCCAGGTAGGTCAGCTTGATTCTCATTCAGTCCTTATAACAATCCCCAAACGTGGTTAAAACTTACCTATGAGGAGGTTATAAATCTTGCCAATATTCACAAAGAGAACTGTTATCTACTTGTCCTGCTGTGGGAATGTTGATTCTTTAAGAAGCAGAATAGATTATATCTTGCTGGGACTATTTCTTATAGAATTTATGGTTAAAGGAAATTCCTTGCAAGACATTAAGATAATGTTTGTACCCATGGCAACTCCCTCCACTTTGAAGTCAATGACCATTATTCTGATTTCCCCAAGCACAACCTTGAAGAATATCAAGCTTAAATCACCCACACTGAGAAAAGCTCACAGCTTAGCATCAGAAAGTCCTGGTAGCTTTGGGACTTTAAACCAGCTCTGTAATTTCTCTGAACTTCACTTTCCTATTTTTTAAAAAATGGGAATGATAAATGAGGCACCTACTACCAGCCTTGCCTGCCTCATAAAGTTGGACTGGTGATTGAATCACTACCACCTGAAGCATGATCTGTCCATGGGCCATCATCTACCCCATGACCCCGAGGCTCAGCCCAGATCACTGAATCAGAATTTCTGGGGGTGGAGCCAAGGAATATGTTTGAACACTATTCTTCGGCATGTGAAAGTCTGAGAGGACTGGAATTAAATAATGCAGTGGATAAACAAGCATTTTGTAAATGTTAAAATGTTTATACAAACAAATGTGATCTATTTCTGTCCAACCTTCTCCCACCTACATTCTTCCTTCTCTTCTCCCTGCTGTCTCTCTCCCAGCTCTCCTTCCTTTATTTCTCACTGTCTCTCAGTGACTTCACCTCCTGCTCTTCCCACCAAACTGAAAATATTGTCTGCAGAGAACCTGTACGCTTCTCAACTTTCGTGGTTCTGAAAGCAATATGTGAAGCGAAAGTATTGCTCAGACATGTCCGACTCTTGTTGACTCCATGGACTAGTCCATGGAATTCTCCAGGCCAGAATACTAGAGTGGGTAGCCTTTCCCTTCTCCAGAGGATCTTTCCAACCCAGGTGTCAAACCCAGGTCTCCTGCGTTGCAGAAGAGTTCTTTACCAGCTGAGCCACAAGGGAAGCCCAAGAACACTGGAGTGGGTAGCCTATCCCTTCTCCAGAGAATCTTCCCAACCCAGGAATTGAACCAGGGTTATCTGCATTACAGGCAGATTCTTTACCAACTGAGCTATCAGGGAAGCCCCATTTACAACAATATAAGACACTTACGATATAATGTCTGATAAATGAATAGTCAGATTAAGAAATTGAAAAATGGTGTCCAACTGTGTTAGCATTTTTCTGTTTATACACGAAATCTTACTCTGTCTACAGAATAGTTTTCTTCCGATAAACCTCAAATGCTGTCATGGGTCACGATTCATGCATCTTTGCCTTCATGTGATCTTTCTGAAGCAGGCAGAAGCAAGTAGCAGTCCCCAGCCCAACCCCACCCCATTTCCTACCTGGACAGATGTTGAGATAGTAACAGAGAGTTTGAGTGATTGCCTCATAACAAACAGGAAGGAGGGAAGAGTCAGCATCAGAGACTGGTATGTAGACATCCCAACCCCTGGCCCATTGCCCTTCATCCTCAGGAAATTTGCAACTAGAACATCAGATGAATCCCAGCTCTCTTCTTTTCAGTAGGAGGTCTGGGAAGAATATGTAACTTCTTTCTACCTGTATGCTTTGAGATTTAAATTAGAGAGCATTGGTAAAATGCCTGGAGCATACCAAGTGCTTGGTAAATATTACATCTCTTTCCCCATATTCTTTTGGGCTGGCTCCTGCAAATGTTATCAGCAAAATGTACTTGGGTGTCTGCACCAAATGTGTCTTGCTTGCAGGCCACGGAGTGCAGTCCTGCCTTTTAACCTGCATTCCTTCAACAGCTGGGGCAATGGGACTGTTGAAGCTGAAAGTGAAAAATATAACCAGCCTAGTTTTCTCAATATGCATTTCTTGGACTACCTGAGTCAACGTCTCTGGGCATCTGTTAAAAAAGCAGACTCCTGAGACCTACCCAAGATTTCCAGGGATGGATCCTAGGAAACTGGATTTTTTTGTAAGCACCCCAGGTAAACTTTATACCCACTAAAATTTGGGAACCACTGTTCTAGCTTCTTTGCTTTCAGCCTTGAGGATACACTAAAAAGAACTGGGGAACTTTTAAAACATTTTAATTGGAGGATAATTGCTTTTGATGTTGTGTTGGTTTCTACTCTACAACAACACAGATCAGCCGTAAGTGTACATATATCACCTCCCTCCTGATCCTTCTTCTCACCCCCACCCATCCCACCTCTTTAGATCATTAGACAGCACCAGACTGGCCTCCCTCTGTTATGCAGCGCCTTCCCTCTGCCCATCTATTTCAGGCATGGTGGTGTGCATGTCAGTGCCCCTCTCTTGATTTGTCCCACCCTTTCCTCCCCTCTCCTTGACTATGCCAAAGCCTTTGACTGTGTGGATCCCAACAAACTAGAAAATTCTTCAAGAGATGGGCATACCAGAGCACCTGACCTGCCTCCTGAGAAACCTGTATGCAGGTCTAGAGGCAACAGGTAGAACTGGACATGGAACAACAGACTGGTTCCAAATCGGGAAAGGAGTACATCAATGTTGTATTTTGTTACCCAGCTTATTTAACTTATATGCAGAGTACATCATGTGAAATGCCAGGCTAGAGGAAGCCCAAGCTGGAATCAAGATTATTGGGAGAAATATCAATAACCTCAGATACACAGATGACACCACCCTTATGGTAGAAAGTGAAGAAGAACTAAAGAGCCTCTTAATGAAAGTAAAAGAGGAGAGTAAAAAAAGTTGGCTTAAAACTCAACATTCAGAAAACTAAGATCATGGCATCTGGTCCCAACATTTTGTGACAAATAGATGGGAAAACAATGGGAACGGTGACAGAATTTATTTTGGGGGGGGGGCTCCAAAGTCACTGCAGATGGTGATTGCAGCCATGAAATGAAAAGATGCTTGCTCCTTGGAAGGAAAGTTATGACCAACCTCGATGGCATGTTAAAAAGCAGAGACATTATTTTACGAACAAAGGTCCATCTAGTCAAACCTATGGTTTTTCCAGTAGTCATGTATGGATGTGAAAGTTGGACTATAAAGAAGGCTGAGTGGTAAAGAATTGATGCTTTTGAATTGTGGTGCTGGAGAAGACTCTGAGAGTCCCTTGGACTGCAAGGAGATCCAACCAGTCCATCCTAAAGGAAATCAGTCCTGAATATTCACTGGAAGGACTGATGCTGAACTGACTGAACTGACTCCTTCCTCCACTGTGTTCACAAAACTGTTCTCTACATCTGTGTCTATTCCTGCCCTGCAAATAGGTTCATCAGCACTATTTTCCAAGATTCCATATATATGCATTAACATATGATATTTATGGGAACTTTTGAGAAATATCAAAACCCAAGTTCCTGCCCAGAAGAACTGAATAAGAATATCAGGTCAGGGGCAGACATCGGATGAGGGTTAGGATAGCCGGATGGTGGGAGCGGAGGCGGAGACAGTAACCACTGAGGCCTCTTTTGCCCTCTGATTAATCCATTAGCTTTTAAATTCATCTGCCACTGTAGGACAAAGAAAATGATGGCAAGAAATGATATAAAATATTTTTAATTTTTGTTTCCTAAATCAAAAGTGTAATCTGATCTGTCAATGGTATTTTGAAAGGAAGCCCTTTTCTGTTTGTTTTGTGTGTGTGTGTGTGTGTGTGTGTGTGTGTGTAGGATTTGCAGAAGGTATAAGGCCATAATGAGCTGAAAGCAAGGTTAAGTTTCTTCCCTAAGCTACCTTCCAACAAAGATGCTTGTATGACCAGTGTTCACTGTTGCACTGAGGAGCACCTACCCAGCATTTAAACAGCCTGCACTTTTAATTATTATACTAACATTTTGTCAACTGTCAAAGGCTCAGAAATAATTTAATATCCTCCCATCTCTATGCAACACATTATTGATATTCATGAAGTGAGTTCCCCCAGCAGTGTCTAGACGGAATGTCAATAGGGTGTGCTGAGGGAGATCCTTTTCACAGAGGGAGGATACTAATAATGGAATTCAGAAATTATTTTAAATTTTAGTTTAATAAAGGATTAGATGGGACAAGACCACTGTGCCCCCTTAATCGTCTGAGGCATAAATAAATGTAACCAGGCCAAGTCATTTTGAATTTCAAAGATGAGAAATGATCAAGTTAACATAATTCCCTTTTAGCTGATATCATCCTCATGATTATACAGGCCAAAGTCTAGTCTTCTGTGTTACACCAGAGGGTTATTTGCTTGTGCCCTTTGCAAAAAGAATAGTGACTTTGGGGAGGTGGCCTCCCACTTTTGGAAACCTGAATTGTGAAAAAGATGAAAAACTGCATTTGGCAGACATCCTTGGCAGTAACCTCAAAAAAGAAACTGGGAACAACAAGGATATATTGTCCAGCACAGGGAAATATTGCCATTAATTTGTAATAGACTTAAATGAAGTATATAAAAAATACTGAATCACTAGGTTGTATACCTGGAACCAATATAATATTGTAAATCAACTATATGTAGATATATATTTAATTTTATCTATATATGAAATAAATAAATCCCCTAGTAGCTCAGATGGCAAAGCATCTGCCTGAAATGCAGGAGACCAAGGTTCGATCCTTGGGTTGGGAAGGTCCCCTGGAGAAGGAAATGGCAATCCACTCTCGTGTTCTTGCCTGAAAAATTCCATGGACAGAGGAGCCTGGTGGGGTACAGTCCCCAGGGTCATAAAGAGTCAGACACGACTGAGCAACAAACACACACACACATTTATAGCATAGATGTATAATAGATGGATGGATAGATAAAAACAATAGTCCAGGCTTCATGATGGTGAAGAAGGAAGGACTGCTACATAGTAAGGGTCCAACAAAGTCATCACTATCCTTGGGCATATTGTAGATACTCTGCTAAACCTTCCCCAAGCTTTTTTACAGTTAACTTTCGAACAACCCCAGGAAATATGCTTAGTTATTACCTCTGAATTTATTGTTGGTTTGTGAAGGCCTCTGCTTCAGAAAGTTGAGTTAATCATACTCTCCAGTGGATGCATCCGTTATTTATCTCTGCAGAACCCCTTTAACTGATTCATTTATCCCTTTTTATTCCACATCCCACTCCCACCCCTCCATTTCACAGAGAACTGTTTCACTGTATTCATCTGTGTGTTTTGCTTGGCTGTGGTCTTACATAGTGTGTAACCTGAGTTTCTTTTTCATTGGAGCTTTGATTTAGTGCCACTGATGTTTCTCTGTTTACCTCTAACACAAGGTGTATATTTATTGGCTCTATTTTACAAGATGAAAGTCAGAAAGTAATCTTAATTGCTTAACAGCATCACAAGGAAATTGAACTATAGAGATAGTCTTCAGGTATCTTTTCTTCCAGAGACAGTGTTCTTGACTGTTCCAGTATATTGTTTATGTTTTTTGGTAATATGTATTTACTCTTTTTAATGTTCATTTTATATTGGAGTATCATTGATTAACAACATTGTGTTTGTTTCAGGTGAACGGCAAAGGGATTCCATTATACATATACATGTATCTATTCTTTTTCAAATCCTTTTCCCATTTGGGTTATTACAGAATATTGAGCAGAGTTCCCTGTGCTGTACAGTAGGTCCTTGTTTGTTATCTATTTTAAATAGAGCAGTGTGTATGTGTTCATCACTTCCCTTTGAAAACATTATGTGGTTTGTTTTACACAAGAACCCTGTGAAGTGGGTTCTTGATAAGTAACTTGTCCCAAGATCACTACTCTAGATAGTAACAGAATTTGGATTACAACCCAGATCTGTCTGACCCCTGAACCTGTGTGCTTTTTATTTTTTAATCCAATGACCTATCACTACTAGAGTCTCCAGATTTACCTCCTTTTTCAAACTTCTTGCTCTGTTTTATTCTTGTTTAGGGGATTGGAGGAAGGGGATGGATACCTTTTCTTATCAAATAGCACCATGTGGGTGAGAAAGGGTCTTGCAGAGAGTCCTGCTGGGTTGTGACAGTTCCAGTGTCACCATGGCAGGTACTATGGTGATTAGTCCCGTCTGAACCTGTGGGGTGAAGTAAGGGAACACAGTCCCTTCTCTGAGTGAATTTCTGCCAAGGTCTCATGTTGGGATAAGGAGAGAACTATGGCCTTCTTTCTCCAAGGCTAACATGATGCAATAGGTCTGGTGATAGGAGGTTTTGCTTGCTGTAGTTGCCCTTGGATTCTTCATGGCTTTATCTACTGGATTATTTTAAGATCCTTGTATGTCTTAGCAGGTGGTTCTGGGAGATCAACTGTACTGTCCTTGCTAGTAAGCACTCAAGTAGAGTGAAATGAAGCCTCAAATCTCGTGAATAACCTCTGAAGATCAGAGTCTAGTCTTGTGGACCAAAGTTCTTGTACCTCAATTAAACTAAAGATGTGAAAAATGCATTTGTATGCTTTTACATTTATCTTCAGCTACTTTAAATCCAGCCAACTATTTTGGATGAATCACGTTTCTTGACACCAAACAAAGGACAGAAAAGACATTGACATTTTAGAAGCATCAGATGGAGTTTTCTTATCCTAATACAACTTTGAAGAGTTGTGTGGGGGAACAAATGTAATGGATTTTAGAGTAAAATAAGTATCTCAGACTCACTTCTTTCCAATGTGACCTTGAATAATTTATTCAACCTTTATTTCCTCAAACATGAACTGGAGACAATGACATCCATCTCACACTGCTATTATGAAATACTAAGAGAAAATGCATATAAAACACCTGACACATTATGAGACATTCATTGAATGTTAGGTCATCATCAGAAAGAAGGGATGGGCAAATATTTCAGTGCCTCAGCTCATTTTAAAGATTTTTCTAGTTGAAGATAAATTATAGATTTTTTTCTTTGCCCTTTCCATTCATTTTGGTAGAGGACAGCTTAGCAGGGCCATGCAGCATTTGGAAGGTCATTCTGTGCATGAATTTGTTTTGGCATTTATTTCTGCCTTCTTTATTTTATTTTATCCACTGCCAAGGGGGCGTTTTGATTGGCACGGAAGCCAAGTGAAACGAAGCACTCCCTCTGAGGGACATCCATGCAGGAGTTCTGTGAGAATCGCCTCCTTTCTATCTGATGAGCGCTGACTGTCTTCCCCTTCACTGTGTTTCTGAGGGAATTTTGATGTTTTCCTGGCCCTGTCAGTTTCATTCCTTGCCTGCCTTGTTCACCAACACCACAAGGCTCTATCAGCTCAGACTCAGAAACATGATGCCAACGTTGTGGAATCCATTTGGACATGGTAACATCTAGTCTGAAGCTTATAGGGGGCTATGAGTAAATTTATTTTAAAGCCTAAATGGTTTCTCTGCCTGTCTGACACTTGATTTCAGTATTCAGCCTCTTTGCTAGAGATAGGGATTTTGCTCCTTGTCCCTTGAAAGGCATCAATCATTGGCGCTCACCTGTTCCCATTAGCTGTACTTTTGATCAGTGGCTTCAGAATGAATCATCTGAAAATTTCTACTGCATTAAGCAGAACCCCTTTCAAGTTGTCTAGTGATGAAATGCATTATTCAATAAGCTCTGTCCTCTCCAGTGCCCAAAGAAATTTAGGAGAAAAAGGGACTCTGTTTTAGAAGAGACTTTGAGAAGATCATGTGTTCATAAGAAGCATGTGTTACACTTTTCACTGAAGATGAAGGATAGTGTGTGTAATAAGTGAGACAACTTAAAATAAGTTGGTGGAGGATCAAAAGCTTAGACCTAGAGGACTGTCCTTCCCCATGTGGCCCCCGACCAGCAACCCACACACCATGGAATCTTGTCCCAAATACAAGTGTGTGCTCCTCTCCCTAAGATATTCTCATTTTGTGTGTGGAATCCTAGAATTTACAGGTGATCCTGATGGACACTGACACTTTGAGAATCACTAATACAGAGACCATATACCTTACTTTCCTCAAAGACTATATATATACCAGGTTTCATTTTAATTTCAATTCAATACATTTCCAAATAAAGAAAAAAATGAAATGGTTGGTGTGGTAGAAATGGGGATAAACTTAGAATTTAAGCAGATGTGGTTTTAATTTTTAATTTTGAAACTGGGGTAGTCATTAGTATTGTCTGGAAAATAATTCTTGATTTCTTAATTCTGGGAAAAATATTAGGATTGTATTTCTCTGACCTTTTGGAGGCGGATGTAGCCAGGGGGAGCTTGAGCCAATGAAATGTGAACAATGGTGTCTGACAACGTTTGAGAAGGAGCTGGTCAGCCTAGATCCCAGAGTGGCTATGCTGAGCAGAAAACCCTTGCTAACTCAGAGGGGATATTAGAATGAGTGAGGAAGAAATGTTTTAGGAGATTAATATTCTGGGAGTTGCTCTTTACTGCAGCGGAACTTCACTTGTGTTGAAGTGAAAGTGTTAGTTCCTAAGTCTTGTCTGACTCTTTGTGACCCTATTGACTGCAGCCTGCCAAGTTCCTCTGTCCATGGAATTCTCTGGCAAGAATACTGGACTGGGTAGCCATTCCCCTCTCCAGGGTATCTTCCCAATTCAGGGATCAAACCTGGGTCTCTTGAATCACAGGCAGATTTTTTTTTTTTACCATCTGAGTCACAGTGCAACAGAACTTAACCTTTAGTGTTTACAAGCACAAATACTATATAATCTTATACGAGGTAGTTAAGCTCCTTGAGCCTCATTATAATCTCAATTAAATGAAAAATACAATGTCTGTAATTAAAGATTACTGGAAAAATTCAAAAAAAATTGTGTAAAAGAGGCCATACTAGGTAATGAATATGTATCAGTTTCTTTCCTTATCCCATCGTCTTTCTCATCAATGTAGGCATACTTTCATTCATAAAGAATAAACCTTTATAATATGCTTGGATGTGTTCCTAGTAATATGCTATGTCCATCTGGAACTTCCTAGAAATAAGTAAGTTAAGTTTTTGGAAGGACACTTAAGAAATTGTAAGTATTTATCCTGTGACATCAGGATAGATGATTGACAGTCGATCATTCAGTTACATAATCTTGAAATTGGAGCATTCATTGAAGACTGGGGTCACCAATGCCATACACACAGACTGACACATCCTGGGATGAATAAGGCAAGACCACCTCTCTATCTTCAGGAAGCTAATGGTCTTGTTAGGGAGGCAGAAAAAAGAAATCAGAATTGAATGAACTTAAACAATGATGCTGGTGCAGTGATACAGAAATGCAGAGAGCAATGGGAACAAAGGAGAAAAAATGATGAATGTACACAGGTAGCCGATGATAAACTCTGTGAAAATTGTTCTTAGTCTGAGCCTTAAATGCAAGGAAGATGAAAACTGAAGTGCCTTCACACAGCAAAGACAACCAGCTTGATTGATGTGATTCAACACAAGCATGTAGAGGAAGGCCGAGCTTTGAAATCATAGTTCTCACAAACACTAATATTTAACATTTGAAGGTATGAAGATTGAGTGAGTTGCCTAACAGTAAGGGAGTATCCAGAAAGGAAATCACTGGAGGAGACTTTAAAGAAAGCGAGAGTCTACACTTTAGATAATAGAGAACACTGGAGTGGAGCTGTTTATTGTAGCGTCAGTGACTTAGTGAATGACAGCTCATACAAGAGGATGCATCTCTTGTATGCGTAGATACGTATATGCAAAGACACGTCTCTTGCATATACTCGTCAAAGACTGTACTCTTTGATGTAAGTATATGCAAGATAAGGAAGCTTTACTAAGAAAGTATACTAGTTTTGAAATAAGCTTGCTTGCTAAAGGGAGATCAGAGTTGGACCAGAAGGTTAAAGAGTAATTTGACTCAAGGAAATATTTTTGGAGGCATGAACTTATATAAGAATTCAGGGAAGACTTTTTTTTTAAAGAATCATGGGAGAAATGGAAAAACTAGTGTTGTTATGTCCTATAATAACAAAACAATAGAGAAGATATTTATTTTCTCTCCACACACACTCTTCTAAATCCCTTCTATTTAGTTTTCACAACAATCCTAGAAAGAAGAAATTTTATTATTTCTCTTTTTATTATTACTCCAGCTGTTGTGTTGAGACTAGAATGGAGGAGACCAAGAGTAGAAGAAGGGAGATAGTTAAAAGACTTTGCATAAATGTAGGTTCACAATAGGGCCTTCCCTAGTGCCTCAGATGGTAAAGAATCCACCTGTAACGTGGGAGACACAGGTTCTTTCCATGGGTCATGAAGATACCCTGGAGAAATGAATGGCTACCCACTCTAGTATTCTTGTATGGAGAATCCCATGGACAGAGGAGTCTAGTGGGCTACAGGTTTAAGATGATGGTGAACAGAATGAGAAGTAAGAGAAGGTTGGATCTGAGATGGTTTTTGAAGGTAGAGCTGGACAGATTATCGATAGAGAAACCGTACACTGTGAAAGAGAGAAATTAAAGATTACTTCAAGTTTTTTGGACAGATTAGCCAGAAGAATGGAGCTGTTATTTATCAAGCTGAAGAAGACAGTGGGGAATCAGTTTGGGGTGAAGGAAGATGAGAAATGAGGTTTTTAATATGCTAAGTCTGAAATATCTATTAAACACTCAGATGGAGATGGAGAGTAGGCAACAGCTATACATATCGAAAGTTCAGGTGAGAAGTTTAGGCTGGAGATGAAAATGTGGGAGACAGTGTATATATACTTTGAATCATGAGATCAGGCAAGATCACCAAGGGGGTTGGTCTAGAGGCATAAGAGGTGAGGCCTAAAAATTGAGCCCTTAGGGTAGAGAAGATGAGGAACAACAACAACAAAATTGAGGAGGGGATGCCATCTGGTTAAGGAGTGAACGGAAAGACGAAAAGAGTGGTTCCTGGGGATAAAAATGAAGAAACTATTTCAGGGAGGAAGAAAAGATTAACGGTTTCAAAACTTAAGTTCACATATGCAGAAGACTGAGAAATGACCATTGAACGTAGCAGAGGACAGCTACTAAACTGAGTGGCAGTCTCAATTTCTCCACTCTAATAACTGATTATAAGCCCCCAAAAGAAGGAAGAAAGACAATATTCAGTGGAAGCACTTTTTTTCTCCCTGAATCAGAACCTTTCGTTGGTTCACTGATCAGAAGAGTTGCACTTTGATAATCTTTTGATGTTCAGTTCAGTGGCTCAGTCGTGTCCGACTCTTTGTGACCTCATGGCCTGCAGCACGCCAGGCTTCCCTGTCCATCACCAACTCCCGAAGCTTGCTCAAACTCATGTCCATTCAGTCAGTGATGCCATCCAACCGTCTCATCCTCTATTGTCTCCTCTTCCTGCCTTCAATCTTGCCCAGCATCAGAGTCTTTTCCAGTGAGTCAGTTCTTCGCATCAGGTGGCCAAATTATTGGAGCTTCAGCTTCAGCATCAGTCCTTCCAATGAATATTCAAGACTGATTTCCTTTAGAATTGACTGGTTGGATCTCCTTACAGTCCAAGGATACAACAGATCAATATATGGTGGATCATCAGAAAAGCAAGAGAGTTCCAGAAAAACTACTTCTGCTTTACAGGGAAGCCTGGCATGCTGCAGTCCATGGGGTTGCAAAGAGTTAGATATGACTGAACGACTGAACTGAACTGCTTTATTGACTATGCCAAAGTCTTTGACTGTGTGGATCACAACAAACTATGGAAAATTCTTCAAGAGATGGGAATACCAGACCACCTTACCTGCCTTCTGAGAAATCTGTATGCAGGTCAAGAAGCAACAGTTAGAACTGGACATGGAACAACAGACTGATTCCAAATAAAGAAAGGATATGCTAAGGCTGTATATTGTCACTCTGTTTATTTAACTTATATGCAGAATATATCATGCAAAATGCCAGGCTGGATGAAGCACAAGCTGGAATCAAGATTGCCAGGAGAAGGATCAATAACTCAGATACGCAGACAACATCACACTTAGGGCAGAAAGCAAAGAACTAAAGAGCCTCTTGATGAAAGCGAAAGAGGAGAGTGAAAAAGTTGGCTTAAAATTCAACATTCAGAAAACTAAGATCATGGCGTCTGGTCCCACCACTTCATGGCAAATAGAAGGAGAAACAATGGAAACAGTGAGATACTTTATTTTGGGGGGCTCCAAAATCACTGCAGATGGTAACTTCAGCCATGACCTTGGAAGAAAAGTTATGACCAATCTAGATAGCATATTGAAAAGCGGAAACATTACTTCCAATTTTTTGATGTAGATCCAGATTTTTTTTTATTTTTGCATAGAAATAAGTTGTCTAAAAACAAATATTTGAGTTTTTATTTCCTTAAGCTATGGAAGAACAAAAAGACACCTACAGCTGTTTTAATGCAGAATATGTCTACAGATTTTGACAATCCTATCCAAATATTCTATAAGACCTACACTCTTGTCAGCAACAACAACAACAAAAAAGGTAAATCATTCTTATTGAGTTTTTTCAATAGATTCATCTTAGTTTTCATAGAAACAGTTGTGGGTTTTTTTGTACCCATATTTTATCAATTTATAAGTAAATACAAAGGAATACATAAGTTTGGGAACAAGCACAATTCTCTCTTGATGATGAGATTGGTAGAAGTGAAGGAGAGCTGGAAACTGGCTGTTTGCTGGTCCAGTGTATTGACTATGCCTTGGGAATCAGCCTGCACATTTAATACCAAGAGAATAGAGCATTGCTAATTTCAAGGGAAGAAAAATGGAATCTATTAAGTTGTATTCACTTGTGACTTATACACTAACATTCTGATTTATAGAAATGAAAATGAAAAAGAAATCAGCAACCAGTTTTATTGTCCTCACCCTGACATTACCTCCTGAAGCTTAAATCCAGTCTTTGTACAGATATCAAGACTTCCCTCTGCTTCCGTCCCGTAAGAAGCCTCCTACTTGCTAGGCATTCACCCTCAGACATGTGGCTGATGTTTTTTGGTTATCATTTCTGGATGATTAGATAATTTCCAGTCTTCTCCAAAGTGTAAGCTTATGGAACACAAGGTCTAGAGCAGTCTTTTTTTCATAGTGACCATGAAGACATGGTCTCATTTATTAGTGTACATTTTATTACATGTATTTGTTACTTAAAAAAACTAACAAATGTTCACATACATTTTATGCTTAATAGTATAAAAAGCACTCTCACTCCCCTTGTTCACTAATCTGATAAATCATTGTTGAATGATTTCTCAGTGCCCTACATGATCCTCTGCCTGATCAGAGAAGGCAGAAAGGGCCTCTCTGAGAAGATGACTTATAAGCCGAGATCCAAATGTGGAAAACCCACAAAACTGCAACAGAGGAGGGAAGCATTCTTCAGGTCCTCTGGTGGTGGGACTGAGGGAGCATGTTGGAAACACAGCAATAAGGTATGTCGACCAGAGGGAGAGTGGGAAGAAGTGAAGACGAGTGGGCAAAGGGAAGTGGGTCTGGATAATGGGGAATGCTTCAGGTGGCTTTTCTTTTTTTTTTTTTTTAAGATTTTTAAATTTATTTTTGGCTCCGCTAGGTTTTTGTTGCTACGCACAGGCTTTCTTTAGCTGCAGTGAGTGGGGACTGCCGAATAGTTGTGACGTGCAGGCTTCTCATCGAGGTGTCTTCTCTTGTTGCAAAGGAGGAGCTCTAATTCGTGTAGGCTTCAGTAATTGCAGCATGTGGGCTCAGTAGTTGCGGTACATGGGCTTAGTTGCTCCGTGACATGTGGAATCTTCCTGAATCAGGAATTGAGCCTGTGTTCCCTGTACTGGCAGTCAGATTCTTAACCATTAGACCACCCAGGGAAGCCCCCATTGAAGTGTTTCAAGGAAGCAAATGATATATTTTAATTTATAATTAAAAGTTCATCCTGGCTTCTGATTGGAGAATGGTGGAAGATCAGTTGGCAGACTAGTGTGGATTGAGCTCACAGACCTGCTGAACAAAAGAAGCCAGACATGAAAGAGTACATCCTGTACTATACATTGACTTCTAATGGATACATGATATTCTAGGCATTGATTGTGTGGGGTTTACCAGTAATTCAAGCAGGAGTGGATGGTGGCTGGACTAGTCTGGATGAGGCTTCAGGATATATAAACTCTTATTGCAAACTGGTAAACTAGGAGAGACGAATGTGGTTATTCTGCATGTCATAGAGATAAAGAAACAAGTTAGAAGAACCAAATGCCTTACTTAAAATCACAAGCTAGTTGTAGTGGATCTAGGTCCCAAGTTAAAAATATTCTATTCATTTTATTAACCATAATGAATAATAAATTAATTGTTATATTTTATACTATACTTATATAAATTATTTAAAAAGTAATATACTTTATGTATATACTTTGTAAATTAATACTTTATGTATAAAAAGGTATACATATACGTTTATACAAAGGACTTTTACTCAATAATAAAAGTGTGAAAAAATGAAAAAAGACTGGACATGTAACAGCATGGATTGAAATACATATATGACAGAACTCAATAAATTTATCTTCCTTATTTCAGAAAATATAAATGATTTACTAAATATGTAGAGTCAAACATGACAGTGCTAAGCTGAGAATCCAAGTTTCTGAAGTTGGGTAATACAGCCATAGATCTTGGGTCTGAAGCTACTGAAGAACCCTAGCTTCTGACCCTCAGTCAAGTGTCATGACATACTAGTAATCAAGCCTAACCCTCTTTGGAAATGTGAGTAATAAATCCTAGAAGTCAAGAATATGTCCCACACGGACAATATAGACTTCTTTCTAGAAGAGTAGGTGTGCTGAATATTGGAAAAATTTTCAAGACCACAGAATGATTTTAGGTCCTGGACCATGCGGAAAGACTGCTTTTCTAGGACATGCTCTGAAAATCCAGAATGAGACAAAGAATCAAGACAGCTTAAAATAAGCCCTGTGAAAGGACTGGGCTAGCTTATCAGAATTTAGAGTCATTCTAATCACACCTTTGACAGTGGTGTCCACATGATGGATGCTGCTGAGCTGTTAATAGGACACGATGCCCTTATAGGAATGGGATTTTGGCAAAATGCAATACCTTCTGACTAACAGTTCATTTTTTATAAGACTCTATTTATGGACTGCATACTTTTATACGATCTCATTAGCTTGCCATTAATCATTTCTAAGTCTGTCTATATTATATAATTTTCAGTGTCTGAATGGGCATTTGTGAAAACTGTGTTGCACTTGTATAGTATTGTGGTTTATGAAGCATTTGGGGCCTGAATCCTCAGACAACCAGGAGGAGATGAGAGATGCTGGCTCCTTCACCTTGTCTATACTTCCTTGGGTGAACTAGAGTTATGGTGGGGTGCAGGGGGTCGGGGTGGGTGATAGTGCACATCCTGAGAAATCTCAGCTTGAGTGACACCTGAACGACTTAAGAGATGGAAATGATCAAAGAGGCTGGCTTTAAGAATGATGTTTTTTTGTGCTCATCTAGTTTCTCTAAGGGCTTACCAGATAGTTCAGCTGGTAAAGAATCTGCCTGCAATTCAGGAGACACCAGTTCGATTCCTGGGTAGGGAAGATCCCCTGGAGAAGGGAAAGGCTACCCACTCTAGTATTCTTGCCTGGAGAATCCCATGGACAAAGGAGCCTGGCAGGCTACAGATCAGAGGGTTGCAAAGATCAGACATGACTGAGCTTGCACACACGCAAACTCTCTAATACTGTGATTTTGTTATTCCTTATAAATTAACTAGTACACAATAATGTCACGTCTCATGTTAGAATACACTAAGGAGTATCCTTGACGCAGATGTGAGCAACCTACAGGCATAAAGTGAACTCTTACTTTGTCCTGTGGTATTTGCCTTATGCAGTGCATTCCAAACCCAAACCAAGAAGCTCCTGCTCGCTTTAAAAGTGGGTGGATGTATACCTGATTCTCTTTGTTGTACCCCTGAAAGTAACACAACATTATAAATCAACTTCAGTACAAATAAAAAGTAACTAAATAAATGGATCAGAAGGGGGAAAACAGAAGAGAATTAATGAATTGTTAGACAGAAGGCATCCAAGTTACCAGAAAAAGCACACTGGGTCTTATTAAGACTAAGTCTTCAGGTTCTGGTTCTTCTAAGTTATTCAAACCCAGCATGGTAATTCACCTTATTACTCTGTATTAATTGACTACGAGTGTTGTGACAAGTGCCACAAGTTCAATGATTTAAACAACAGTAATTTACTGTCTCATAATTTTAGAAGCTAGAAGCCCAAAATTAAATTTTCTTCTTATTTTTGGTTTGAAATTATAATTTGATTTTTCTAGCTTTATTGAAGCATAATTGACAAAAACTATGTATATTTAAGGAGTACAATGTGAAGTTTTGTTATACTTATACATTGTAAAATGATTGTCACAAATTAACATTTCTATCGCCTCGCATAGTTTTCATGTGTGTGTGTGTGTGTGTGTGTGTGTGTGTGTGTGTGTGTGTGTGTGGTGAAAGCATTTAGGATGTATCCTCTTAGCCAACTATAAGTATTCAATTTCCCTTTGTAGAGAGAAGGGAAATTAAAACTATTTCAGGACCTACGGTGTTCAGGGCTTTTATATCTTATGTCTGTGTGTGCCCTATATGCCCATATATATGATAAGAAAGCATACGGTTCAGAAGGCATAAACTGTTAATAAATGATCCCTAGGTCTGGAAGACCCCCTGGAGAAGGGAATGGCTACCCACTCCAGTATTCTTGCCTGGAAAATTCCGTGGACAGAGGAGGCTGTCATGCTACAGCCCATGAGGTCACTCAGACTCCAACACGACTTAGCACTCATGCACGGAGAAACATATTTTAGAGATGATTAAACAGACTTGCCCAGGGTTTACAATCTTTGATTCAGGTGCTACACCCAGGTCTACTCTTTCCCAAAGCTAGTGTTACTTTTTACTAAATCAGATAATCTGAAGTATATGGATACTATTACTGCCAAAGTACCTGAATTGGTCTTGTATATTGCCAAGTGATTAAATTACAAGTTATTGAGTTGAAAATGATAATTTCTCCCTCCAAAGAAATGGAATCTTACAATTTCTCTGACAGCTTTTCCCCTTCTCTAGTGTCCTATCACTGGGGACTACCCAAAGAAGCCTTTAACTACAGATTTCTGATTAATCTATTTTCTTTAGATACTGCTTGATAATGACAGAATGGTCCGTGGGGACAGTTTTGCAATGGATATTTTCCACAATGATGGGAACACAGAACTAAACAGAGTATCAAGAGACATTTAATGCAGTAGAAACATCTGGTCTGTTTTTGCAGCAGAATTAGCATATGATTATCATCTGATTATTATTATCATCTCAGAAATCATTTGAACTGATAATGATACCTCTGATTGCAGAGGTGGGGAGGGAACCCTGCTGGAGGGAAAGGAAACTTCAGCCTCATAGTTTAATTTTAGAGAACAAACACTTCTGTCCTCTAATCTAATTTTGATGTACTCCCTATAGTTCATGGTATGGGAGCATTTAGGGAAAGTATGGAGAGAGGTAGGAGGAGCTGAATCACTTAAGAGTCTCATTCTGAGATGGGGCCTGTGTGTGTTCATGTGTGTGTGTGCTAAGTTGCTTCAGTCGTATCCAACTCTTTGCGACCCTATAAACTGTAGCCATCCAGGCTCCTCTGCCCATGGGATTCTCCAGGCAAGAATACTGGAACGGATTGCCATGTCCTTCTCCAGAGGATCTTCCCGATCGAGGAGTCAAACCACAGTCTTTCATGTCTCCTGCATTGACAAGTGGGTTCTTTACCTCTAGTGCCACCTGGGAAGCCCCCTCATCTTCACACCCAGGGAGTTTTGCTAAAGTTTTATTCCTGGCTTCCAGCTGAGCCTGTACTCTTTCATTCCCACAAGAGGTGATTTATGTGACTGAATGAATATGAAAGAAGAAATTGGGTACCTAGTCCTTTCTATTCCCCTCCCCATTTCTCTCTCCACTTTTCCTTCTCTTCCCTTCTGTCTCCTCTTCCTCCCCTCTCTCCAAAGAGACCAACATTTCTCAGCCACATGATACTTGGACAGCCCAAACTAGGCTTAACCCCTGCAGAAAGAACTCAACTGACCAGCTAAAGTGGTGCCTGAAGAACCATGTCTAATGAGTTCAGGGGTGACAAGGAGAAGAACAGAGCGAGTGGAAACAGTTTCTTTTAACTGTTTGCTGCTAGCAAAGTAGAAGATACAGATGTCTGGGGTTTTAGTGCATTTATTTTATTTTGGAAAACATAGATATTAGCTAATGTATTAGTTGCTCAGTCATGTCCAACTTTTTGCAACCTCATGGACTGTAGCCCACCAGGCTCCTCTCTCCATGGAATTCTCCAGGAAAGAATACTGGGATGGGTAGCCATTTTCTTCTCTAGGGGATCATCCTGACCCAAGGATTGAACACTGGTCTCTGGCACTGCAGGCAGATTCTTTACCATCCACCAGGAAAGCCCCAGATAAAAGTCTTAAGTGAGATGGTTTCAAGATCTCAGTAAGAACTATTCTCATAACTAGTTCTGAAGCTATAAGAACACACCAATGAGAAAAAAATTGAATTATAGAGCTAGAAAGAAGCTGACTCTGGGAAGAATGCTATCTATTAGTCATTCTCACCATAGCAAGAAGTAATATATTCAAATTGTTTTCCCTTAACACCTAATATTTAGTCAAAATTGACCATTTTTTCAGTAAAATCAATTAAAGAAATTTCAACATTCCATTTAAGCAATGGTTTTCACTTTTAGCTTTTTCTCTCCAAGAGCCAAACAAGTTGGTTTGAACTCTCTGTATTTCAATCCATGGAAATTTGAAGAGTAAATGACCATACATTCTAGTTTGCCTGAAATAGTCTCATTCAAGCCTATTGTTATAGTGTCCTCTCTGGCCTAGTACTTGTCCCATAGTTTTCCTTTTGTGAAGTGTAAAGTTTTTGTCAACGTGCATTGCATTAAGTCAGGGTGGGTTTGGTAGCCATCCACTCTGTTCTTCCAGTCACTGCCATGGTCTCAGCTCAGGGCGGCAGTCATTATATCACAGGCTGTTTGAAATCCAGACTGTTCAGATCTGCAGAACAAATGTCAGCATCTATTTCAAAAGATAGGCATTATTTCAGAAATCCCCTGCTTGAGTGAGCTGTGTTTATATATTATTATAAGGAGCATGACTTTTCATTTGGATCAAATGGTTCCATTTTCTGTTTAATTTCACTTATTGTCAATTCTATATTTTCTTATGCACTTACAAAAAGTGAAATAGTTGCTATTAATATGTGTGTTTCGGTTTCATGGGTGTAGGAAAAACTTAGTAAACCAGGAAGTGATGTCAGCTTTATGTTAGTGTCATCAGAGGCTTTAGGTAGAAAATCAGTTAAAATAATTGCAATAATTTTTTGATCCTTTTGTACAATATATAGAATCAAAAGTAGAGTGTTTGGAAGTGCATTCTGCCCAGAGTGAGATATTTTACATTATTGTGACTGCTACTGCAAATCCAATAAGAGTCTAGCATTAAAGATAAGAGTACTGGTGGTTTTTTGGTAGTAATATAAATGTAAATTTTGGTGGGGCCTAACCTTATGGTACTAACAATATACATACTTGATCAAGAGATCTATAAAGAATTATTATTAATTTTCTTCCTGTGATAATGGCATTATGGTTATATTTTTAAGAGAAGCCTCTATCTTTTAATATATACACTGAAATGTCTATGATTGCAAGGTCATTATGTATGAGATATGCCCCAGATAGACCCGTGTTTTGCTCATCATGTTCATGCTCAGTCGCTCAGCTGTGAGTCTGCCAGGCTCCTCTGTCCATGGGATTTTCCAGGAAAGAATACTTGTGTGGGTTGCCATTTCCTCCTCCAGGGGATCCTCCTGACTCAAAGATCAGCCCCATGTCTACTGTGTCTTCTATGCCTCCTGCATCGCAGGTGGATTCTTTACCACTGAGCCACTGGGAAAGCCCAGGTCAGTCTTAGGATGAGGGAATATATGTGGGTACAAATGAAGCAAGAGTGGTTGTATAGATGGGGAAACAGTGGAAACAGTGTCAGACTTTATGTTTTTGGGCTCCAAAATCACTGCAGATGGTGATTGAAGCCATGAAATTAAAAGACGCTTACTCCTTGGAAGAAAAGTTATGATCAACCTAGATAGCATATTCAAAAGCAGAGACATTACTTCGCAGACTAAGGTCCGTCTGGTCAAGGCTATGGTTTTTCCTGTGGTCATGTATGGATGTGAGAGTTGGACTGTGAAAAAGGCTGAGCACAGAAGAATTGATGCTTTTGAACTGTGGTGTTGGAGAAGACTCTTGAGAGTCCCTTGGACTGCAAGGAGATCCAATCAATCCATTCTGAAGGAGATCAGCCCTGGGGTTTCTTTGGAAGGAATGATGCTAAAGCTGAAACTCCAGTGCTTTGGCCACCTCATGCGAAGAGTTGACTCACTGGAAAAGACTCTGATGCTGGGAGGGATTGGGGGCAGGAGGAGAAGGGGACGACAGAGGATGAGATGGCTGGATGGCATCACTGACTCGATGGACGTGAGTCTGAGTGAACTCCAGGAGTTGGCGATGGACAGGGAGGCCTGGCGTGCTGTGATTCATGGGGTTGCAAAGAGTCGGACACGACTGAGTGACTGAACTGAACTGAGGTGTATGTAAGCAATGTGTATGTGAGGACTTACTCAACTCTTTTACATATTTTCTTGGATTGCTTGAAACTGTCCATAGTAAAGAGGAAAGAGAGAGAGGAAGAGACAGAGACAGAGAGAAACAAAAACTTAAGTTTTAAAAGCTTTGTGATAAGGCAAATGACACAGAATATTCAGGATTGCAGTAAGAAATCAGATTCAGAATGGTGGATCTTTCGAAGATTAATTGAAGAATCATATCAAGTATTCCACAATAGTATTAAACCTTTTTGTAAATAAATCTTCTAGATTTAATTGCATTTTGTTGGGACTCAACTGGAAATCTTGAAATAGTCAAAATGCAGTATCACTTTCTTAAGATTTTTGCAAACTGTATTTAGGATACCCTGTATGTGAAGGGTTTTGAATCACCACTGTCATTACCTGATGATCATCATTCCAATTATTTAAGGACAAATATATCATTTGAACACTTCTGGCTCCTTTTGGCATGAAAAAACGGACTTACTTATTTGAATATGAGTGATGCAGGGAGCAATTTTTAGAGAAATTACAGATATATCCTCCAGAATCCTTTTGATTTGTAATTTGTTGTTTCCATTCCAACTGCTCCAATGGTGATTGAACTTAGCACAGTCTGTGCAAGAAAACACTATTAGTATTGTTGTAATTGTTATTATTATAGAAGTATTAATAGTTTTCTGTAGAGAATAGATCTTTCAGTCTGATTCATTATTTTAATGGCCTTCTAAAAAGTACTTTCTTTGTTTCACTTCTGAAATAGAACTTGGAAAAAATATCTTTAGTTGAGACATTCAGAAACATCTGTAATTTCACACAATGCATATAGAATAAACCCCCACAGAATTATTTCCTGAAAGTGTTTCTTGAAAAATAAATGAATTTTAGTTTATCACAATATTACTTTCCATTTACTATTTTAACTCATTTTTTGTGACAAGAAGAAAAAAAATGTTTGACTGATGATATGAAAATTCTATCTTACATTGTAAAGAAATACCACTAAATATCACAAACTGTAAGGTAAAGGATCAAATAACTGTAAGGTAAACCAAAGGATCAAATATTGAATTATTTAACATCACCCTCAAATACATTACTTTGTTTTCATATTGTGGATACTGAAATGTAAATATCTTATTAATAGTAGTAGCTTCATATTGTCCTTGCTCAAGGCACCAATAACAAGTAGGGCAAATTTCAACATTAATGCTAGTAGATATAAGTTTGCATATCAAATAGCCTTCCTGAAAATTCAGAACGTTTTTTACAGACTTCTTGTCATATATGATTATATCATTATTGTTTTATATACCTCATAATAAGGCTGATGAATCACTCGTGCCCTTCCAAGTTCTTATTATTTGCAAGTTCTTTACTTAATTTTCCTCTATTTCTTTGCATTGATCGCTTTCTTATCTCTTCTTGCTATTCTTTGGAACTCTGCATTCAGATGCTTATATCTTTCCTTTTCTCCTTTGCTTTTTGCTTCTCTTCTTTTCCCAGCTATTTGTAAGGCCTCCCCAAACAGCCATTTTTCCTTTTTGCATTTCTTTTCCATGGGAATGGTCTTGATCCCTGTCTCCTGGACAATGTCATGAACCACATTCCATAGTTCATCAGGCACTATAGATANTATCTTTCCTTTTCTCCTTTGCTTTTTGCTTCTCTTCTTTTCCCAGCTATTTGTAAGGCCTCCCCAAACAGCCATTTTTCCTTTTTGCATTTCTTTTCCATGGGAATGGTCTTGATCCCTGTCTCCTGGACAATGTCATGAACCACATTCCATAGTTCATCAGGCACTATAGATAGACTATCAAATCTAGGCCCTTAAATTTATTTCTCACTTCTACTGTATAATCATAGGGGATTTGATTTAGGAAATGGTATGGACCTAACAGAAGCAGAAGATATTAAGAAGAGGTGGCAAGAATACACAGAGGAACTGTACAAAAAAGATCTTCATGACCTGGATAATCATGATGGTGTGATCACTCATCTAGAGCCAGACATCCTGGAATGTGAAGTCAAGTGGGCTTTAGAAAANAGAATATAATCAATCTGATTTCAGTGTTGACCATCTGGTGATGTCCATGTGTAGAGTCTTCTCTTTTGTGTTGTTGCGAAGGATTAGGTAGGCATTAAGTACACTCGGTAAATCAACAACTATATGTTTCTCTTTTCAAAGAGCTTTTTAAAATTTGCTATTGTGTTTATAACAAAAAAGAAAATTGAAAAAAAAAGTGGTGTAGCAGAGGCCTTTTGCTGCTCTTCATTAATCAAGGAAATTCATTAATCAAGGAAATAAAAATTAAAATCAAAATGAAAAATTTTCTGCCTACCAAACTGGCAATAAAACATTAAGAAGCCTGACAATGTCAAGTATTGGTGAAGACATACACAGACCCATGCATCATTATATACTGAATGCCAGAAGTATTATTAGTACAACATTGTAGCATTTTATTGTAACTTGAAGATATGCATGCCTTATGATTCAGCAATTCAGTCTTTAGGTATAGCACTTGAATGTGTCTCTAGAAGACATATTCCAGATATTTTATAATTGCACAGTTAACAAGTAAAAACAACTCTAATGCCCAATGTATCACAAAAATGGATAAACTTTTAACATTTAACAGTGAAAATAATTATAGGTATATGCGACAACTTAGATGAACCTCAAGAATACCTTGGGAAAAAAATTACTCGCAGAAGAATACACAATTATTCCACTTCTAAACAGGCATGAAAAACTAAACAATATGCTCCTTAGGAATATAAATACTTATGGTAAAATATAAAGGCAAGATAGTGATGAACACACAATTCATGAGCAAGGATACTCTGATGGCAGAAGGAAGAAGATGGGGATTAGGGAGGGGCTCTCAGGGGACTTTATGTTTGGTAAGGGGATTTTTTTCTAACTAGTTGCAGACATTGGGTTGTTTACACCATAAAATACTTTTTGTTTTCTCTATTCAATATTTAATAAAATAGTATTCTTTAAAAAACATTACTTAGATAATTTAAAAGAAGAAAGAAGATAAACCAGAAGATCACATCTTAGGTTATTGCAGAACGCAATAACAGTGAAAATTGTGGTTAAGACCAACACCATCTTGAATATAAGTACCTAAGCTGAAGCACTGGGGAAAGCAAAGATATATTTATATACTTCTAGAAATACACAACAAAAGATGAGTAAGAAAAAATGGTGTGTGAAACTGCAGACAGACAATAAGAGCAGATGAGGTCATCTAAGGAACTGGTATGGAATATGGAACATTTTAACTCTGAAGTGTCTTCTCTTTCCAAATGCTGTTTTAAATTACTGAAGGAAAAGATGAACCACATCTATCTGATTCTACCAATGTCTTACCCTTAAGCCACATCATGATGAATGTATTAAGTCAAAGAATTAGAATTACTTGCACTGTCATCACATTTATAAGTAAAAACTAATTAGGTATACATTTGCTTTTTGTTACCAGCTACAGAAATATTTTATAAATACAACCAGAACAATCTAAAAATCTTATTAATAGTTTAACATTATTTAAAATCTTATACTGTATAGTAATTTTTAAATTATTTAAAATCTTACATTGTATAGTACCCTAACAGCCTCTAAAAACACAGAACTCATCAATTTGGCACCAAGTGAAGGAGGAAACAACTGAGCAGATCCTCATTTCAAGTCTTTATTACTAAAAACTTACCTCTTCTACTTGCCCATCTTCAGCTCCATCTTTTTCTTTGTCTTCCTCCTCATCATCATCATAGTCTTCTTCTTCATCTTCATCTTCTTCAGATGATGTATCCCCAGTTCCATCAACTTGCAACACCAACGGAGCTTGCTGTTGAGCAGGCTGGGCCTGTGGCTGCTGCTGGCCAGTGGCAGTTATCTGCGCTTGTGCTGGTGTAGGTGCTGCCACTGTTGTAGGTATAACTTGAGTCTTATTTCCTGTAAATAAGATTTGCTGGGGCTGGATGATGACACCTGTTTGTGGTGAAATCCCTCCAGGAAGAGGAGCCAAGACCTAAGACAAAAGAAAAACTACATATTAGGAACTAGTTACAGGATCAAATTGCTCAGATTCATCATTTGATACACAGAAACAGGCCCCAACAGGAAAGAATCACCCTCAGATGGCTGTATCTCACAAAGGTAAAAACTACCAAAGCACAAGAGGAATGCTTAGTGAGTGTATGGATCCACTAAATTTTCATTTTACCATTCAAATTTCTAAAGAAAAACAGATTTTTAAAAATTACAATTGCTGTATTTATCAAGTACTTGCTATTATCTATATTTTAGATTCCAGGCCAAGAGTTATATGTTATTCATTTGCTTGAGGTATGGAGACTTAATAACTTGCAAAGCTTGCACTCACGTCACTAGGAGACAAAACATGAACCTAGGCTTTCTGGTTCTGCTCTTAGTACTGTGTTGCACTTTCACTCTATGAAGAACACTGATCTGGAAACTGAAATCTTGGATTCCAGTTCTAAGATCACAGATGAAGATGTAGCAGAGGCAAGTCATTTAACCTCGCTTCATGGTTTAAGGTCAATGGTTCTCAACCCTGCTACAAATTATAACAACCTGTAACTTAAAAATACTGATACCTAAGTCTCTATTTCTAATATTATGATTTAACTGATATGAGATGATATCTATTCATTTTATTTAAAGCTTCCCAAATAATTCTAATCATATAACCAAAGCTGCAAACCACCAGGTCAGATGACTTCTAAAATTCCTTCCAGCTTCTGCATTCTAGGGTTCTGAAGTAAATCGCAGCTCAAAAAGAACATATTAATAAACATTAATTATATCTGTTATAATGGACATATTTATATTTACTAAGTAAAAAGCAGGGCATATCCAGTTATGAATTAAAAGTACTAAATGGCAACTCCTTGTCTCTAGGTTCAAAGAAAGCAAAAATAACAAGATAGTTATTTCTCTTCAGAAGTTTACAGATTAATAGTGCAATAGACAAAGCAATAATAACTCAAAAAGACAGGAGGTGTAAAAGACATATGATAGAACATATGAGAGGACAGGAAAGAGTACTAAACTCAGCCATGGGGGACAAAACTTGGTCAAAGAAGTTTCTCTAGTAGGTAATACTAGATAAGAGTATAATAGTATTCGTGTTTTGGAAGATTAGCCAGGCTTTCTCTGTTTACCGGGGGGAGAGTGGGGAGAACTGCTAGAAGGAAGGCCAAAGGTGACATTCTAAATAGATTGGCATCAAGAGAAACCAAGAAGAACCAGCAGAGCAAAACTGGGAAAGCTGTGAACAGGTTGGATTAAGGCAACTCCTCTGACCTAACCTCCCTCACTGTACTATCATATAGACATCATGTGTTTTTGTCTCTGCCTCTTTTTCACAGTACACAAGATCCTCAAAAAAATAATTATTTCTCATTCATCTTTGTCCTCACACAAGTGTTTAACACTTGGCATACAAGCAAATGCAAGTATTTGTCAACGTTGACATAAATAACAGCTGAAACAGGTAACAACTGGAAGCACGGCAAAAAATAAACATGGAAAGATTAAAAAAAAAAATCAAGATCACAAAAAACGATCTTACAACCCATACTGAGAAATTTATACATTTTCCAAAAGAAAAAAAGATTTAAAAATTTTTAGAACAATGACTATAAATAGAGTGGCAGTCAACTTAAGAGGGCATAAGACTGGAGGAGGGAAATCAAGAGGATAACACAGTATTTTAAGTGAGAAATTATGAAAACATGAACTAAGAAAACGAAAAGGGAGTATGGGAAAACAAAACTAGCTTCAAATATATTAAAGGATTGAAAATATGTTTAAACTGAAGTCTGAAAAAAAGAACTATTAAGAATTGGTAGAACTTCATGGTACCTTAGATATTAGAGGTAAGCAAAAGGAAGGAGTCTATGTACCCCTTTCCAGATAATTCAAAAGCGCCATGAAAGTAGACGAGTTCCTGCTTTGTTCACTCCTAAGCTCTTAAGTCTTGAGTCTCTTGCAAAGACCCTGATATGTAGCCACCCAATAAATGTGTGTTGAATGAATCCTGAGTAACTAGCTTAGGAGGCTGGATGGAGAGTGGTGCCACATATAAAAAGGAAGGTGGGGTGGGAGGAGAAGAGAAGGTATTAGTAGCGATAACAATTTAGTCAAACATTCTGAATCTAAGTTAAGCTGTGAGGTGTACAGGAGAAATTCAGAATGACAGGTTGTGTAGTATTGGAGAAGACTCTAAGAATATGTATAGATACAGTTGTGGAAAAAGGAATGGGAAGCACCCAGAAGACAAAAGAACCCCATGGTGGTCAGAACTTAAAAGATTTTTACCTGCTGTATAACAGGAGCTTGTACTCCACCAGGCTGCATTTGTGGTATAACCTGTTGCTGCAGAACCACTGACTGCTGAGGCTGAAAGATATACTGGGCACCATTGGCTGCTCTGACCACTTGTAGAAGCTGGCCTAAAGCAAAAAGTATGCATTCCAAGTTACCACTTCAGCAGTGACCACCTCAAAATAAAACAAATTTATAGTGAATGACAGCCCATAGTGAATGTCAGAAATTACTGAGTAAGAAAATTAACATTATTATTAAGGGCTGTCATCTATACACAGTAAACTATAACCATCACCTTCTCTGACTTCCAGATATGCTGAAATACATTGCTTAAAATACTTTTATTTTTCTGATGATGCTGTTTTCCAACAAAATTTTAACAACAGGTTATGAACTGATTAAAAGCATAAATTATCTTTGCTGACAAGTCATGAAAGAATAAGTAAGATCAAACATTTCAGGGGCTGTTCATTTTTAAAGCTTTAAAGAAACAGAAGTATAATAAAGCATTAATATCTTGAACCAAAGCATTGCATTAACTTAGTTTCAACATGAAAAAAAAGAGTTTGCTGAACCAATTATCAATGCCATATAACACTGTATGATTGGTTAATGCAAAATCTCTCTAAAATATTGTTTTAGATAATTCACAATCTTGAATTAAGTAGCAGGCAATTATATTTCATTAAAATATGCAGCAAGATAAGCTCCTAAGTTTGTTCTTCAAAAATTAAGAAATTAACAAAATAAAAAGAAATTGTGTAATTAAGATTACAAAGAAAATACTTAAAATTCAGGTAAATAAATTCTTCAAACATTATTATCAGAAGTAAATTTTGCCGGCCTATATAGAGAGATAATGCAATAAATTTTGCTGTTTTATAGTAAGGTACTATAAGATTTAGTTTAATGCCACAAATTCGTTCAAACAAATTAAGCTTAATTTGGCAGGTTTTAAATTAAAGTAAATCTTTATTTTGCAGGTTAAATGCATTTAGAAAAAAGACCAAGTGAAATAAGCATTCTAGATAGTCATATTTTATTCAAGAAATAGGATTTCATTCATGGATCAAAAGTTCAAGTGCAATTCTCATCTTCTTTACTGCATCCTCAGCAGTGACTTATCAAGTGGTTATCAAGAGCCTGTGTTTCCCTGGTGCAGAGTACTGGAGTGTGATCTTTACAACTGGATTCATTCTCCTGTTCTTCCCACAACCATTTCTCACTCATTCATTTACTCAGTCTTTTATTATTAGTTGAGCATCTGCTATGCACTGCCATTGTTCTAGACACTGGGGATATAGCCATGAACAAGGCGGACGAGACCCATGTTCTCATGGAGCTGATGCTGGGGATGACCAAAGTGATTCTGGATAGCGGTGAATGCCACCAAGACATGAACTGGGATGACTAGGGTGTGAGCTTTCCGTTTTCACTTTCATGCATTGGAGAAGGAAATGGCAACCCACTCCAGTGTTCTTGCCTGGAGAATCCCATGGACAGGGGAGCCTGGTGGGCTGCTGTCTATGGGGTCGCACAGAGTCGGACATGACTGAAGCAACTCAGCATCAGCAGTGACTATGGTTTAATAAGCTATAGTCCTCAAATCATCTTATTTAAACAACGTAAGCAAAATGATAAAAGTAGTATTACAATTTTCTGTCTTTCAAGGAAGACAAAACTAAGGCTAGATGGTACCATATTCTGAGCTGAATAAGTAACAGTTCAGTTATTTCTATTTACCTGAATTTGTTAATATCTGTTGAACAGGAGTCACACCAGCAGGGAGTGCCAAGGTTGCAGCTGTAGCAGCAGCACTCTGAAAAGAAAACAATCAAACTATGTATGTGCAGAACAGCACCTCAGTTTACCTCTGGCATATATTAATCATATTTGAAGTTTCATTTAGAATATACTAAAGTGAAAAGTTCTGGCATTAAGATTACATCCCAATTAATAAAATGGCATAATAAAGACCAAAGAGCCTAAATATCTTACCTAATTATTTCAAGCAATTATGCAGAATAATATAATTAGGAGGTTCTCTGCTCCTAGAGAACGTACGCTAAGGAACTCTAACCCACACTAACAATGCTATACAATAAATAAAATATCCATTCCATTATTTCTTTCTTATTCTATTTCCTTACCCCCAATTCCTTATTGTCAATTAATATACTAGTGGCATAAGTAATAATAATATACTAGTGGCATAATCTTCATTTCAGAAATCCTAATATTCTTAATTTATACCATAATTAACAAGTCTCTGAAGAAAATCTTTTATCAGAAGATTGCAATTCTTAGCTGGCATTTCTAAGAATTACAATCTTCGATAGAAGTTTTTCTTTATAGAGAGCTGTTAACTATGGTATAAATTAAGAATACGAAGATTTCTGAAATGAAGATATACTTATGCCATAAGGTGACAACACTGGCATTATCAAGGTGAAACATATATTACCAACAGTTTTAGTAACATAAAAAAATACCTTAAAAATCTTAAGTCACAAAAAGTAATTTCTGCTTTTTAAAATGGAGTTACTTTCTAACTTTAAGCTACAAAAATATACATGGAATTACATACTCTGAGTGTTTTTAAATCCAGGATAAATTCTTGATTTACTGCTTCAAGAGATTTCTCCCCTTTCCACCAAAAGAACTATACATTTTTACTGCTTTTCCTTTTTGTTAAAAAAAGAAAAAGAAAAATCCTGAGCTCTAAGTATTTCCATGTAAACGCATGCATGCTGTCACTATAGTCATGTCCAACTCTTTGCATCTCTGTAACCTGCCAGGCTCCTCTGTCTATGGGGATTTTCCAGGCAAGAATATTGGGAGAGGTTGCCACGCCCTATTCCAGGGGATCTTCCAGACCCAAAGATCAAACCCTTGTCTCTTAATTCTCCTGCACTAGCAGGCAGGCTCTTTACCACTAGTGAAACCTGGGAAGTCCATTTCCATGTATCTCACTGTACTGTAACTATAAAACTACAGAACAGTTGTTTCCCCCGCTCCTCTCCTTCAACCTTTTTTGGGGCTTCTGGTGGCTCAGTGGTAAAGAATCCGCCTGCAATGCACGAGCCACAGGAGACAGGGGGTTCAATCCCTGAGTTGGGAAGATCCCCTGGTGGTGGGCGTGGAAATCCACTCCAGTATTCTTGCCTGGAGAATCTCACAGATAAAGGAGCCTGGTGGGCTACATACAGTCCATGAGGTCACAAAGAGTTGGACATGACCAAAGCAACTTAGCATGAAGCACACTTCAACCTTCTTTAAGGTTACCAAGCTCATATATACAATCTAACGAATACATTTTTATAAACACTGTTATGCGAGTACTCACCACCCTCCACTCTTGGGGCCAGTGCAGGGACAACACAGGTTAGGGAATCAAGAATTCCTTTAGAATTTTCACAGCCCACCAATCTGCCTGCCTTGCAGGAGACTAGGGTTCGGGAAGATCCCCTGGTGTAGGAATTCACCACCCACTCCAATACTCTTGCCTGGAGAATCCCATGGACGGAGAAGCCTGGTGGGCTACAGTCCATGGAGTTGCAAAGAGTCAGACAGGACTGAGTGATTAACACTTTTATTTGAACACACTTCAAGAAATAAACATTTACTGCTTTGGAGATGCTAATCTTCAAGAAGCCAACAAATCTTGGAAAATTATACTGAAGTAGGTTAACGATGTAACTATCGAGTTAGGCTCTAGAAACAGCCTTCCAAGAAAACATGCCTGTTGCCGTTTGACAGTCCTAAGTAATNAGAAAAGCTATGAGCAACCTAGACAGCATATTAAAAAGCAGAGACATTACTTTGCCAACAAAGGTCCATTTTGTCAAAGCTATGGTTATTCTAGTAGTCACATATGGATCTGAGAGTTGGATCATAAAGAAAGCTGAGCGCTGAAGAAATTGATGCTTTTGAACTGTGGTATTGGAGAAGACTCTTGAGTGTCCCTTGGACTACAAGGAGGTCCAACCAGTTCATTCTGAAGGAGATCGGCCCTGGGATTTCTTTGGAAGGAATGATGCTAAAGCTGAAGCTCCAGTACTTTGGCCACCTCATGGGAAGAGTTGACTCATTGGAAAAGACTCTGATGCTGGGANCTGTGGTATTGGAGAAGACTCTTGAGTGTCCCTTGGACTACAAGGAGGTCCAACCAGTTCATTCTGAAGGAGATCGGCCCTGGGATTTCTTTGGAAGGAATGATGCTAAAGCTGAAGCTCCAGTACTTTGGCCACCTCATGGGAAGAGTTGACTCATTGGAAAAGACTCTGATGCTGGGAGGGATTGGGGGCAGGAGGAAAAGGGAATGACCGAGGATGAGATGGCTGGATGGCATCACTGACTCGATGGGCATGAGTCTGAGTGAACTCCGGGAGATGGTGATGGACAGGGAGGCCTGGCGTGCTGCGATTCATGGTGTCGCAGAGTTGGACACGACTGAGCGACTGAACTGAACTGAACTGAACTTACTTAATTAGTATAATCGTTAATCACTCTTTGTAGGAGTGTTTGAAAGATATTCGTCCATTTTGAAGTTTACTTAAGGTAGGGCTAGATAATATTTTATTTAAATCAAGTCACCCCAGGGACAGATGAACTAGACAATGTAATAAGGTGCTAAAAGTGACTGACTGACTAAATTAGGCTGATTCTGGAAACCTCTTCAGATTATGGATTTTCTTCTCTTCCCAGCGGGTATCTTCTCTGGGGAAGATGAACTGAGAGTATGTCTAATTAAATATAAATAACTCAATTTGCTTTTCTTCTTTTGAGCAGCAATAACTAAAATTTTCTCTTTGACACCAAGTAATTCATCTTTCACTGTTTATATTGAAGATTAAAATTTAGATCAGAGATGGGTATTTTTTTCCATAAAGGACAGATAGTAAATATTTTAGGCTTCTTGAGTCACAGCCTCAACTGCAACTACTCAGTTTCGCCATTACTGAATAAAGGCAGCCATAAAAGATGTGTATACAGATGAGTAGGTCTGTGTGCCAATAAAACTTTATTTACAAGAAGAGATGTAGACCAGATTTGTTCCATGGGCCATAGCTAGTTAACCTTTGATTTTGCTGATTAATCATGGAGCCAAATTTGGATTGAGAGTTTGGATTCAAATTTGAGATTTGAAGAGACCTGATTTTCAGAGTGGATTTGAAAGTACCTGAAATTTCTCGGAGAACAAAAGATAAGGGTGCAATGAGTGAGGGCTTGAGAGACCTGTAAGAGTTGGAAGTTGAAATAAATAACTGTGATGCTAGTGATTGAGGACTCGAAGGAAATAATGGATGGTAACCAGGGCAGGAGTAGGCTGTTGTGAGAATGGCTGACATGAAGGGAAAGTAAGATTTGTTGAAGTTGGGAAGATCTGAGAATGGACCGTCCATTGGAAAGGTGTGGAAGGGATGTCGAAAGTTCCATAGCGATTATCTAATCTATCCCTCTTGGATTAACAGATACTTTAAAATGTAAACATTATTAAAATTCTTGCTGTTTGAGAAGTGAAGGAGATAACTAGACAACTCGATATTTTAGTAGAAACCCTTAAGACAAACTCCCCAGGGCGTGGTCATTCTTCCTTCCTAGGTGATGGAGAAATAGTGGTAAATTACACTTGTTAAGTCTTCCTTTAAAGAATTGTGTGGTCTCTGCCTTGGGGAGTTTATATTATAGGGGAGGAAGCAAATAAGGTACAGATAAACTGTGTATCAATAAGCATGGGCTGCCATAAAGAAATATGAAATACTGGTGACTTAAACAAGAGACAGTTGTTTCTCACTGGACGCTGGGAAGTCCAAGATGAAGGTGTTGGCAGCTTCAGTTCCCAGAAAGGATTCTCTTTCTGGAGTTCAGATAGCTAGCCTCTCCCTATGTTCTTACATGATATAAAGTGCTCTGGCATTCTCTTTTCTTTTTATGTTGCTGTTATTCAGTCACTAAGTCGTGGCCAACTCTTTGTGATCCCATGGACTGCAGCACACCAGGCTTCCCTGTCCTTTAGTATCTCCTGGAGTTTATGCAAACTCATGTCCACTGAGTTGGTGATGCCATCCAACCATCCCATCCTCTGTCATCCCCTTCTCCTCCTGCCTTCAATCTTTCCCAGCATTAGAGAATTTTCCAGTGAGTTGGGTCTTCACATCAGGTGTTCAAAGTACTGGAGCTTCAACATCAGTCCTCCCAATGAATATTCAGGGTAGATTTCCTTTAGGATTGACTGACTTGGTCAATAAATGAACTAATCCCACCATAGTGTCCCCACCCTCATGATCTTATCTAAACCTTCTTAAAGCCTCACATCCAAATTTCATTACACTGGGGGCTAAAGTTTCACCATGTGAATTTCAGAGGAGGGGTACAAGCATTTAGTTCATAACAAGCTATCATATTCAAAAGTAAACATAGATTATGAAATTTCCTAGCAAAAGGAATAAAAATTGTGATATGATGGAGTTGAGTTTAAGGGGGCAATCCTATCAGGGTCATCAGGGAAGTTCTTTCTGAGAAGGTGACATATTACCCAATATTTAAAAGATGAGAAGGATCCATGCATTGACTGGGAAAACTACTCCGGGTAGAAGTAACAACAACTGTGGCTCTGAAGCAAGGAAGAGCCTGGCATGTTCCAGAATCTATCAGAAAGCTGCCAGGGTGACAGTAGAGGAAGCAAGGGTGGAAGTGGCATACCATAAGGCTTGTCCCCCAAGTTTCTTGAGACTGATTCTTCTTTTCTTTCCCAATCTGTTGTGAAATTTTCATGAGATTTCATTTCTCCCTGCCCTTTGAAAAACAGAATACAGTAGCAATCAGGAAGCTGAACTCTGAACCAAGATGGCCTGAGTCTGAAAAGTAGGTCTGCTCTATGCCATCTATGTTCTCTGGGCGCTAGCTTCCTAATCTATAAAATTGGGGAAGTGGTATCTACTTTTAACTGGCTGGTGTGTTTAGAGCACTTGGAACTGTGCCTGTCACTTGTTTTAGTACAGGGTTAGCTCCAATTGAACCACACTGTGAAAGAGTCACTACTCTGACAAATCGTTAAGTTTTCATCTTATCAGGCTCACCATGAAGACTGTTCTTCACCGGACTTTCCTGGTGGCCCAGTGGTTAAGAATCTGCCTGCCAATGCAGGGGACACTGATTCATCCCTGGTCCAGAAAGATTCCCACATGCCATGAGGCAATTAAGCCCATGAGCCACAACTACTGAGCCCACGCTTAGAGCCCATGTTCTGCAACGAGAGAAGCCACCACAATGAGAAGCTTGAGCACCTCAACTAGAGAGCAGCCTGCATGTAGCAACAAAGACCCAGAACAGCCCCAAATACAATCACTTAATTAATTTTTTCAAAAGTCTCTTCTTCATTACTCCCCAACCTCTCACCAAACAGCTGACATCAAAAGACAACATTAATCTCTAGGCATTTGCCCTTCTACTGGGTTGCTGTAGTTTATGAATGCCAGTATGAGTCTTCTGTGGCCTTTATCCAGAAAGATTTATTTTCACATATAGTATTAAGATGTCCTGTCCACAGACACGTGGCCACAGAGTGAGAGCATGGGACAGGAATCCTAAAATGGTTATGGGGGCCCCAGTGGAGCAGTTCTGCCCAAAGGCTTTGCCCTACCTTGTTCATCTACTCAACCCTCAAGATCCAGACCTGTGAGAACCAGCTCTTTACACTTGGAGCATCTATCTTTGACTCACATCTGCTTTTCAGAGAACTGAAAGTTTAAGTGAACTTTGAAGCTACCTCTTTCTGGCCTTGACCTTTTCACTACAGTAAAACTGAACTGTTTTTACAAGCATTCATTTCTGTCTGAAAGCCCTTCCTCTTTTTCTCCCATATTTACCTCCTTCTTCCCACCATGACTCCCACTGTCTCCACTGGCATGTCTTGAAAGTGAAGTCGCTCAGTCGTGTCCGACTCTTAGCGACCCCATGGACTGCGGCCTACCAGGCTCCTCCGTCCATAGGGTTTTGCAGGCAAGAGTACTGGAGTGGGTTGCCGTTGCCTTCTCTGGTGTTCTATCGTATTTAGTTCTATATGACTTTTGAGGGTCACGATTTCTTGCTCCAACTTCTTTTTCTTCTCTTCTAGTTTTTCACATTTCTTTTGCATGTCTTACTCAGGTTCAATATGCTACTAGAGATCAGTGGAGAAATAACTCCGGAAAGAATGAAGAGATGGAGCCAAAGCAAAAACAACACCCAGTTGTGGATGTGACTGGTGATGGAAGCAAAGTCTGATGCTGTAAAGAGCACTACTGCATAGGAAGCTGGAATGTTAGGTCCATGAATCAAGGCAAAGTGGAAGTGGTCAAACAGGAGATGGCAAGAGTGAATGTTTAGGAATCAATGAACTAAAATGGACTGAAATGGGTGAATTTAACTCATCAGATCAGATCAGATCAGTCACTCAGTCGTGTCCGACTCTTTACGACCCCATGAATCGCAGCACGCCAGGCCTCCCTGTCCATCACCAACTCCCGGAGTTCACTCAGACTCACGCCCATCGAGTCCGTGATGCCATCCAGCCGTCCGATCCTCGGTCATCCCCTTCTCCTCCTGCCCCCAATCCCTCCCAGCATCAGAGTCTTTTCCAATGAGTCAACTCTTCGCATGAGGTGGCCAAAGCACTGGAGTTTCAGCTTTAGCATCATTCCTTAAGAAATCCCAGGGCTGATCTCTTCAGAATGGACTGATTGGATCTCCTTGTAGTCCAAGGGAGTCTTCTCGAACACCACAGTTCAAAAACATCAATTCTTCAGTGCTTAGCCTTCGTCACAGTCCAACTCTCACATCCATACATGACTACTGGAAATTTAACTCAAATGACCATTATATCTACTACTGTGGGCGAAGATTCCTTAGAAGAAATGGAGTAGCCATCATAGTCAACAAATGAGTCTGACATGCAGTACTTGAATGCAGTCTCAAAAACGACAGAATGATCTCTGTTTGTTTCCAAGGCAAACCAATCAATATCATGATAATCCAAGTCTATGCCCCGACCAACAATGCTGAAGAAGCTGAAGTTGAACGCTTCTATGAAGACATATCTACAAGACCTTTTAGAAAAAACACCCCCCAAAAGATGTCCTTTTTATTATAGGGGACTGGAATGCAAGAGTAGGAAGTCAAGAAATATCTGGAGTAACAGGCAAATTTGCCCTTGGAATACAGAAGGAAGTAGGGCAAAGGCTCATAGAATTTTGCCAAGAGAACGCATTAGTCATAGAAAACACCCTCTTCCAATAACATAAGAGAAGACTCTACAAATGGACATCACCAGATGGTCAACACTGAAATCAGATTGATTATATTCTTTGCAGCCAAAGATGGAGAAGCTCTATACAGTCAGCAAAAACAAGATCGGGAGCTGACTGTGGCTCAGATCATGAACTGCTTACTGCCAAATTCAGACTTAAATTGAAGAAAGTAGGGAAAACCACAAGACTATTTAGGTATGACCTAAATCAAATCCCTTACAATTATGTGGTGGAAGTTACAAATAGATTAAAGGGACTAGATCTGATAGAGTGCTTGATGAACTATGGATGGAGGTTCGTGACATTGTACAGGAGACAGGGATCAAGATCATCCCTAAGAAAAAGAAATGCAAAAAAGCAAAATGGTTGTCTGAGGAGGCCTTAAAATAGGTGTGAAGAGAAGCAAAAAGCAAAGGAGAAAAGAAAAGATATACCCATTTGAATGCAGAGTTCCAAAGAATAGCAAGGAGATATAAAAAAGCCTTCTTCAGTGATCAGTGCAAAGAAATAAAGGAAAACAACAGAATGGGAAAGGCTAGAGATATCTTCAATAAAATTAGAAATAATAAGGGAATATTTCATGCAAAGATGGGCTCAATAAAGGACAGGAATGGTAACAGAAGTAGAAGATATTAAGAATAGGTGGCAAGAATACACATAAGAACCATACAAAAAAGATCTTCATGACCCAGATAATCAGGATGATGTGATCACCCACCTAGAGCCAGACATCCTGGAATGTGAAGTCAAGTGGGCCTTAGGAAGCATCACTACAAACAAAGCTAGTGGAGGTGATGGAATTCCAACTGAGCTATTTCAAATCCTAAAAGATGATGCTGTGAAAACACTGCACTCAATATGCCAGCAAATTTGGAAAACAGCAGTGGCCACAGGACTGGAAAAGGTCAGTTTTCATTCCAGTCCCAAAGAAAGGCAATGGCATAGAATGCTCAAAACTACCACACAACTGCACTCATCTTACACGCTAGTAAAGTAATGCTCAAAATTCTCCAAGCCAGGCTTCAACAATACGTGAACCATGAACTTCCAGAAGTTCAAGCTGGTTTTAGAAAAGGCAGAGGAACCAGAGATCAAATTGCCAACATCCGCTGGATCATGGGAAAAGCAAGAGAGTTCCAGAAAAACATCTATTTCTGCTTTATTGACTGTGCCAAAGCCTCTGACTGTGTGGATCACAATAATCTGTGGAAAATTCTGAAAGAGATGGGAATACCAGACCCCCTGACCTGCCTCTTGAGAAATTTGTATGCAGGTCAGGAAGCAACAGTTAGAACTGGACATGGAACAACAGACTGGTTCCAAATAGGAAAAGGAGTACGTCAAGGCTGTATATTGTCACCCTGCTTATTTAACTTATATGCAGAGTACATCATGAGAAGTGCTGGGCTGGATGAAGCAAAAGCTGGAATTAAGATTGCCGGGAGAAATATCAATAACCTCAGATATGCAGATGACACCACTCTTNGAAGATCATGGCATCTGGTCCCACCACTTCATGACAAATAGATGGGAAAACAGTGGAAACAGTATCAGACTTTATTTTGGGGGGCTCCAAAAAAACTGCAGGTGGTCACTGCAGCCATGAAATCAAAAGACGCTTACTCCTTGGAAGAAAAGTTATGACCAACCTAGGTAGCATATTCAAAAGCAGAGACATTACTTTGCCGACTAAAGTCCATCTAGTCAAGGCTATGGTTTTTCCTGTGGTCATATATGGATGTGAGAGTTGGACTGTGAAGAATGCTGAGTGCCGAAGAATTGATGTTTTTGAACTGTGGTGTTGGAGAAGACTCTTGAGCGTCCCTTGGACTGCAGGGAGATCCAACCAGTCCATTCTGAAGGAGATCAACCCTGGGATTTCTTTGGAAGGAATGATTCTGAGGCTGAAATGCCAGTACTTTGGCCACCTCATGCAAAGAGTTGACTCATTGGAAAAGACTCTGTTGCTGGGAGGGATTGGGGGCAGGAGGCAAAGGGGACGACAGAGAATGAGATGGCTGGATGGCATCACTGACTCAATGGATCTGAATCTGGGTCAACTCCAGGAGTTGGTGATGGACAGGGAGGCCTGGCGTGTTGCAATTCATGGGGTCGCAAAGAGTCAGACACGACTGAGTGACTGAACTGAACTGATATGTGTGTATGACTGAATTGCTTTGCTGTGCACTTATAACTATCACAACATTGTTAATCAGCTACACTCCACTCTAAAATAAAAAGGTGAGAAAAAATAATATAAAATTATGTTGAACATTTCTTGAATTTAGGAGGATTTATCTTATGGAATTATCTGAGTCTGACATGTTCTTTCAGTGCAGATATTTAACCACTGCTTACATTTATTGAATTCTTATAGGACAGCTCAAGCTTTTTTTAAATTTCATCTTAAGTGAATTTTGTTGACTTTTTTTCTGGGCATTTCCCCATTTAAATTTAGGCTTAAAAATTCTTGGCATGTAGTAATTTATAATATTCTCTTACTCTCTCTTCTATCTCTGCTTCATCTGTAGTAATCTCTGTCTCCCCTTTCTTGAATATCTTAGGTCTTTGTTCTGTCATTCTTACAAAAATGTTTCTTTTTGGTAGATATTTATGAGCCTTTAAAATGCTTCAGTGTTCTCTAGGAGAATGTAAAATGTGAGTGTGACATGACTCTGTATTTTCACTCACCCTTAATGTGTTAGAATTTTCCAGATTTAGGCTGAACAGTATGAAAATAAAACTTGGTCTATAATTTCCAGAAATAGTAGAGTTAAAGTGTGGTCAATATTTCTTTAATAGGGAGGTTACAAAGAATTCAGAAAGATCACCCTATAACTCTCCAAGTTAAGGTTAAGACAAATAGAAAAGGAGATTATATCAGTTAAATTGAAAGTAGAGATGCACCGTAGTGATTCTTTATTCTCCTTATAACAGCAAACATGCCCGCACTAATTGTTGTTTTCAGTCCCAAAGGTTTTTGGATTTAGTGATTCATATTATGTGTTTTTTTTAACAGATCAGAGATAACAATCCAATACTATTTATGGAAAATAATTTAATAATTAGAAATATTTATCACAAAAGAAAGAGAGTAATGAATAACAAAATGATATCTGCTTTCTTTTTCTTGCTGTGCTTTCCTGTTAAACCTGCCAACAAATACTTAAATACTGTCCCCATTAGGCAAAAATATAATCGCATATCTTAAGGGAAGAACAGTATGTGGCCATGATATTCTTCAGGCTAATAAAGCAATGATGTGCGAGAAATTTGAGGAAATAATGTATATTTAAAATTTCTGAATAAAATAGGAAAGTAAAAGTAAAAACAATTGTGCACTGCAATATTGCTTTCTATCTTAAAGAATCTGTAGTTCTTTTAACAGATCTACTCAACACCCTTCAACACCCTACCATATATTAATATATTATTCAAATAATGTTGAAAATATATAATAACTTCAGCATTGCTTGTTAATAAAACATTACCTTTCCTCACAAATTTACATTTTTAATTCTTGGTTTAGATTTCTGTTTACCCTCAACTTTACAGTCTCCTGTTCATATACCTAGTACTGAAGAGAGAAGAGCACTCTAATGGTCTATATTTGAATGAGATTTTAAATAGATAATAGTATGATCTTCTTGCCCAAATGGTAACATCACAATACCATAAAAATTTTCTAAATTCATTCAGTTGTAACATTAAAAGCCTAGTTTAAAACATTTTGAATTGTCAAACTTTAAAATGTTAAAAACACGTTAATGGTTCATCCAAGTTAATAGTTTATATACATTTTGGAAAGAAGTGTCTGATATAGTTCTTTACCATTATTTATGAAAACTTCTTATTACCACCAAGTAGGAAAGTTTAGAAAACATAATCCTAGTTGATTTGCTTACCTGTAATACTGCTTTTTAAATGAATCTGGTTTTTAAATTATAATCAGTAAATAACCCTGGAAACATATATAACACAATTAGTAATAATTATAATAAATTTATCACCATTTGATATATAAACAGTTAAAATAGATATGAAAGAGAGGTTATAACAAAAATAATAAAAATTGGGCTTTTAAAACTTATAATCCTAAATGTAGAATGGTAAAATAACAAATATTAAATGCTCATTAAATTTAAACATTCTTGTAACCAACATTATTATTTTAATAAACTCAATAATAAGTGGAAAAATCCCTATTTAATGTGATGCCTAATATACCTCCTATCAATTTACCATTATAATGACCATGGTGATATTTAATAAAGGAAAATCCAGTCCATGAACTTGCAAGGAAATTCAAGTGAAGGTAAAATAAAAAATGCCTGGGGACATCTGCTAATCACATCAGCAGTTACAATCCAGCTACAAGGTCCACACACTCATGTATAATTAAACAAGATATATAGAGATGGACTGTATATAGAGTCCATTCACTGTGTATAGAGATGGACATTGACTTTTTCTGTTATTTCATTCTAACTTGAGACTGTAGGGGATGTAACTAGAATATAAAGATCATATCTAATGTGTAGGTGTTATCTTGCAAATCAGTAAGACAATAAATTTCAACCCTCAATCTATGTGTTCAACTCTACATCACTATAAAGATTAGTTCTTTTAATTTATAGACCATTTATAGACATTTACAATGAAGTTTGAAGTGGAGAGGAATTTTATAGCATATTGTATCCTGGTACTCATAGCATAAAGGGCATAGTTGTAAGAAAATGCAAAAGCAAACAAGACAGTTTTAAAATTATTATATTAGTAAAATAAAGTTTATTAAGCTTTAGCTATTTTCTAGTCTTGTCAGAGGACTAANAAAGATTAGTTCTTTTAATTTATAGACCATTTATAGACATTTACAATAAAGTTTGAAGTGGAGAGGAATTTTATAGCATATTGTATCCTGGTACTCATAGCATAAAGGGCATAGTTGTAAGAAAATGCAAAAGCAAACAAGACAGTTTTAAAATTATTATATTAGTAAAATAAAGTTTATTAAGCTTTAGCTATTTTCTAGTCTTGTCAGAGGACTAAGTAATCAGGCTGTATCACAGAAAACCAGTATATGGATGCCTGGTAGTCTAAACAAATAATATGATGTGAGGATTTTATTTGAAAGATCATTGGTCAGATCATGCAAGGGTGAAAAGGAAGGGAGCTAAGGCTATCCCATGGTTGTTGCCTGTTGAAAACCACCAGACATGAACAGAAACATTTACAGTTATCATTGTGGCAGGCCATCCTGGTGACTCAGATGGTAAAGAATTTGCCTGCAGTGCAGGAGACCTGAGTTTGATGCCTGAGTTGGGAAGAGGAGTTGCCCTGGAGGAGGGCATGGCAACCCACTCCAGTATTCTTGCCTGGAAAATCCCCACGGATAGAAGAGTCTGGAGGGCTACAGCCCATAGGATCACAAAGAGTTTTACATGACTGAGCAACTAAGCACACACAGCCAACCCTAGGATAGTTCATGCCCTATATTCTGAGTGTGGTAAGGTCTTGTGTCTAGAATAAGACTTTGTTGATGTGCAGTCACCCTCATGTTCCTCATATGTTATTTATAGGCTCTGTGACACTTGTACAAATGATGAAAATGACTCTCTACTGCATTTGAAAAATGAGCTGCCAGTGGAGGGGGACATGTTCCAGGGAAATGTGGGGAGCCCCTAGGAGCTCAGTGGTCACTTGCCAGTAACTAAAGAAAATAAAAGGGTGGTGGGAGCTCATTCCTACAGACACAACGAGATGCATTCTACCAGTGACCTGCAAGGGAGATTAGAGGCAGACTTTTACCCAGACAAGTTTCTGATTTGTTATTAACCCTCGTTCCCACTGATTGTAGTCTTGTGAGACACTGACGCAGAGAACTCCGCTAAGCTGTATGCCCAAAACTAGGTCCTCTAGAGACTGTGAGATAATAAATACATGTTGATTTAAGCTAAAGAATTTGTGCTAATTTGTTTCACAGCAAGAGGCAACTACTACAATCATAAAATCTTTCCAAAATAAAAATCATAAATGAGGGGAATGTAGTTGATATACTCCAGATAAGAGAGATGTTGCTTTTATGAAACGGAAGAAATCATTAAAGTTTAAGGGAAAAGTCAACAGTTTCAAAACAGGAAATAGGTAAAAAGCCTACCTAAAATTTTTTCAATGCAAATAAAATTCAGTAAAAAGATTTTAAAATGCACCAACCACTACTTAAATAAAAACAATCAAGGTTCCATATAAATATAACCAATTTCTAAGAGTAAATAAAAAGATTTCTCATAATAGATTGGTTCAGTTGCTCAGTCATATCTGACTCTTTGTGACCCCATGGAATGCAGCGTGCCAGGCCTCCCTATCCATCACCAACACCATGAGCTTACTCAAACTCATGTCCATCTAGTCGGTGATGCCATCCAACCATTTCATCCTCTGTCGCCTCCTTCTCCTCTCACCTTCAATCTTTCCCAGCATCAGTGTCTTTTCAAATAAGTCAGTTCTTCATATCAGGTGGCCATAGAAATGGAGTTTCAGCTTCAGCATCAGTCCTTCCAATGCATACTCAGGACTGATTTCCTTTAGGATGTACTGGTTGGATCTCCTTGCAGTCCCAAGGGACTCTCAAGAGTCTTCTCCAACACCACAGTTCAAAAGCATCAATTCTTTGGTGCTCAGCTTTCTTTATAGTCCAACTCTCACATCCATACATGACTACTGGGGAAACCATAGCTTTGACTAGCTGGATTTTGTTGGCAAAGTAATGTCTCTGCTTTTTAATATGCTGTCTAGGTTGGTCATAACTTTCCTCCAAGGAGCAAGTGTCTTCTAATTTCATGGCAGTACTCACCATCTGCAGTGATTTTGGAGCCACCCAAAATACAGTCTGTCACTGTTTCCATTGCCCCCCAGCTATTTGCCATGAAGTAATGAGATCGTTGCCATGACCTTGGTTTTCTGAAGGTTGAGCTTTAAGCCAACTTTTTCACTCTCCTCTTTCACTTCCACCAAGAGGTTCTTTAGTTTTTCTTTGCTTTCTGTCATAAGGGTGGTGTCATCTGCATAAATGAGGTTATTGATATTTCCTCTGGCAGTCTTGATTCCAGCTTCTGTTTCATCCATTCCAGCGTTTCTCATGATGTTCTCAGCATATAAGTTAAATAAGCAGGGTGACAATACATAGCCTTGACGTACTCCTTTCCCGATTTGGAACCAGTCTATTGTTCCATTCCCAGTTCTAATTGTTGCTTCTTGACCTGCATACAGCTTTCTCAAGAGGCAGGTCAGGTGGTCTGGTATTCCCATCTCTTTCAGAATTTTCCACAATTTATTGTGATCCACACAGTCAAAGGCTTTGGCATAGTCAGTGAAGCATAAGTCGATGCTTTTCTGGAACTCTCTTGTTTTTTCAATGATCCAACAGATATTGGCAATTTGATTTCTGGCTCCTCTGCCTTTTCTAAATCCAGCTTGAACATCTGGAAGTTCATGGTTCTTGTACTGTTGAAGCCTGTCTTGGAGAATTTTGAGCATTACTTTTCTAGTGTGTGAGATGAGAGCAATTTTGCAGTTTTTTGGGTATTCTTTGGCATTGCCTTTCTTTGAGATTGGAATGAAAACTGACCTTTACCAGTCCTGTGGGCACTGCTGAGTTTTCCAAATTTGCTAGCATATTGAGTGCAGCACTTTCACAGCATCATGGATAAATGGTTCTAAGCTTAAATGTGAGTTAACACATTTAAACACATTTAAAAATGTTATTTCTCTCTCATATTCTTTAGTTTTCTTACTATTCAAATTTGTCAATAGAAATTGTCATTTTCAGAAGCATTATATATTTTACTCATTCATTAGGTTTATTAGATCTCTACTAATGGAATAGAAGGCTCCTGCATGTAGAATTTTGGTTTGTTTGTTTACTGATGTACTCTAAATATCTATAACAGGACATGACTCATTTAGTACCGAAGAAATATTTGCTCAATAAATGGAAATGAAAAAGAAGGAAAAACAACAAGTTATAATAAAACTAAAAGAGATAAGGAGCAGAACAGATTAAAAAAAATCCACTGATTATCTGAATTTCTTAGTCCACAGCTTATCAAACTCATTAACTTTCATTTTCTAGTTGACTCTGATAAGTGTTTAAAAGTAAAAGAATTTATATGCAGATGATGAGTTATGGAAATTATTTTTCATGTTATTTTCAAATATTCAAACTAATAATCTTCCATTCATTTATTATATTCATTAATAATATTCTAGTATTATTTATGAAATATTTTCATCCTTATAAAATGGCTGATGTAACATTGCTATTTTACTAATTTATATATTACACATTTTAGATTTGCTTTAATCTGAATATTATTGAGCCAGATATTTGCTTATCTTTTGTTAGATGGCAGGAGAAGTTAGGTTACTTTGATAAGTTCATGGTTTCCATTTATTTGATAATTTGAAACAATTCTCTGCAAAAAAAGNGAAAGACCCTGATGCTGGGAAAGATTGAAGTTGAGAGGAGAAGGGGACGACAGAGGATGAGATGGTTGGATGGTTTCACTGATGGCCATGAGTTTGAGTGAACTCCGTGAGTTGGTGACGGACAAGGAGACCGGATTTGCTGCATTCCATGGGGTCGCAAAGAGTGGGAAATTACTGAGGGACTGAACTGTTAACTGACTCAGGTTACTACTTCGTCACCTTTCAAGGGTTAATTCAGTTGGCCCCTCTTGTAGGAAGCCACCCTGATACCTTCCAGCCTTCCTTTGCCCCCACCAGGTGGCTTAAGTTCCCCTCTTTCTGACCTCTACGTTATCTTGCACATAGCTTTATCATGGCAGTTGTATACACTCTTGGCTATGTGTTTCTCCTTTTTCCCCAGAATATATGTACTTTGGCATCAGGGTCCCTGTGACTGGATCTCATACAACCATAGATCTCTGATGTCTACCTCGGCGGCTGGAACCCAGGTGCTCAGTAAATGTTCGCTGGATGAATGGATGATGATTGAATAAACGATCCCCTCTAGGTTTTTGGTGTCCCTGCCCTCAGTCCCTGGTTATCCCCACACAGCATCCCATGCATCCCCTACAGCATCTTTTCTTCTGTGGGCATATCTACCTTTCAGGTGATCTGCTCCATTGTTAAGCTACTCCATTGTCAATAAAATTCTTTGAACAGAAACTTCACGCCAAGCATCTCCTAGCTTCAGGCTCTTCCATCTGGAGGAAAACAGACCCACTGATCCCTTTATAAAATCCTCTTTCCCATACTTAAAATAATCATGAGTTCTTTGTTAGTATTCACCTCAGGAAAACTATCCGGTTCCTTTGCCTGTATTAATTCACCCAATTATTTATCCATTTCTCCATTTATTTTCTCATTCAACTGGTCTTTCATTCTACAAATATAAGTTCCAGTGACACTCCAGGTACTTTTACAGAATTGAAGATGTGATGTTGAACACAGTAACTACAAATCCTAGTTTTGACTTGGTGTTTAGAGTTTGACAGGAGGCACATGTATTTTTGCTTAGTGATTTCTCCAGGTTTATTTTAGCTTTATGAATTGTAGAGCCCATACAACCAAAATTAACTACCTGTCATCTTAATTACCTACAACTTTATTATGTACTTAAAGTCTTTCCAAAACCTTGGTGTTTAATTGTTTGCACTCCTCACCATTATATTTCAGCCCATCAGTTCAGACTCATTATGTAGACCGCCTAATCTCTCAGTAACTACAATTCCTCTTTGCTCTTGATTCCATCAATTCCCTTTCTTTTTATTATTTTTATTAGAATAGAGTTGATTTACAGGGGAGGCACATTTTAATAGAGGGTGATAAATGCTTTGATTAGAGAAATGTAGGGAAATAGAACACAGAGTGACTCTTCACCCAGTTTGGAGGAGATCGTGAAAGCCTCCCAGCGGGAATGACATCTAAGCTGAAGCCAAGTAGGAGTCAGTAGGGTCAATACAGGGACAAGGAGAGTGTTTCAAGCAGAGGCCATGGCGTGTGCTGAGGTCAGCGTGTGTGGGGAGCGGGGATGGGAGGTGAGAGAGAACAATGGAGCGGTCTCAAAAACTAAGAGTGACACGCTGAGGCGTAGAAGGCACAGAAACGCCATAGCATGGAGGGCTCTGTAAAAGAGCCAAAGGGATTAGATGGTGTTCTAACTAAAATGAACATTTACTAAGTGTTTGAAGAAGGGGCATAAAGTGGTCAAGTTCCCATTATACAGATAACTTATTCCTGCTAACCTTAGGGTTTTATTTTAATCTCCTAGCTATTCCTCTCTGGATCTCTCCAGTCTAGATTTTCTAAATATGATCACAATTTCTGATGGAGAACCCAAACCAAAAACAGGTTAGAGATCTGAGACCGAATGTCTCCGTTTAGCCATTCTAATGTGTGTGTGTGTGTGTGTGTGTTTTAACAGGATGTGCTTTCTGACATTAATGAAAGCATCTTTAGCTCTTGCTTGAGTCCTGGAAAAGAAGACACCTGTTTCAAGGAATGTCCAGCCTCTTCTAATGTGACAGCTGCCCCTCCAAGCTGATGACATTAAGGATGTGGCAGACTGAAGAGGCTGCAGATACCATTTGGTCAAACCACATGACTGTTTCCATCAGCTTTGTTTCTGCCATGCCCTTTGTCTACAGAAGGGACACAGGATGACTTTGTAATTCCTTGGCCATATGAAGATACAGATTCACCCAGGGCTTTAAAAGCAAGAATATAATTGAAATGTCAAATGGGGAATTGATGATTTAAATTATGTTCCACAAAAGTCAATCTCCTGCTACCATTAATGTTCTCTGGGCAAGGTTTCTGAACAGGAGTAACTCAAACTTCACTTTCAAAAACGGGAAAATCATGACACTCTGGTCATCTGGACAATTATGTGGTGGCATTGCTGAAGTAGCTTCCCAGGTGGTGCAGTGGTAAAGAATCCACCTGCCAATGCCGGAGACAGAAGTGATATGGGTTCAATCCCTGGGGGGTTGGGAAGATTCCCTGGAGGAGGTAATGGCAACCCACTCCAGTATTCTGGCTTGGAGAATCCCTGGCAGGCTATATTCCATAGGGTCATAAAGAATCAGACATGACTCAGAGAGTGCGCATGCGTGCGTGCGCGCGCACACACACACACACACACACACACACACACACACTGCTGAAGAAGTGGAGAGATGAGTTGACTTTTCTTCCAGGAAAAGCTAGCAATGACACAAAACTACCCAATTCCATGTGACCCAGGAGCATGCGTCCAGTTCCCTTGTGTGCTTCCTCTATTGTCTTGCCTTTGCATTTGTTTCCCTTCTTTCCTTTCTGCCTTCTTTCCTGCACCACTGACCTCCCACCCCTGAATTCCAACCTGATAAGATAGTTTGCCTTTCCTTCCACACTCTGATCTCTCCAGTCTCCATGCTTTTTTAGGCAAATTGTTCTTGGGGCTTCCCAGGTGGCAGAGTGGTAAGAGGGCCACAAGCTAAGCAGCCTCTGGAAGCAGAAACAGGCAGAGAAGCAGAATGTTCCCTGCTGCCTCCAGAAGGAATGCAGCCAACTCTTCAATTCTATAGTAAATAAAACCATGCTAACATTTTGCACATTTTAAAGGGGCAGTAGTAAATCCTTCACTATTCATGGGCATTTAGAATTCCTTGTCACTAGAAACTCTCAAAGCTATGGTTTTTTTCCAGTAGTCATGTACGGACGTGAGAATTGGACCATAAAGAAAGCTGAGTGCCAAAGAACTGATGCTTTTCAACTGTGGCACTGAAAAATGACTCTTGAGAGTCCCTTGGACAGCAAGGAGATCAAACCAGTCAATCCTAAAGGAAATCAGTCCTGAATATTCATAGGAAGGACTGATGCTGAAGCTAAAGCTCCAATACTTTGGCTACTCGAAGTGAAGAACTGACTTATTGAAAAAGACCCTGATGCTGGAAAAGACTGAAGGCAGGAGGAGGAGAAGGGACAAAGGATGAGATGGTTGGATGGCATCACCGACTTGATGGACATGAGTTTGGCAAGCTCCAAAAGCTGACGATGGACAGGGAAACCTGGCGTGCTACAGTCCGTGGGGTTGCAAAGAGTTGGACATAACTGAGTGACTGAACTGAGCTAGAAACTCTCCAGGAAGTAACTTCTACTTCTACGTTGTTTCATATCCTTTGATTGAGGCAATGCGCATACTAGCACACTTGCTTGTGTTTCCCCAAGGCTGACTCTCCCCTCTCTCCATATGGGATCCAGTACCTCCAAGAATGCTTGCTGCCCTCAATCGCCCCCGCTGTTTTCTGCTTCCCTGTGTCCTGCCCCAGTAGCTCCTCTTAAACTTACTCTAATTCTAAAATTGCTGCAATTCTAAAATTAGGTTCTGTTTTTCCTCATCCTCACGGCCTTTCCCAAAGCTTCCAAGAAAATTCTCTTAACTACCCTGCCACTATCTTTTCATTTCCTGTACCTTCTCCCTCTTTCTCTAACTATGATATCGGTCACAAAATTTGCATTTACTGGAACCAAAATTTCCTTGGTTGCCAAAAAATATACAGATGTAAATTGTCTTATAATTAAACTTTGCATAAAGGGAACTCTCAGCTGGTTGGGAACTCTGGGCTCAATCAGAGGCAGGTCCCCTCCTTCCCTCCCCAGGGTCCCCAGATCAGCCTTCCAGCAGATGCTCTGCCAGCTCTCTGCATCTTCCTGGGCTCTGCTCTGGGAATTGAGATGATATTACGGAGTTTTAATTAAACTGCCCCTCACAAAGTGGATGAGTGCCTTGAAAATCTTCCTGTAAAGAAACAGCAAAACACTAATCATGCAAGACCAGACAACAATGAGAAAATAGCCACGCTGGCATCACTCCTAATCCTGCAATGTTTTATTCTCCAAATTCTGAAGGAAAAATAAGAATGATAAAACCGGATCTGACAGGAAGTTAGCCCCAAACGTTGACATGATCACTGCTGCTGCTGAGTCGCTTCAGTCGTGTCCGACTCTGTGCGACCCCATAGACGGCAGCCCACCAGGCTCCCCTGTCCCTGGGATTCTCCAGGCAAGGACACTGGAGTGGGTTGCCATTTCCTTTTCCAATGCATGAAAGTGAAAAGTGAAAACGAAGCTGCTCAGCCCTGTCCGACTCGCAGCGACCCCAGGGACTGCAGCCTAAGGGGCTCCTCTGTCCATGGGATTTTCCAGGCAAGAGTACTGGAGTGGGTTGCCAATGATCACAGTCTATGTGAAATATGGATTTATATAGTCACTCACACTGACTGTATAAACCTTACTTTAAGTGTATCTGTGCCTTGAGATGTTAGTGAATAAGAGCACAAAGCCATTGCAATGAGCAGGGCATTCGATAACAAAGTATGAACAATATGAGGACAAATGTTAACGGTACTTTCGTTTTCAGAAATGTTTAAAGTTGTGCATTACTCAGCCTAATATTTCATGAAATTTCAACAAACTGATAATTTGGAAACCTATCTTTCAGTTTTAAATTGACTTTTATTTATTTATTTTAATTAACATATCTATTTTAATTGGAGGATAATTACTTTACAATATTGTGATGGTTTTTGCCATACATCAGTATGAATCGGTCATAGACAAACATGTGTGTTTTAAGACAAAAAGTCATATATCTCTGTGGCCATCTCCTGATCCAGTGAAACAGGCTGATGTAGTAAATGGAAAACAACATAGTAACAAGCCAGATGTATTCCTTTGTCAACAAATACCGTGATACTGTTAAATATTTANATGATCACAGTCTATGTGAAATATGGATTTATATAGTCACTCACACTGACTGTATAAACCTTACTTTAAGTGTATCTGTGCCTTGAGATGTTAGTGAATAAGAGCACAAAGCCATTGCAATGAGCAGGGCATTCGATAACAAAGTATGAACAATATGAGGACAAATGTTAACGGTACTTTCGTTTTCAGAAATGTTTAAAGTTGTGCATTACTCAGCCTAATATTTCATGAAATTTCAACAAACTGATAATTTGGAAACCTATCTTTCAGTTTTAAATTGACTTTTATTTATTTATTTTAATTAACATATCTATTTTAATTGGAGGATAATTACTTTACAATATTGTGATGGTTTTTGCCATACATCAGTATGAATCGGTCATAGACAAACATGTGTGTTTTAAGACAAAAAGTCATATATCTCTGTGGCCATCTCCTGATCCAGTGAAACAGGCTGATGTAGTAAATGGAAAACAACATAGTAACAAGCCAGATGTATTCCTTTGTCAACAAATACCGTGATACTGTTAAATATTTATAGAAATAAACATTCAAACAATTACACAACAGAATGTATGTTTTACAGTGAAATGAAAGTACAAATGTTTCCAACATGCTTCTGTTTATAGAATTTTCTGGATTCTCATGTAATATTAAAGGGTATGAAAAAAAAAATATGTGTGACCCTAGAAAGCAAAAATGCCCTCACAGACAGTAGTTGGTTTAATGAACACAGTACTTTATGGAAGAAGTGCCTAAATGCCACCATTGTTGGAGCAGAAGCTCTCACATTAGAAACTATAAGTTTGCATAATTAACACAAAGAGGGCACCACATTTAAAAGTTATTTATTGCATAAGTTATAGAGAAGCTATTGCATCAAAGTTGAGTGGAAAACCAAACAGAAATGCTTTACATATGGAATGCACTTAATGCTGTCAAAGTCTCTAAAACAAGAAAGAATAAGTAATATTTTCCATAAGATAGGAAATGACTGCAATCTTTTTTACACTATGGATTTTATTGTGGAAATTACCTCATGGCAAAAATGTTGAAGGGGCTGCAGAACAATAAAGAGAGATGTGCATTCCTTTTTTACAATAAAGGCCAGTGTTCCAAATTTGCTGACCTGCTCTGTAATAAGAAGTGATTGTCGGTAGCCAGCAGAAAAAAGATTGCAGTCGATCTGTCCCTGTGAGGTAGAAGTGGCATTTTACAGTGAAAGAACTGCTCCCAAGGGAAAATCATATTATGAAGAGAGCATTTGGAAAATATGTATTTGAAAATATTTATATTATTATGTGATTTATTTATTTATTGGATTCCTCTCCTCCCCCAAAATAGCCTAATTGGCTACCTCTGGTTTACCTCTTAAAACATACATCAGGCATGATGCTACAGTTGGTCTCCTCTCATCATCCCATGAGTTAGATTCCCCTTTCCTTGGCCCCTCTCTTCTGCACCCTGTGCACATGCTAGTGTTGTCCTTATGGTACGGTAGTAGAGCATGTTACTTGTGTGTGCGTCTCCTCCACTGAATTCTGAGTTTATTGAAATCAGGAAAAAAGACATTATCCTACCAAGATGAGGACAGAATCCCTCAAAGATGCTCTGTAAATATCTAACAACTGGATTAAGAAAACAAACATACAATGGACCAACAGACTGAAATAATTGGCCAATATAATAGTAACACTGCAATATCAGTAATGATTATCACAGTGACCAATGCTTGAACTAGTTTGCTATGTGCCAGGCATGGATCAAATCTTCTTGTACATATTTTCTGATTTAATGTTCACTACAATCTTAATGGAATATACTGTTAGTTTCCCTAACTTATAGATGTGGGTTAAGGAACTTGTCCTAAATCATGCAGTTAATTGCCTGAGATACAATACAGGTGATCTGTTCACAGATCTCAGATCCCATAAAATGGGGAAAACCAAAGCTCTGCACCTGGTTTCTAAAAGAGAATTGGAAATGGATAGATTATGTAAAATAAATAATCATAATACTAGATTGACAGTTACATATCAAGGACTCTTGATATAATACGAATTATTCTACCTTAAGCATATAGGAATTTGTGTTCTACAAGGTTACAGGCTCTACTTCTCATTCTGTGTTCTCAATAACATGTAGTATTGGCTCCTTAAACTCTCTGCAGAATAGTCTTTATTCTATCATTGTAGAATGAATAAATGAATGAATATTATGTTCAGGGGCTTCATATAATTGATCATGTCACATCATATCGCAGACCTACTAGCAGTCCCAATGCAAAGCCTAGAATACATTGGCTCAGAAAGGTCCATCCTTTCCCCAGTGTCAGACAGCTGGTAAGTGGATGGCTCCCTCCCTTCCTGAAGCTCTTTGTCCATCCAGATTGATGCTCTCAGCCCTGTTTATCTCAAATGAAGAGGGGCATGACTGACTGGAAAGTATCCACAACAGTGTGGCCTTATCACCACATGGCATGAGGAACGGCTGAAGGGACTGAGAGCATTTGGCCGGAAGTGAAGGAGACTCGGGGAGATGGAATCACAACCTTGAAGTATTTAAATGGCATCAAGTGGAAAAGGGATTACCCTGAGGTAGTGTAGCCCAGGAGGGTGACTCCAGGGGTGCTGGGAGGAAGTGAAAGGCAGACAGGTTTCGGACCAAGGAAAGAACTTCCTGGTGTTTGGAGACGTGCTCTAGCAGAAAAGATCATCTTGGAAGGTTCAAATGACCAGTTGCCAAGGGCAGTTCCTACACAAGGCGGTTGGTGGAACTTGCCTACTTTCTGTTTCATAGATTTTATATGATTAAATATGATCATGCAAGACCACGGGAGGATACTTTGTCATCTATAGAATGACATTATAACAATTAATTATATGTAACTAATAATAATGGCAGATTATTACTATTTTTTTTTTTACTTTTTATTCCAAATCCTCATTGTCAATGTTGTTTGCTCAACTATGAAATGATGATAATAATAGTACTTTCCTCATGGTGTTTGTTGAGAAGATTCAGTGACCAGAAACCTGTGTTTATAATGCTACTACTAGTAATAAATGTGTTGTGTCCAGATCCTTGTGACCCCATGGATTGCAGCACACCAGGCTCCCGTCTTCCACTATCGCCCACTCTCTCTATCCTCTACCACTCCCTTCTCTTTGTGCCTTCAATCGTTCCCAGCATCAGTCTTTTCCAATGAGTCAACTCTGCATCAGGTAGGCAAAGTATTGGAGTTTCAGGTTTAGTATCAGTCCTTTCAATGAATATCTCAGGATTGATTTTCTTTAGGATTGACTGGTTTGATCTCTTTGCAGTCCAAGGGACTCCCAAGTGTCTTCTCCAACACCACAGATCAAAAGCATCAGTTCTTCAGCACTCAGCTTTCTTTATGATCCAGCTCTCATATCCATACCTGACTACTGGAAAAGCCATAGCTTTGACTATACAGACATTCATTGGCAAAGTGATATCTCTGCTTTTTAATACACAGTCTAGGTTTGTCATAGCTTTTCTTTCAAGGAGCAGCATCTTTTAATTTCAAAGCTGGAGTCACCATCCACAGTGATTTTGAGCCCAAGAAAATAAAATCTGTTACTGCTTCCACTTTTTCCTCTTCTATTTGCCTTGAAGCAGTGGAACTGGATATCATGATCTTAGTTTTTTTAATGCTGAGTTAAAAACCAGGTGGGTGCGGGTATAGCCCCTCAGGTAACCTCAAGCTTTTGCAGAGAAGAGAGAGGTTAGTAGCAGCCAGCATTCACCAGAATGGATGAAGTTCCTTGGACCTGCTTCCTAATCACAATCTTATCCCTTAGGCATGTCATTTAACCTCTTTCAGCTCATTTCATTCATTAATAAAATGGGGACAGTAATGTTCATTTGCCAGGGATGCTGCAGAATTGAAGGACATGATGTGTAATTAAGCACTGTTGTGATGTCTGTCAGGGACCCTGATAAAGTCAGCCCTCTTTCTTCTTGCCTCTTCTCACTGGGGTTTTCTCTCATCACCTCTTCCATCAACACCCACCTCACTCCCTTGCCTCACCTTCAATACCAAACAGCAGAGGAAATCTTCACCTGAAGTTATCATTTGGAGCCTGAACACTATACAAGCACTGTTGGGGTCTCTATACACTTCCCAGAAAATAGAGAGGTTGAGTGGGAAACTCTAAATGGATTAAAGATCTAAACGTAAGACCAGAAACTATAAAACTCTTAGAGGAGAACATAGGCAAAACACTCTCCAACATACATCACAACAGGATTCTCTATGACCCACCTCCCAGAATATTGGAAATAAAAGCAAAAATAAACAAATGGGACCTAATTAAAATTAAAANGTGATGGACAGGGAGGCCTGGCGTGCTGCTATTCATGGGGTCGCAAAGAGTCGGACATGACTGAGTGACTGAACTGAACTGAACTGAGCTGAAAATAAGTTAAATGTCAAATGAGAAGGTTGGGAAAATTACAATAATTCCGTAAGACAGAACATTACATGCTTTTAAAATTATAAATGAAAAGGGATTCTTGGTAAGTACAAAGAAACTGTGATTAATAGTTAAGTGGAAAAAAAGGACATAACTATAATTGAATTCGGTGGTGGTGTGGTGGGAAAGAATCTGCCTGCAATGTAGGAGACCCAGGTTTGATCCCTGGGTGGAAAATATCCCCTGGAGAAGAATATGGCAACCTGCTCCAGTATTCTTGTCTGGGAAAACCCACGGAGAGAAGATCCTGGTGAGCTACAATCATGGGGTCCCAAAAGATTTGGATACAACTTAGCTACTAAATAATAACAACTCTGTATAGCAATATTTGTAGAAGGAAAGGTATATACTAAAATAGTAGCAATGTATTCTGATACACAGTTTTCTCTTTATATATTTTCCAAGTTGTCTACTATATGCATACATACACACAAGTTTATTTATATGCATATGTATGTGTGTATGTATCTATATCTATATATGTATGTATACTTTACATAGGAAGCAACAGTTACAACTGGACATGGAACAACAGACTGGTTCCAAACTGGGAAAGGAGTACTTCAAGGCTGTATATTGTCATCCTACTTATTTAACTTATATGCAGAGTACATCATGAGAAATGCTGGACTGGATGAAGCACAAGCTGGAATCAAGATTTCCGGGAGAAACATCAATAACCTCAGATATGCAAATAACACCACCCTTATGGAAGAAAGCCAAGAGGAACTAAAGAGCCCCTTGATGAAAGGGAGGAGGAGAGTGAAAAAGTTGGCTTAAAGCTCAACATTCAGAAAACTAAGATCATGGCATCCAGTCCCATCACTTCATGGCAAATAGATGGGGAAACAGTGGAAACAGTGTCAGACTTTGTTTTTTGGGGGCTCCCAAATTACTGTAGATGGTGACTGCAGCCATGAAATCAGAAGATGCTTGCTCCTTGGAAGAAAAGTTATGACCCACCTAGATAGCATATTAAAAAGCAGAGACATTACTTTGCCAATGAAGGTCCAACTAGTCAAAGCTATGGTTTTTCCAGTAGACATGTATGGATGTGAGAGTTGGACTATAAAGAAAGCTGAGCACCAAAGAATTGATGCTTTTGTTGGAGAAGACTCTTGAGAGCCCCTTGGACTGCAAGGAGATCCAACCAATCCATCCTAAAGGAGATCATTCTTGAATATTTGTTGGAAGGACTGATGCTGAAGATGAAGTTCCAATCCTTTGGCCCCCTGATATGAAGAACTGACTCACGTGAAAATACCCTGATGTTGTGAAAGACTGAGGGCAGGAGGAGAAGGAGACGACAGAGAATGAGACAGAGGATGGATAGCATCACCAACCCAATGGACATGAGTTTGAGTAAACTCTGGGAGTTAGTGATGGACAGGGAGGCCTGGTGTGCTGCAGTCCATGGGGTCATAAAGAGTCAGACATGGCTGAGTGACTGAACTGAATTGATACTTTACATACACATATTATTTTTGTGATTATAAAAATATGTGCATGGGCTATCTACTTTCGATGGTGTGATCTGAAAAGACTTTTCTGAAGAGGTGACAAAGGATTTGAAATTATGTGAAGGGAAAGAGCCCAGTCGTCAGCAGAACACTCCAGAAAGAACAGTGAACTTAGTGACTGAGCATGCACACAAGTCCATAAATTCCCTGCACAGCAAAGGAGGGAATAAAGAGCAGGTCCAGGCTGCTTTCCACATCTGCATGCCCTCAAGGTCTTCATTCACAGTTTCACAGATTGTGTTAGTCTCTAAGTTGTGTCCGACTCTTTGCAACCCCATGGACTGTAGCCCACCAGGCTCCTGTGTCCATGGAGTTCTCCAGGCAAGAATACTGGTGTGGGTAGTCATTCCTTTCTCTAGGGGATCTTCCTGACCCAGGGATTGAACCCAAGTCTTCTGCATTGTGAGTAGTTTCTTTATCATCTGAGCCATCAGGGAAGCCCTTTTTTCAGGTGGACAATGCTCAAATATTCATTGATGTGAAGTGAACTGGTTAAAATAAAAAAACTAAACTAAAAACCACAAGCAGAGAGCCAGCACTTTTCTAAGGATTCAAATTAGATTCCAAGAAACCCAGAGGTAGCTCAGAGGTCCCCACGGGGAACAAGGGCATAACACTGTACACCTCCTCAACCTAATCCCAGCAGCTCTGCTCTTCTCTGAGTCACACACCATGGAAGAATAGGAAGTAGGAATCTAGTGGAAACAGTATTTGGAAGCCATTCACTTAAGGAAGGAAAGAATACATCCATTTTCCCCCTTGTTAGCCAATTCAAGCTAAGATGTTTGAAAGCTTATCAAAAAGGATTCCTAGCAAGACAGGATTCCTAGAGAGATACTTAGGTGTAACCTAAATATAGATGACTGATGTCTCCAGGAAGGGCAGTGCCCTCTGAGCAGTAGTCTCCTTGGTCACCCAGCCAGTAGGTATGGGTCTCAAAAGCAGCTGGGGCTGCCACAGGAAGTGGCATCTGCTCTCAGGTAGCCAAGGTATCCTTGCCATCCTTTTCCCCACTTGTACATAGTGTGTGTTGGTTGCTCAGCTGTGTTCGACTCTTTGCAACCCCATGGACTGTAGCCCACCAGGCTTCTCTCTCCATGGAATTCTCCAGGCAAGAATACTGGAGTGGATTGCCATTCCCTTCTCTAGAGGAACTTCTCAACCTAGGGATTGAACCCTGGTCTCCTGCATCGTAAGCAGATTCTTTACTATTTCAGCTGTAGCCCAGTTGGTAAGAATCTGCCTGCAGTGCAGGAGGCCCCAGGTTTGATCCCTGGGTGGGGAAGATCCCCTGAAGAAGGAAACGGCAAATCACTCCAGTATTCTTGTCTGGGAAATCCCATGGACAGAGGAGCCTGGTGGGCTGCAGTCCATGGGTTGCAAAGAGTCGGGCACGACTGATCGACTAGCACGTAGGCAAGATTCTGCTCTTTCTTCCGTTTTTGACATTCATAAAGTGTATTTCCCATCTGGCAGGTGCTAGTGACAAACACAGATTGACCAGAAGCTTCTGTGTGAGCCTCAAGAAGTTCTCTGAATGAACCCTGCATTTAGTTGGTTTTCTTTGCCTTCTGCGTTGTGATGTTTCCTGTAGGATGCAGGGAGAAACCAAGAAGAGCCATCTGACTTGATTGTTTTCAGGTGATGAAAAAGGGGGGATGAAGGTGTCAAGCCTTTCGTGTAGCAGATAATATCTCTAGAGTCTAGAATGACTTTAATTTAAAAAGTAAATGACTTCCATGGTGTCCTCTCAGTGCATGATATTCATCAGAACGGTGAGCAAATGAAACACGTCTGCGCTTACTGTTTTGGCAAACTTCCTTTACTCCTATGTATTTTATTTAAAACTCCAGTGTAATAACAGTTCTGGACTTTTTATTTTTAGTTTATATTTAAGTGAGAAAGAAATGGTCGGATGGTGCTTTATCAAGTTCTCTCCCATCTTCTTAGAAATATAAATTGCTTGAGGAGGAAGTGCTACAATTTCAGACCAGAAAATACGTGCCAGATGTCTTCTGTGAAGCTGACCCGCCCAGGGATATAGGCCTTAGTCATTAGGATGTGTTCTAAATGTTACTGCACAGCCTTGGGAAGGATGGCTCCGAACCTTCACTTAGACTTGACTGCTGGCACGTGGCTTCGTTTCTGCGTCTTGTGCTCCTACTTGCATTGATGTAAAGGAAGCACGAATTAGCTCACACTCCATTATTAGAGAACCAGGCACAGACCAGCTGAGGCAGGGGACCCGCCTCCTCTCCCAGAAACAATGTAAAGCCTGCCTGGCTGAGGGTCCCCAGGCCTCTGCCGCTCTTTGCTTTTGAGACTTTCCAGCCCACCCTATAAACATGTCTAAGGCCATTCTGTACAGTTTGTTTATTCGAACTATATTGTCCAGGGTAGAAAGAAGGGAGATCTAGCTGGTCGGTGGAAATGACCACATGGAAGGGAGGGAGAAGCAAAAAAAGAAAGGCAAAATGGGGAAAACAGGAAACAGGCTAGTGAGAAGAGTCAAAATGCTCCGAGTCAGGAAGCAGGATTGTGCAGCCTCTAATCTCCATGGTGCAGCTGCTTTGCTGTATGGTTTGTACAAATTCAGTGGTGGTCTCTGTACTCCTGCCATTGCATTGAATTAAGGGCTCATCATTGCTATCAAGAGGAACGAAGGCTGTTTACCTACTCTTTCTGTTACATGACTGAGTCCTCTTCATTCCTAATATCTCAAGCTTTTTTTCCCTGTTTTTATTTTTTTTAATTCATATTTAACTGTTGGATAATTGTTTTACAGTGGTGTGTTGGTTTCAACAACATGAATCAGCCGTAAGTGTATATATATCCCCTCCCTCTTGAGCCTCTCCTCCCACCCCATCCCCCTAGCTCACCCCTCTAGGTTGTCACAGAGCACCAGGTTGAGCAGAATAAAACTGCTATGTGACCCAGCAATTCCACCACTCGGCACATACCTTGAGAAAACCATAACTCAAAAAGACACATGTGCCCTAATGTTTCGGTTTGCAGGTGGTGGTTGTGGCAATGAACCCACCTGCCAATGCAGGAGATGCAAGAGATGCATGTTCGATTCCTGGGTTGGGAAGATCCCCTGGAGCATGGCACGACAACTGGCTCCAGTATTCTTGCCTGGAGAATCCCCATGGACAGAGGAGCCTGATGGGCCACAGTCCATAGGGTTGCAGAGCTGGACACCACTGAAACGAGTTAGCATGCGCGCACCCCAGTGTTCATTGCAGCTCTGTTTACAGTAGCCAGGACATGGAAGCGACCATCATGTCCATCTGCAGATGAGTGAATACTGTCTCATTCTTAATGCCACATCCTAATCCTGACCACTTAACTAGAATAGTGCATCCCCAGCCCCATTGCTCTCTCATTTCCTGCATAGCTCTTTTCCCTATAATGGTTCCATTCATTGTTTGTTATTATTAGACTAGTTGTTGTTATTATAATGATTATTGCACATTTTATGGTTTCTCTTCGCAGAGGCTGAAACTTGATGACATTAGAAATACATTTCTCTTCTCATGACCCTATCACTGGTATGTAGCACATGCCTGATCTATAATAGGTATCCCAAAAATATTAATCCTGGAAATAACTAAATCAGTGAATGAGTGTACCAGATGGTGCAGATGGCATGTGAAAGGAATGGAAATCTAGCAAAATGTCCTTTGTCACTGAAGATACATCTATTTATTAAGACTTTCAAAAATATATTATTAGACATGAAGATAAAGTCACGGCAACTGATGTTTAATATAATATGTGGAAATTTAGAAATTTCATGGATTGTATTTCAAAGAACTTCCACTATATTGATTCCTTAGCAACATTTTTAATAATGCATTTTTGAGTGTTAAGGATTTGAAAAAGAATAGATACATGTATATGTATAACTGAATTACTTTGCTGTATACCTGAAACTAACACATCATTAATCAACTCTCCTTCAATATAAAATAAAAATTAGAAAAGAGAATGAAATCAAGGTCTTCTTGACACTTTTAGCATCATTCTTCAAATACCCACAAAACCAAAGCCATTTGTATTGATAAGTTAAGTGCCATATTGCAATTCCTGGCTAGGCTTTAAAAACTGCTTCTATCCCTTTCCAAACCTACAATTAACAAAGAGTTAACTATTCTCGGGGAGCAACATATTTCTTTCAATTTGCCAGTTTGAATGAGAGCTGTTTGTAACAATCATACCAGAGGAACCAGTTCATGGGCCAAGAGGAAATTTGGAAAGGAAATGTGACTGGAGGAATTATTTTGAAAGGTGAAATGAAGGAGAAAAGAGACAAAGGAAAAGAAATTTTAGAAACTGGAAGTGAAGTCATTCCAGTCCCTCTCTCTAATAACCTCTGCTCTTTGGAGCTGAAGAAGCAGAACTTGACAGAGGATTCCATAGACTGGTAAGTGGGATGCTTAAAAGATCCTCTGAACCAGGCAAAGGCCACTGGACTCAGCTTTCACCCAAACACTGTCAAGTCTGGGGCCCTTTACTTTTCACTTTCCTCATCTGGACAATAGGAACAGTAAAATCTCCTTGCAGGGCAACGGTATGGTGAAGTGAGAGCATGCATATGAGTGTGCCAAATCCAGCTCAGTTAGTATCACTTTCCTTCTAATTCCTTCGCAGTCTTACTCAGATTCACAGTCACAGAAGCCAGTCAGGCAGCAGTTCCTCCTCTATACAGAAGCAAAGCGATACTACTGACTTGAATATTTGAGCTTTCACTAGAAATCCAAAATCTATTCTATTCCTTTTTATTCCATTGCCTGCAACTGTAACACATGTTCCTATAAATGATTCTACTTCTCAACTTCATTAAATTCATTGTTGTTGATAGTTCATTTCCTCTTGATGAGTGTGACCCTTGAAAATTTTCAAGCTTGTAATTTAAATTATTTAGTTATCCTGTCCCTTAAAAGAAAGTGTTAGCTGCTCAGTCAATCTGACTCTTTGAAACCCCATGGACTGTAGCCCTCCAGGCTTCTCTGTCCATGAAATTCATACTGGAGTGGGTTGCCGTTTTCTTCTCCAGGTGATCTTTCTGACCCAGGCATCAAACCCAGGTTTCCTAGAAGATTCTTTACCATCTGAGACACATGATAAAATAAGCTGAGCTTATATTGACCGAACCATGTAAATACATATACTTAAGTACATGTGGGTGTATATATTCATCTACATACTATGTGCATATATATGTTATATGTATACATATATATTTTTGTTTTATATGTTATATATATATGTTCTATTTGGAATATATATGTTCTATCAAAATATATAATATATATATATATGAAAATGCATATTCTACACCTTTCCTGCCAACTTTTTTCCTTGTCAAGAACCCCTACCCTTGGGGACGAGAGGCTGGGAACCCATGCATTTGAGGACCCCACTGCTCCAGGGGTTCTGACTATGTGGGCATAGCTCAGTGAAGCATGCATCACCACTGCAGAATGTTTGGGCTGACTCCCCCAGCTCAGATGCCAGAGTTTCCTGATGACAATATCCATCACGCATGGATTGCATTCAGAAGGCAAGACTCTTAAGGGGTTCAGTGGGTGGTGTGGGGTTATCCAGGGTAGTCAGAGTCTTCACAAATTATGAGAAATCATAAAGGAATCTGCTAGTGCTTCTCATGAAGAAGAGAAGAGATGCAAGCATTCAATTCAGATACTCAACCCACAGTTGGGAAGGACTAGCTTTATCCTGCCTGTTAAGAAAAGCAACATGAGCTCCAATATGCAGGAAATATGATGAGTAGAAATAAGATTTACATTTTCAAAAGAGGAAAGGATTTTTTAACAACCAGACCTACCTAAAAATTAAATGGTCATGAGTTTTCTATCACTGAAAGTATGTAAGGAAGAGTAGGGCTGAAGGAATATGTATGTATTTGGATGAACGATCCTCATAGACATTTCTTTGATGTACAAAAAGAGAGTCAGAGAAGATTGTTGCTGTTCAGTTGCTCAGTCCTGTCTTTGCAACCCCTTGGACTGAAGCACACTAGCCATCCTGTCCTTCGGTATCTCCCAGAGTTTGCTCAACCTCATGTCCGTTGAGTTGATGATGCCATCCACTCATCCTCTGTCATCCCCTTCTCCTCAAGCTCTCAATCTTTTCCAGCATCAGGGTCTTTTCCAATGATTTGACTCTTCACATCAGGCACCCAAACTATTCGAGCTTCAGCATCAGTACTTCCAATGAATATTCAGGGTTGATTTTCTTTAGGATTGACTGGTTTGATCTCCTTGCTGTCCAGTGGACTCTCAAGAGTTTTCTCCAGTACCACAGTTTGAAAACCTCAATTCTTCGGCACTCATCCTTCTTTATGGTCCAGCTCTCACACCTGTATTTGACTGGCGTGGATCAGAGAAGCTTTACCTTGTTAATTCTTGCCTCAGTTCTGAGCAGAACAGCTGAGATTGAGCAGCAAGAACACATACTTAGAGCCTCAAAGATTTGTGGTTGAAGTTTAGCACCAACACTATAGCACTTCAGCCCCTGTGGTCTTCTGTTCACCCCTTGAAGAGGCCAGGTTCATTCCAGCCACAGAGCTTTTGCATTGATTGGCTACTCTCTCCATCTGGCACACTCTTTTTCCCACCAAATTATTCAAGTTTCAGCTTAACATCACCTCTTTACAGATGTTTTCCTTCCCACTCCAGTTAAAGCACTCGTTCACCTTTTTCATTATTTTAATACTCTATTTAGTACTTATCACTCTCTATGCTTTTATTCTTTATTTAAATATTTTTTATCTTTCTTACTTAATATAAGTGCCATGATAACAGGATTTTATCTTAGTCACCACTTTATTTTCAGGGCTTAGAACAGTCCTGGCTCAAATAAGGCCCCTGAATTATTTTAAACAAAGTAACAACCCTGGAAATCATACAAAATTGTGTTCAGTTAGGTAGTTCACTCCCTAGTTATATCTAAAATGTTATATTTCAAGTGTGTTTGATCTAAGTAACTCCAACACTTTCTTTCCTACTCAAGAAAGCATCATGATGAAATAAATGCATTGATAGGTCTCTACACTGGTACCCCACATCCTGTGGTCATCGTCAGTTGGGCTATAAGTGAGTAGATGATCCAAGGCTGATCAATCAGAGAACTTCCCAGGAATTCCTGAAACTAGAACACAGAGAAGAAATGTAGATTTCCTATGACAGCAGGAGATATATGGCGTATGAAACTCAGAATGTGTGAGCATCCTCTTCCCCACCCTGATGGGAGTGAACCTGGCGTAGAAGGGAATAATCTGGCCCTCAGCGGGAGACAGAGACAAGAGTAAGTGGCTTGGAATACAAGTCTTTTAGACCCTGAGGCTGAGCCATCTTGTCCAGCCTGTGGTTATGTGAGATTCCCCCAGTATTCTCCCCATGAATACCGCCTTCTGACTAAACCATTTCAGGTAGGTTATAGCATTCGCAGTAAAGAGAGTACTGACCAACACAGAAATCAATGGAGTGAGAGTGATACGGAAATAACCTGACATATGGACCTGCAGGATGCACTCAAACATCTTAATGGACTTACTTAATAAATGGAAAAATAGTACTTATATATAAAAACAAGAAATGACAGTGCAGTTGAAAATAGCTGCCTCTGTCTTATATGATTTGCTTTTTCCACAAGTTATATCCCAAACGGCAAGTGAACCATGTAGCCCCTGAGACAGAACTGGGAGCTCCACTTGAAACAAGACCCACCATTACGCAGGCCTGCATCAGTAGGCAGATTCTTTACCACTAGCGCCACCTGGGAAGCAGCACCTGCTGCTGCTAAGTTGCTTCAGTCGTGTCTGCCTCTGTGCGATCCCAGAAACGGCAGCCAACCAGGCTCTGCCATCCCTGGGATTCTCCAGGCAAGAACACTGGAGTGGGTTGCCGTTTCCTTCTCCAGTGCATGAAAGTGAAAAGTGAAAGTGAAGTCGCTCAGTCGTGTCCAACTCTTCTCGACCCCATGGACTGCAGCCCACCAGGCTCCTCCGTCCATGGGATTTTCCAGGCAAGAGTACTGGAGTGGGTTGCCATTACCTTCTCCTAGGTGCTTAATAAGTATATTTAAGTGAATAAAGAACCTCATTTCCTTTTCACACAACACTGAACTAAAAGGTCAAGTGGGACTGAGGAAAAAATAAAAATGCCAGCAAGAACTGAGACTCAGATGCAAAAATTTGAAGATGACAAATGGGAAAATTTAACATTCACTATGGACTGGCAACTTGGGTTGTTTTAGGGCATCAATTCAAAGATAATCAAATTCCATTTGGCTGTGCCTATATGAGACTGGCTAAGAGTTACTTAGAATTCTTGTTGAAAATGCAAATCCTGGGGGCCTTCTTGAATCCGAAGAGTCTGCTTCTCCACAAACCTTCATCTCATCCCATCACATCTTTGCATTTGCCCCAGAAAATCTGGTCATCCTCAGTAGTTTCTCTTCCTCGTCATCCTTATTCAACCCATCACCAATTCCTGGCGCTGTATCTTCATAAACGTCGCCTGCATGCACCAACTCTCCTTCGTACCCAGATGTTACTGCCATCATGCAAGCACATGGACCACCGCCAGGGCCTCCTGACTTGTTGCTCTTCTTCACTTGCTCCTCTTCCTACTGCAGCCGAGTGAAGACTGAGTGATCTCTCCAGACAAAACACGTCCAAATATTACTTTCCAGTTGAAAGCTATTGGACGGCCTCCCATCACTCTTGAGAACAAAGACCAAAACTATAGGCTTGTTTCAAAGTCCTTCATTGGTCTTCTCCCTGCCAATCTCTCCAGATTCCTGCGTTCCAGCTTCCCAAGCCAACTTCCGGTTCTCTAAACGTCACCCACTCCTTCCGGTAGCCTAGCATCTGGCAAGCAGTTCCCTCTGCCTGAACATTTTCTGCCTTCCAACCTCCTTTTACCAGGTGGGCTTCTACTTATTTGGGGGAATTCAATTCAGATAAAATCAGATTCTTCTATTGGCCACTGATATATTCCTATCAACTTGAAACTTTTCTATTACAGTTTATGTAATTACATGTTAATTATGTAATTACATGTTTATTTGTATAATGACTTGGTTGATGGCCATCTGCAGCCCCTTTCCCCATATATGTACATAAGACCTTAAGCTACTTTGAATGTAGGCCTGTGACTTCCCAGGTGGTGCTAGTGGTTAAGAACCTACCTGCCAATGCAGGAGATGCAAGAGATGGGGGTTCGGTCCCTGGATTGGGAAGATCCCCTGGAGAAGGAAGTGGCAACCCACTCTAGTATTCTTGCCTAGAGAATTCCATGGATGGAGGAGCCTGGTGGACTACAGCCCACAGGATCACAAAGAGTCAGACACAGCTGAACACAGACTCATGCTTGTTAGCTGTACCCAGTATTCTATCCTCAATGCCCAGCCCAGGATCTTGACAGATCATGCTGTTCAGAACCTGAGTGTTGAATGGATACATGACATGGAGTAAGGTCAAGGCTGGGCTCAGGAATCTCTCCTATTAGAAATCTTAGTGATTCAATACAGACTTAGGAAAAATTATCCAAAATTTTTACCAAGCTGAGAATCCATGATTCTAAGTAAATGTGTTATTTCTCTATATTTCATGTATGCACATTTTAAGGTATAGTTATGAAAAATATCTTAAAGTTTCTACAGCCCTTGGCAAAGCCTTCAGCAATTTATGCAAAAGGGATATTCTGTGCATACCACTAGAGTGGTCAGCAACTTTGGTCCCATTATACCCAAACTGTTTCTAGGTGCCCCTCATTCTAGTTCAGTTCAGCAATTACTGAGTACTTTCTTTCAGCCAAGCCACCTTCTACCTGGTCCAAGTCCTGTCTTCAGGAAGAACTTGAGAGACACACATTAGTTCAGTTCAATTCAGTCACTCAGTCGTGTCCAACTCTTTGAGACCCAGTGGACTGCAGCACACCAAGCTTCCCTGTCCATCACCAACTCCTGGTGCTTGCTCAAACTCATGTCCATTGAGTTGGTGAGATACACATGAAACCAAGTAATTACAATACACTCTTAGATGTATGATCATGGACAAGATCATGCAATGCCATCACAGCCCAGTGCACAGGGTAGGCAAGTGTTGAAGATGGCTTAGGAAGAAATGACTCTTGAATCAGGTTTGAGAGGATGAATAAGAGTTAGATTTTCAAAGAGGCAAAAAGACCATATAAGGAAGTGATCATTGCATTTTGCAAAAGTCAAGAGTCTGGAAACAGAATAATGTGTTTGGAGAGCTAGCTGGTAATTATATGGCAGAAGCAGTAAATGTTACCAAGGTAAGCAGGTAAGGTTGGATAAGGGGTTCTTATCTTCCTCCCCCTCCTGCCACCGGAAATGCAAGCTCACCTTTTGTGCTGTGCTTATGTGCTTTGTCATGTCCAACTCTCTGTGAAACCATGGACTGTAGCCCACCAGGCTCTTCTCTCCATGGGATGTCCCAGGCTAGAATACTGGAGTGAATTGCCATTTCCTTCCCCAGGGTATCTTCCCAAGCTAAGGATCAAACACGTCTCCTGCATTGGCATGCAGATTCTTTATCACCCCCTTTTCCATATCTTTGATTGATCCTTAATCCCCAAACTCTGCATCACAATACCTGCCCAGCATATTCCACAGGCAGGAAACCNGTGGTTAAGAACCTACCTGCCAATGCAGGAGATGCAAGAGATGGGGGTTCGGTCCCTGGATTGGGAAGATCCCCTGGAGAAGGAAGTGGCAACCCACTCTAGTATTCTTGCCTAGAGAATTCCATGGATGGAGGAGCCTGGTGGACTACAGCCCACAGGATCACAAAGAGTCAGACACAGCTGAACACAGACTCATGCTTGTTAGCTGTACCCAGTATTCTATCCTCAATGCCCAGCCCAGGATCTTGACAGATCATGCTGTTCAGAACCTGAGTGTTGAATGGATACATGACATGGAGTAAGGTCAAGGCTGGGCTCAGGAATCTCTCCTATTAGAAATCTTAGTGATTCAATACAGACTTAGGAAAAATTATCCAAAATTTTTACCAAGCTGAGAATCCATGATTCTAAGTAAATGTGTTATTTCTCTATATTTCATGTATGCACATTTTAAGGTATAGTTATGAAAAATATCTTAAAGTTTCTACAGCCCTTGGCAAAGCCTTCAGCAATTTATGCAAAAGGGATATTCTGTGCATACCACTAGAGTGGTCAGCAACTTTGGTCCCATTATACCCAAACTGTTTCTAGGTGCCCCTCATTCTAGTTCAGTTCAGCAATTACTGAGTACTTTCTTTCAGCCAAGCCACCTTCTACCTGGTCCAAGTCCTGTCTTCAGGAAGAACTTGAGAGACACACATTAGTTCAGTTCAATTCAGTCACTCAGTCGTGTCCAACTCTTTGAGACCCAGTGGACTGCAGCACACCAAGCTTCCCTGTCCATCACCAACTCCTGGTGCTTGCTCAAACTCATGTCCATTGAGTTGGTGAGATACACATGAAACCAAGTAATTACAATACACTCTTAGATGTATGATCATGGACAAGATCATGCAATGCCATCACAGCCCAGTGCACAGGGTAGGCAAGTGTTGAAGATGGCTTAGGAAGAAATGACTCTTGAATCAGGTTTGAGAGGATGAATAAGAGTTAGATTTTCAAAGAGGCAAAAAGACCATATAAGGAAGTGATCATTGCATTTTGCAAAAGTCAAGAGTCTGGAAACAGAATAATGTGTTTGGAGAGCTAGCTGGTAATTATATGGCAGAAGCAGTAAATGTTACCAAGGTAAGCAGGTAAGGTTGGATAAGGGGTTCTTATCTTCCTCCCCCTCCTGCCACCGGAAATGCAAGCTCACCTTTTGTGCTGTGCTTATGTGCTTTGTCATGTCCAACTCTCTGTGAAACCATGGACTGTAGCCCACCAGGCTCTTCTCTCCATGGGATGTCCCAGGCTAGAATACTGGAGTGAATTGCCATTTCCTTCCCCAGGGTATCTTCCCAAGCTAAGGATCAAACACGTCTCCTGCATTGGCATGCAGATTCTTTATCACCCCCTTTTCCATATCTTTGATTGATCCTTAATCCCCAAACTCTGCATCACAATACCTGCCCAGCATATTCCACAGGCAGGAAACCTAAAGTCCTCTGGAGGAGCCCATCTTGCTGAGATTGTTGCCAGCAGATTTACTTCCAGGGTGACTGTTGCAAGAAATTGTCTAACAGAATGAATGATCAGCCCTGAGTAAAGGGATTATGAAAAACTTAATAGCACTGTAGGAACGTGGCTGTTAATGAAACAAAGTTGGCTGCTCTTGCCAGTTGGCACTAACCGACCCAACACTGTCAACATCACAATATGATATTTGTCCCCAATTATTTTACAGCAACAACTGAAATACAGTATGGTATTAATCATATTTATTATAAGTATCAATTTGAGAAATTTCTGACATGCCAGAAGATGAATAGGTTTATTATGAAAAGCAATTCTGCTTGGTGCACGCCTGCTGCTGCTGTGTAATAAATAGCCTCTGTAGGAATTTTTTTAAAGAAATAAAGCAAAAAATAGCACTGAAGATAAAAATGAAGCATTGAGATCCTTCACATGCCTGCCTTGTGCCTTTAGGATTCTAATAGGTAAAAATAAGCCAATAGACCATTCCAGACCCTCAGAACAGGGAGCAAGGAAAGTTTCATGATTGGGGCCCAAAGGAATAGGGACACTGGAGGGAAAGGACAGTTTCTGCAAATGCAGTTCCTTCCAGCCTGCTCTTCCTCTTACAACACTCCTCTGACATGCATGTCTTTAGGGATGTGGCCCTAACTCTGGCCCTAACTCTATTTCAGCTTCATTCCCTCACTTTTTTCAGGTGCTTTCACAAATAGCACTTTCTCAGAAACATCTTTCTGACAGTCCAATTAAAATAAAAAGCCCTCCTTTAATCTAAAATTATTTTATTTCTAATAATGCTGCTGATATTTGCTTCTTCCCCTGTTATGCTGTAAACCAAATGTGAGCCAAGCATTTGTTTTAGTCACAGCTTTGCACATACATGCTGGGCACGTAGCAATCAAAAATATTTGTTGAATAAATGAATGAACAAACAGGCGAATGAACGAGAATATGAATGAATGAACTCATTCATCCAACAATGTCTTTTTCAATTTTCACCTCTTTAAAAATATTTCCTCATTTTCTGCTTGTTCTTGATTCCTTGTAGTCCAGCCCCAGGTTAGTTCTTCCTCATTAGAGCTTTTCTAATAGCTTTCAAACCTGTTGTTCCTTTTGAGTTCCTTCAATCTATTCTCACTATTGTCAGCAAAGTAACTTTAAGAAAAAAAAATGAGTTATCTCCTTGTTTCGCTGAACACTTACAATCTTTCATGGGGTTATTATTATTATTATTACATTAAGGATGAAGCTCAAAATCCCGAGCAAGGGATACAAAAACTTCATGATTTGCCTCTTGCCTGTTCCCCTAGCTTTATCTCCTATTTCCTCCAAACTTATAGTTTGGGAGCTTCTAAGTGGGTATCCACTCCTGTGTGCCACTTTTTACTTCCATTTATATTAGAGAAATCTTTCTCTGGTTGGTCCCTCTTGCATGTTTCTTCCTTTATACATTTTTTTGTTTGTTTGTTTTTTTGCTGTTTCAGTTCAGTTCAGTTCAGTCGCTCAGTCGTGTTCGACTCTTTTCGATCCCATGAATTGCAGCACACCAAGCCTCCCTGTCCATCACCAACTTCCGGAGTTCACTCAGACTCATGCCCATCGAGTTGGTGCTGCCATCCAGCCATCTCCTCGGTCGTCCCCTTCTCCTCCTGCCCCCAATCCCTCCCAGCATCAGGGTCTTTTCCAATGAGTCAACTCTTCACATTAGGTGGCCAAAGTATTGGAGTTTGAGCTTCAGCATCATTTCCAAAGAAATCCCAGGGCTGATCTCCTTCAGAATGGACTGGTTGGTTCTCCTTGCAGTCCAAGAGACTCTCAAGAGTCTTCTCCAACACCACAGTTCAAAAACATCAATTCTTTGGCGCTCAGCCTTCTTCACAGTCCAACTCTCACACCCACACATGACTACTGGAAAAACCATAGCCTTGACTAGATGGACCTTTGTTGGCAAAGTAATATCTCTGCTTTTCAACATGCTATCTAGGTTGGTCATAACTTTTCTTCCAAGGAGTAAGCGTCTTTTAATTTCATGGCTGCAATCACCATCTGCAGTGATTTTGGAGCCCCCTAAAATAAAGTCTGACACTGTTTCCACTGTTTCCTCGTCTATTTCCCATGAAGTGATGGGACCAGATGCATCCAACTCCTTAATTCTATCATCTGAGTAGAAAGAGAAAAATAATGGAGCTCACAGAAAGGTGTTAAAGAACCCAGCGAATAGAACCTTCTGCGTAAGGATAGTATCTGTCAAATCAGACAAACAAGGAGGAGATCCATTTGCAAAGCAATCCAGTGGAGAAATGATAAAGAAGTATATTGGAGGGTTTACATAAACACAAGCAAAAGTCTCAGTTCCTACAATCTTAAGAATAGGATTACAAATAGATAAAAATATTTGCTGGCAGTAAAGGAGCTTTGTACTCAGTCTAGTTTTGGAATAGGACTAAATTTTCTTTGAGTAAGGATTTTGGGGAAGAAGATCCACTTGAATGTCTTCTTGAGTCTTCAACAGGAGGTGAACATCAGAACTGACATCTTGAAAGAAGGATCTATCATAAATAATGGAGCTGGCCTTACCAAAAGGGTAATAATAGCCCCGTTTACTCATAAGATTCAAATCAAGTGTCATTTCAGGAAGACTGCCATCCGTGACAAAGCTCCCAAATTCTTTCCCTGAGTCCACACTGGCTCTTATATTTTACTGAAGGCTTTGTCCCCATATAAGACATTTTGATCGTATGTGTCTCTCCTGCTAGAGCAGAGGTTTTGTGCTTCATTCATTTTGTGTTCCTTGTGCGTACATGCCATCAGGCCCATGTAGGCCCTCAATAGACATGTGAGGTTTGAAGAATAAGAAATCTCACTAAAAGTAACACTGAGTGACTCTTGTGGAAATGTGATATTCCTATTCTGTATTGTTAGCAGAATGGGTTTTGATCATAGAAACTAACAGTTTAGGGAGATGTGATGAGGCCCTTGGGGTGGAATATAACATCATGTGAGTGCCTGCAGCAAAGTCAAACACTGTTAGCAGTGATATTGACCCATAATATAGAGACTACCATTATAGTGCTTAGCAGAATATTTGCCATGTAGTCGGACACGACTGAAGCGACTTAGCAGCAGCAGCAGGCAAGGACGGGAGAGCCTGGTGGGTTGTCGTCTATGGGGTTACACAGAGTCAGATATGACTGAAGCGACTTAGCAGCAGCAGCAGCAGCAGCAGCAGCAGCAGCAGGCAATGAATCAATCAACGGATCAGTCAGTCAGTCTATTAAACTTGGGTCAGAAATTGGCACAAACATTGAAAACAAACTACCGTAAGATCTCTAAGGAGACCCTGCTAGTCATTCACCCTTTCCCTAAAAGGTGAGTATTTTTCGAAGACCCAATCCTGGATTTTCATTGGAAGGACTGTTGCTGAAGTTGAAGCTCCAATACTTTGGCCACTCAACATGAAGAGCTGATTCATTGGAAAAGATCCTGATGCTAGGAAAGACTGAAGGCAAAAGGAGAAGGGGACAGTAGGGGATGAGACAGTTAGGTAGCACCATCAACTCAATGGGCATGAAATTGAGCAAACTTCAGGAGATAGTGGAGGACTGAGGAGCATGGTGGGCTCCATTGGGTCACAAAGAATCAGACACTACCAGACCAATAACATCAAATAGAAATATACAGTGAGAATACATTTTGACTTTATCTTAATCATATTCCCCAAGGCCCTAACTTGTTTTTATATAAATTGATGTGATTAGGAAATAACAGCTTCTAGTAACATGATCCATCCCTGATTTTTCTCTTTTTTTCCCTAGCAATAGTTCCACCAATCTTTACTCCAGTTTTCACAAGGTCTATACGAAGTCACAGGTCTACATCATTTCTTCCTTTGAAATACTTCATTGGGTAGAATTTATTTTGCATAGAATTATTTAAGATCATTTTTTAACTTATAGCTTTTGTCTTATGGGAATTTTACAACCTTATTTTCTGCTGATACAAATGGCTTTTGATCTTTAAAAGGGCAGAGATATAGTTCCCTTCAAATATTTTTAAATCTCTAAAGAGAATTGGTTTTAGTAGTAATGAGGGTAAAGCATTTTGCTTCTAGAACTTTAGAAAAGAAAAGCCTAATAACCAAATCCTGGGAACCTACTGAGGTTTGGGTTTTTTTTTTAATTCCAGTATGCAGATATTCAGCATAAAAATAAAGTACCCTGAGAAAAATGCTGAAAATAAAAACAAAAGTGACAACTAATTGTAATATGTTGTCAACAGTATTGCCCAAGTGTCCACATATGTCATCTCAGTCCATTTTTTCTGAGATGAATCTGAATGAATTTTGAACTTGAGAATTGACATAATTCACTCGTTTTTGTAAATGAAGTTTTATTGAAACTAGCCATGCCTATTCATTTACATAGTATCTACGGGTACTTTTTATATCACAGTAACAGAGCTGAGTAATTGCAGCATGGTGTAATATTAGAACTAAAATATTTGCTTCTGGGGATTTGCCAGGTGGCTCAATGGTAAAGAACCCACCTGCCAATGCAGGAGACGCAGTTTCAGTCCCTGGGTCAGAAAAATCCCTTAGAGAAGGAAATGGCAACCCACTCCTGTATTCTTGCCTGGGAACTCCCATGGACAGAGGAGCCTGGCAGGCTACAGTCCATGAGGTTGCAAACAGCCAGACACGACTGAGCAACTGAACACACAACATTTGCTTCCGGTGCTTCACAGAAAACGTATGCTGAGCTAGTACAGAGAAATAGATGGTCTAAACTGATCCTGTAAAAGACGGAATCTCAAAGTCTCCACTTATGATTGCACATTGTGAAATGCACAGCACACAAGTCAGTAAAAGCCATCTATGTCCATTCTCAAGTTCAAAATTCATTTACCTGAAAATACAGCAGTTTTTCATGCTTATTATCATGTCTGGGTCTGGTATAAGGGGGTGTCAGGGAAGGAAAATTGTCTTGAGCATTTTAAGTCTATTTCATTATGAGTCTTTTTTCACTTTTCTTCAGCAAGAAAGAGAGTGTGAAATAGAATAAGGCATCCAAATCAATAGATTAAATTTATTGAAAGGATGAGTAATTGGAGTAATGTTACAGAATATCAAGCAGATTATTTAGATAGCACACAAGTTTCCAGTCTGATCAGGTCAATTTACAGGCCATCAGAAATTACACAGAGAAATAGTGGGTTTGATCCAAGAGCCTTCTGCATTAGAATGTAGTAATTTGCTCTCTTTAGCTATTTAATCTCTTCCTTGTGTTCAGAGGAAGAAAGAAAGCAGTCATGAGAGAGGGAAGTAATGAGGTCATACTATAATTGCTTACACAGATAACAATAACAGAAGCCTTTTCACACCTGCTGATATTGTATTTACTGCTCATTCTGCTACAGAAAGGTGATGAATAGAGAGGTCGATCAGGAAAATCCTGGAGCGAGTCTAGGAAAATGGCGTCAAATATATCTGAGCAGCAGAACTTCCAATGAAGCCAGACTCCCAGACCTACAGAATCTTGGTGTGTGGGTTTAGACAGGAGCCCAGTCAGTTATATCTTTAACTGGATGCTTATGGCATTTGTCATGCAGCCAGGCTTGGGAACCACCTATGCAGTCCAACCCCTTCATTTTCCAGTGATGAGACTGAAGTGACTTTGTGAAGATCAGAACCCCTACTACTCCACCCCTTAAACCTAGCTCATCTCTCTTACAATGGCCCAGCAGGAATCCTTTGTGATGCAAATCCTACTTTGGCCAGACACTGGGCCTAGACGCTCTTTTTTCCAGCTAGTGGAGCACACTCCTGCCTTGGGATCCTGGCAACTTTAGTCTGCACTTGCTGGGATACTCCTTCCTTATACCCACATCAGTTGCTTCCTCACTGTACCCAAGGCTCCATTCAGAAGTCACCTTAACAGAGGAGCCTGCCTTGGCTCTATTTTCCTCTTGACACTTACTATGACCTGACATTTGCATAAGCTTATGCTGAGAGCCGAAGAATCAATGCTTTTGAACTGTGGTGTTGGAGAAGACTCTTGAAAGTACCTTGGACTACAAGGAGATCCAACCAATCCATTCTGAAGGAGATCAGCTCTGGGATTTCTTTGGAAGGAATGATGCTAAAGCTGAAACTCCAGTCCTTTGGCCACCTCATGCGAAGAGCTGACTCATTGGAAAAGACCCTGATGCTGGGAGGGATTGGGGGGAGGAGGAAAAGGGGGAGGCACAGGATGAGATGGCTGGATGGCATCACTGCCTTGATGGGCTTGAGTCTGAGTGAACTCTGGGAGTTGGTGATGGACAGGAAGGCCTGGCATGCTACAAATCTTGGGATCGCAGAGTCGGACATGACTGAGCGACTGAACTGAACTGAATTGAACTGATGCTTACTCACGGAGAAGAAAATGGCAACCCACTCCAGTATTCTTGCCTGGAGAATCTCATGGACGGAAGAGCTTGGTGGGCTACAGTCCATGGGTCGCAAAGAGTCGGACACGATTGAGCGACTTCAGTTTACTATGCTTACATGTGGTTGGTTTCCTAGTCAATTCAGTTGCAAGCTCTGTGCCAGAGCACAAAAGTTCTCTTAGTTCACTGCTGTTTCCACAACATTTCCATCTGGCATATCATAGACTCTCAACTAATATTTGTAAATGAAGGATGAATGGATGCTTTGTCTGGATACTGTTTCCTGGGCTGCCAGTCCAGGGCAGTAATGAAAACTGGAAAAATATAAAGAGCATTGAAATCAAACAGATCTGGTTTGAATTCTTCATGCATGACTTTGAGTGAGTTACTGATTCTTGCTAGGCATTGGTTGTGTGAAGTTAGACTCTGATGCTGGAGTATTGTTGTGAAAATCACATACATGAAGCAGGCCTAATAAGAGCCCCCTAGAGAAGTGAGACTAAAGTTTAGGTTATCCACACTGGGAATTCTAAGGAGCTGAGACATTGACTGGATCCCCCAATTGGGCTGCCAAAGAGCCAGAAGGCTGCTTTAGTTTCTTAATGTTGCAGGAGTGGGAGGTTGTGTAACTCTCTGCTGGTGCCCTTTTGAACCACATTTCATCAAGATATTGTGAAACAGGGAGCAAAAGGAAGGCTTCTTGGGCCAACATGCATCAGGCCTTGTGCTAGGAGGGATATGCCGAGGGGAGAGGCGGAAGTGAGGGAACCCTGGCAGCCTCGCCGACTCTGCTTGGTGTCTTTGCTCTTGTGGGGCCAGCTGGGAATGAGCAAGCAAGCCCTGTGGAACTGCTGGGCCAAGTCACCAAGCCATGCCCCAGAACAGTAATGTCTTTTATCCAGTGTCTCCCAAGGTGAGATTTAAGGTGTGTCGGGCAAAGGAAGGGCGAGAAGAACATTAGCAATCAAGTTGAACACCTATGTTCTAGGTTACTAGCTGGTCACTTTCACCATCCGGCCACAATTTTATTTAATCCTATTAATCCGTAAGCAGGATTATCAGCTTCATTTTCCAAATGAAGAAACAAGGGTCGGTGAGGTGTAGTTATTTAGAGTATTTTGTATTTATTCAGCACATGAACTTACATTGCCCTAAGACTTGATTCTTTCCTTTAGTAATTCTGTAACCTCAGGAGACATGCCTGACCTGGTATTTCTCACTCTATTTTTTAAAACATAAGAATGATGTATGTTGTGATATACATATGTATGTGTGTGTTCAGTTGCATCTGACTCTTTGCAACCCCACAGACTGTAGCCCTCCAAGTTCCTCTATTCATGGAATTTTTCAGGCAAGAATACTGGAGTGGGTTGCTATTTCCTCCTCCAGGGGATCTTCCCGACCCAGGGATTAGAACTTCAGTCTCTTTTATCTCCTGCATTGGCAGGCAGATTCTTTACCACTGCTCTACCTGGGAAGCCCGTAAAAAGAATAACATGTGCATGTGTTAGTCACTCGGTCATAGTTGACTCTTTGCAGCCCCATGGACTGTAGTCCACCTGGCTCCTCTGTCCATGGAACTCTCCAGGCAAGAGTACTGGAGTGAGTTGCCATTCCTTTCTCCAGGGGATCTTCCCAACCCAGGATTGAAACTGGGTCACTCACATTGCAGGCATCTGCCTTTACACTGTGCCACCTGGGAAGCCCATAATAAGACTAACACCCACTCATAAAATTGTTACCAAGATAAAATAAGCTGTTGAGGACACAGCACTCATCCCAGTGCCTTGCCCATAGTACGTGCTCAATAAATGCTTTCCAGCATGGCTTATGTTAGCTGAAGTAACGCAGTCAGAGGCAGAGCTCAGATTCTGCCTCCTGATGATCTGATTCTAAGCTGCTTCTCTTCTTTAGCAGTTGCCCAAGGAATTTACATTCTGAAAGAGCTTGAAAGTTTCTGTGGTCCTTTCCAAACGTAAGATTCAGTAGTTCCAGTGGGCGAGTTGGACGTCCTACACTAAGAATTCTCAAGGAAAGGAAGTTGGGAATGTGCCCTGGAATCACATCCTCTCATGGCACCTCCCTTCTCTTCAGGACGCTGTAGACCTCTGGCCTCCATGGACTTTATCCTCCCGTACAATTGGTTCCACTCACAATTAGTTGCTGGCACTGCCATCAAAGGGAGTTCTCTCCAAGGACAAGGAACAGGATGCAAAACAAATCCTGTACTGTAAACTCCAAATGTGATCAGGGCAGGCCCAGCCAAGGAGGGAGTTATGTTGTGAGATTGAGGGGCTCAAGAATAAAAGACAGCCAGCAGCCCGCCACTTGCAGGTGACTTGTGGGAATGTTGCATGTACCCTCTTATGCCCCAAACACTCCCACAACAGAGCACTTCTTAACCAGAGCCTCTAAAGCTTTCTAAAGCTTTTGCCCAGACTGAGAAGCATCATTCTCTCCTGTTCCAAGTCTCAGCAGGAAAGTGGACTATCTTCTTATATCCAGAAAGTATCAGCTTTACCCCATGAAATCCTTAGGGTGACTGTGGTTTGCCCTCATCTCCTGACAGTGCGGATAAGGAGAGAGAGCCAAAAGACACAGCATCTCTGTTCCAATGAAAACTCAGCTTCAAAGAAGAAAGTGATCACTGCTAAGGAGGTGAAGTCACAGCCTCAGCAAACCTTTGAAACTGGAGGAGAAGATGTAAATTAAGTGCAGACAATCAGGGTAAAAAATAAAATCCTTAAGGAAAAGCAAAGTCTTCTGCAATGGGTGTGAAAGTAAAGAAAGCTGGCCAAGGCAAGAAGATAAACAGGACTTCATGATATAATCGCACTGTGAAATGGCCAATTAGAAGAGAAATCTAAGGAAAATACATGGAAGTTGGAAATTGTCTGTTTTCCTTGAGAATTTGTAAGAATCAAAGTGGAAGCAGAGTCAATTTTCTCAATATTCAATTCATTATAAACCCTCCTGGGGGACAGGAAGCATGCTTTTATTTGCTGTTTCTGCAATAGTGTTTTCTGGTATATGACAGAGTTGTGGGACTCTGTAATCTTGTGTAGGGCTACATGCCAAGTATCATTCATGAGTTTCTTACAGCTTTTTAAAAATATCTTCTGTTAGTTAGTAATTCATTTGTGTATTCATTTATGTGTTCATTCTTTCAGTAAACTTTTTGTGCTTGCAGTATATCAGGCATAGCACTAGACTCTGAATAAACAAACATAAACATGACATGTTTATATACTTAAAGGTTCATAGCCCCTTATAAAGACACATGTAACTCAGCAATTAAAAGTCAGTTTAGTCATTTTCTAACAGAAAAAAGCAAATGTTTCAAAGAAAGACAGAGTGCAGTGGATTAAAGAGCATCCAGCTCAAATTAATGGCTACCTGGGATCCCCTTATGTGATTTTATTTGAAAAGAGGATCTTTGCTGATGTAAATAATCGAGTTTCAATGAGATCATATAGAGTTAGGGTGGAATGGACACTAAACCCAAAGGGCACTTTTTTGTAAGAAGAGAAAGACACACAAAGAGAAGACACACACAGAGAAAAAGCCACATGACTATGCAGCAGGAGATTGCAGTGATGCAGCCACAAACCAAGGCATGCTAGAATGGCTAGAGCCACCAGAAACTGGACTAGGCAAGGAAGGAATTTTCCCTAGAGCCCTCAGAAGGAGCACGACTCTAAGGACACCTTAATTTCAGATGTCTAACCTCCAAAATTTGAGAGAATAAACCTGTTGCTTTAAACCTCCAGTTTATAGCAATTTGATTCGCAGCTAGTAAAGTCAAGGCTATGGTTTTTCCAGTGGTCGTGTATGGATGTGAGAGTTGGACTGTGAAGAAAGCTGAGTGCCGAAGAGTTGATGCTTTTGAACTGTGGTGTTGGAGAAGACACTTGAGAGTCCCTTGGACTTCAAGGAGATCCAACCAGTCTATTCTAAAGGAGATCAGCCCTGGGATTTCTTTGGAAGGAATGATGCTGAAGCTGAAACTCTAGTCCTTTGGCCACCTCATGCAGAGAATTGACTCCTTGGAAAAGACTCTGATGCTGGGAGGGATGGGGGGTAGGAGGAGAAGGGGACAACAAAGGATGAGATGGCTGGATGGCATCACCAACTCGATGGATGTGAGTTTGAGTGAACTTTGGGAGATGGTGATGGACAGGGAGGCCTGGCGTGCTGCAGTTCATGGGGTCACAAAGAGTCGGACACGACTGAGTGACTGAACTGACCTGAACTGAAAGAACCTGCCTGCCAATGCAGAAAATGCAAGAGACACAAGTTCAATCCTTGTGTCAGGAAGATCCCTGGAGAAGGCAACCCATTCCAGTATTATTGCTTGGAGAATTCCATGGACAGAGGAGCCTGGTGAGCTGCAATCTATGGGACTGCAAAGAGTTAGACACAACTGAGTGTGTGCACACACATACACCTCTAAGAAATGAATATATTTCTTCCCTGGTGGCTCAGATGATAAAGAATCCAACTGCAATGCAGGAGACATAGGTTCAATCCCTGCGTCAGGAAGATCCCCTGGAGAAGGGAATGGCTACCCACTCCCTTATTCTTGCTTGGAGAATATTCTTGCTTGGAGAATCCCATGGACAGAAGAGCCTGGCAAGCTACAGTCCATGGGGTTGCAAAGAGTCAGATAAAACTTAGTGACTAACATAACACTTTCGAAGAAATGAATATATAGCAGAAGGGCATTAAAACCATAGTGCTGAGAATACAATACAATCAAGATTTTTTTTTCTGACATCATATAGTTTTTAAAAAAATAATTTTCATTGGACTTTATTTGATTTACAATGTTGTGTTAGTTTCAGGTGTTCAGCAAATGGGATCTGTTATACATGCATCTATTCTTTATTAGATTCTTTTCCCATGTAGGTCATTACAGAGAACTGAGTAGACTTCCCTGTACTACACAGTAAGTCCTTATCCGTTATCTATTTTATATAGAGTAATGCTCATATGTCCATCCCACTCTGCCAATTTATCCCTCTACTCCCTTACACACTGGCAATCATAAATCTGTTTTCTACATCTGTTACTCTATTTCTGTTTTGTAAATCATTTCATTTGTACCTTTTTAAAAAAAAATTCTACATATGAGTGATATCAAGATATTTCTTTTTCCATCTGACTTACTTCACTCAGTATGACAGTCTCTGGATTCATCCATGTTGTTGCAAATGGGTTTGTTTCATTCTTTATTATGACTTCATGTAGTTTTTAACTTGTTTTTTTCTTTGTGGAACTATCTCCTTTGTCCTCAGTCAAGAAGCCTTGCTCCACTCATCAAAGAGTAGGCCCCTAGTCAGAGTGAAGTTTGGATCTAATAGTGGTATCAACTTCTAGAAGAAACTGTTAGGTTTTGCTTCTTTGATCCCAGGAGCTGTCCTGGCTCTCATGCTTCCTGAATCTCAGTTCTTTGCATTTTCCCTCTTCATTTGCTTTAGTTAGCCAAAAGTGGTAATCATTGCTTGCAACCTAGAACTCTAACTACTTCAGGGCCATGTTGAATTTTCTGGTTATTCTTTACCAAGAATATAATAATCTCTGCTTAACTTCATGTTATTATGTTATTCTGCTGCTAGAAATTTTGTGCTATATTTTTGGCTATCTGTGATCATGATGAAAGAAGAGTCTGTGGTATACATTTTGTTCTACTCCTGGCTAAAATAATATCTCAATTCATGCCAAGCTCTCCATTTGGAATCTCCTCTCCTTTTACCGACTTCACATATTAAAAATATCCATTTTTAAGACTCAAAATAGGAAAAAAAATAGAAGAAATAACACAGTCTTTGGTATTTAACTAAACTAGGCTTTAGCTGAGACACCATCAATTAATGTGGCCTATATTTGGACCAAATTCTCCAAGCCAGGCTTCAGCAATATGTGAACCATAAACTTCCAGATATTCAAGCTGGTTTTAGAAAAGGCAGAGGAACCAGAGATCAAATTGCCAACATCTGCTGGATCATGGAAAAAGCAAGAGAGTTCCAGAAAAACATCTATTTCTGCTTCATTGACTATGCCAAAGCCTTTGACTGTGTGGATCACAATAAACTGGGGAAAATTCTGAAAGAGATGGGGATACCAGACCACCTGACCTGCCTCCTGAGAGATCTGTGTGCAGGTCAAGAAGCAACAGTTAGAACTGGACATCGAACAGCAGACTGGTTCCAAATAGGAAAAGGAGAACATGAAGGCTGTATATTGTCACCCTGCTTATTTAACTTCTATGCATGGTACATCATGAGAAACACTGGGCTGGATGAAGCTTAAACTGGAGTCAAGATTGCCAGGAGAAATATCAATAACCTCAGATATGCAGATGACACCACCTTTATGGCAGAAAGTGAAGAAGAACTAAAGAGCCTCTTGATGAAAGTGAAAGAGGAGAGTGGAAAAGTTGGCTTAAAGTTCAACATTCAGAAAACGAAGATCATGGCATCTGGTCCCATCACTTCATGACCAATAGATGGGGAAACAGTGGCTGACTTTATTTCTGGGGGCTCCAAAATCACTGCAGATGGTGACTGCAGTCACTAAATTAAAAGATATCGCTCCTTGGAAGGAAAGTTATGACCAACCTAGATGGCGTAGTAAAAAGCAGAGACATTACTTTGCTAACCAAGGTCCATCTAGTTAAGGCTTTGGTTTTTCCAGTAGTCATGTATGGATGTGAGAGTTGGACTATAAAGCAAGCTGGGTGCTGAAGAATTGATACTTTTGAACTGTGGTGTTGGAGAAGACTCTTGAGAGTCCCTTGGACTGCAAGGAGATCCAACCAGTCCATCCTAAAAGAGATTAGTCCAACTATTCATTGGAAGGACTGATGCTGAAGCTGAAACTCCAATACTTTGGCCACCTAGTGGGAAGAACAGATTCATTAGAAAAGAATTTGATGCTGGGAAAGATTGAGGTTGAGAGGAGAAGGGGATGACAGAGGATGAGATGGCTGGATGGCATTACTGACTCAGTGGACATGAGTTAGAGTGAACTCTGGGAGTTGGTAATAGACAGGGAGGCCTGGCGTGCTGCAGTCCATGGGGTTGCAAAGAGTCGGACACAGCTGAGCAACAGAACTGAACTGGTATTTGGACCAGGCAGAGAAACTTCCTAAGTCTCATGTTTCCTATGAGAGTCACTGGGTCACTGTAGGAGTCAAAGAAGCATCATAAGTGAAGCACTCAGGCCAGTGCCAGGATGTAGAGAAGCTAAAAATTTTGTTTTTCTCCCTTCTCTACTTCTTTCTTCCAATCTTGGCTCTCCAAAATTCAGGTTAACTATCTTCTCAGAGTTTGGCCTTTCTCTCTTCATCACAACCTGCAGTTATAGACTGTTGAGAATGATGAAAGGATGTCTGACAGTGGGCATCTCTTCAGCTTTCCTCTTCTCTCCTTAGCTTTCTAGGGCCTCTGACTAGAAAATATGCCACTAAGGAATCCCTCTCTCAAACTCACACATACAGCAAAAGGGGTCATTTTTATACCATATGTTGTTGATGAATTCAATCCATTCTCAAAGCATGTTTGGCCTTTTGAACTTAAATATTCTTGATTCTTCCTCCAAGGCATAGGAATTTGTCTAATGGAAAAAAAACAAAAAACAAAAAAACAATAATGCCTTGAATCATTGTGTGTGTATCCATGTCTTTCCAAACATATACAAGCGTTTTACTTTTACCTTTAAGAAATTCGGAGATACGGTTTCATTTGGGTAACTTCAGGATTCATTTTGATAGCAGTTCAAACGTGCTTCTAACAGAATTACCAACCATCCAGACTTGCTTAATCATCTGAAAGTGATCGATGTTGTTACCCCTCCAAAGGAGCACACTATTGATTGTTGTTTAGTCGCTAAGTCACATCCAACTCTTTTGTGACCCCAAGGACTGTAGCCCACTAGCTCTCTTAATTCCATCTGAGAAAAACTAACTTCTCATGGATACAGCTTGATGCTTCATTAAACACCTTTATCTTCATACCAGTGTAACAGAGTCATCAACACTTGCTTGATTAAACAGTTACTTAGGTAGATTTTTTTTTTTGAGTATTTCTTCTCAGATTAGGAATTTATTCCATTACTTTCATTTGTAAACTTCTGAAAATAAGTCATAGGTAACATCAGTGGCTCATGGTAAAGAATCCACCTGCCAGAGCAGGAGATGGAGTGGATGAGAGTTCAATCCCTGGGAAAGATCCCTTGGAGGAGTAAATGGCAAACGGCTCCACTAATTCTTGCATGAAAAATCCCAAGGACATAGGATCCTAGTGGACTACAGTACATAGGATCACAATGAGTTGGACACAGCTGAGCAGCCCACTCCAACATCAGTGTACTGATTCACTGAGTTAGAAGCTTCTTCTTGGTCTTCTCTCATTAAGGCTCCCATCAACATATAATAGAGGTAACCCTCTATTACCTCTTGGGTAGCAATTATCACATTGTCCCATGACAAGGATGTTGTCATGGGACATATAGTTTTATTATTCAAATCAGGACAGTTTGAGAGTGAGAGGGACTGTGGTTAATAATTAAGGCAGGGCAATGGGAATAAACTGAGACTGTCCTGAGAAAAAGGTTACTCTAATTTTAACTATTAGTTCATTTGTCTGTGTCTTCCTCTAGATATTAAGCTCTCCGACACATTTAGCTTATTCTCTGCTCTGACTCCAGCACCTCACATAGTACCTGACACAGAAAAGACATTCACTTCAATCACGGTCCTGTATCATGGCAAGTGCATGAAAGTCATCTCTCCCAATCTACAGTCCTTTAGGTGTAATAACTAATTTATAACATATGTTCATTTTACATAGTGCAGAAATTTTCCAGCTTTTTTTTGCCCAGTTAATTACTTGTCCTTCAAGATATCTGAGCCCAAGTGGACTGGGGCCCTCCTGTTCTTATAGATAGCATCTTGTTTTTACATCTTTTGTTTAACTGCACTCTCTCCTAAGTGTTGGTTTATAGTAGGTATCAGTCCTTGAGCCTCTGGGTTCTCTTTTGTGTCTACAGCAGCATTTAGCACAGACCCTGTCTCAGAGTAAGGGAATGATACATGCCATTTGAAAGAATTGAAGGATGGACTCATGGGTGAACAAATGAAATACTCAGATTGAAAATGAGAAAATCCCATCCACTAACTTGCCCTTCTGTTTGCTTAATATTAATTATTTAGATGGTAATATACATAGAGGTAGCATCATGGATCTTCAGACGAATACAAACTTAGAGGTAATTCCATACATCAGTTAGGTAGAATAGTATTCTAGTGTACAATAAAAGGCTGGATCTGACACTGTGGTCACCCAGGATGTGATGTACTTAAAGGTGAAGTAAAGCTGATGTTCATATAAAAATCATCCTACGATATTTGTTGCTAGTTAACATTTTTATTGAATCTCATGGTAGAACAAAGAGAGTGATTAAGAGCCTAGAAAATAGAATTCATGAGAAAAGGTTAGAGGAACTGGAATTATTTAGCCCAGGGAAAAAAATATGTAGCCGTTCAGTGAAATCTCATTATCCAATATCAATTTACTCAAACGAGGGCATAATTTAAACTGACAGCTATGTTTCCAATGAACAAATGACCTAATCTTCTTTAAAAAAAGAAAAAAAAAAAGATCATGAGAAACTATTAATTCAAATATATTTCTTTATTTTCGACCTCTTCTATTTTACATTATCAGGGATTTATTTTATTTGAAAACTTCTGGGCTACATTCTTCATGGTAGTGCAGGTATCAGTTTATCAAATATAATCAAAAGAAATCACCCCTCCACCCATGTCTAGCATTTAATTTTCTCATTTTAAAAATTAAAATAATGGTATTGGTTCATTTATTCAATAATCATTTATTGAGGACCAACTTCATGCCAGATTCTGTGCTAAGCACTAGGAAAAGAGAAGTTATATAACAGATGATTTTCATTATTGTGAGCTATTTTCATCTAAGTGCCTCCTATACTAAGCTTTAAGGTGCCTGGAAATCCACTAGAAAGCCATACTCCTAGGTTGAGGCATCTCCAAAGTACAAATATTTCAGCTTTGGGAGAAGGGAGACAACAAATTAAGATATTATATGATTTCCTTTCACCCAGTTGCCTTTTGGATGAGCACCTGCCCAAAATAAAATAGGATACAGAACAAAAGAGCATTGAAAAACAAAAAGGAATAGATATTTTAAGAGCTGAAAATTAAAAAAAAAAGTTAGCACCAATAAGTACCTAGGAGTTAGCTGAGAAATATGAAGTTGACAGAGGTTAAGTTGTATACTCATGGTAACACAGTAAGTTAGTAGCAAATTGAAAGCTATAATTTTAGTCTCCTAGTTATCTTGACTTCTGTCTAGAATTCATTCCTCATCAGTGTTAGTCAGACACAACTGAGTGAGTGAACTGACTGACTATTAATAATTGGAATTATTAGCATATGACTGCTAACATACCATTATACTGCAAAACCCAATATAATGACATAAACACATAAAGATTTATCCACTCACATATAATCTAGAGATAAGCCGTCCATAGTACTATCAGGGACCCAGACTTTTCCTGTCCCTCTATTCTATCCTGTTTGGTGTGAGCTTTCAGTCACAAAAGGGCTGCTGGAGCTCCAGCTCTCACACAGTCCTCAATTAGGCACATTTCCGTCTAGTATATATTTAGGTTCTCTTAATAAGTGGAAGAAAATAAATGTTAAATAGTAACTTTATAGTCTATACCATATCATCATTCAGAGACAATTTTCCATGGGTCTTTTGCATTTTTGCACATCTTACAAGCAGAAACCCTGTTTTGCTTTGTTCTAGGCTTTTTCCTGAGTGTTTGTATAGCAGACAACCATGGAAGCTAGAGATAGAAGATAGAAGGGAGGCTTATTTACTGTCTAATACGATACAGTTAAATGTTGGGGCAAAGATTTGACAATGCTTGCTACTCATTATAAAAAAAGATCCAGATTCCCTAAACTCAGTATTCCTCCCCTGTAACACTTCTTATTGTGTATACTCAGTAGCTTTAGCTGTGTCCAACTCTTTGAAGTCTTTGAGTCTGCCAGGCTCCTCTATCCATGAGATTCTCCAGGCAAGAATACTGGAGGGGTTGTCATGCCCTCCTCCAGGGGATCTTCCCAAGCCAGGGATTGAACTCATGTCTCCTGCATCTCCTGCATTCCAGGAAAACTCTTTATATCACATGACCCTATTTGTGTCACCTACCCTATGGGACCTGAGGCTGAAGAACCTGGTTTAAGAAAATGGTATTACCCTGGTTATTGTTCTTGCTATAAATAATCAACTGTCCTCTTTCTCTGACCCTGGAGTCTCCTGTCTTAAGCCAGCCTCCATGAAACTGTGGAAGGCTAATTTATTAGCTTGCAAGCAGAGTGAAATCTTAGACTGTCCTTGACAGTTATCCATATCTTGCTTTGTGTGATGCAATATCTAAAGAGTCTAACTCCCAGGCATCTAGAATAGAGTAGGTGACCAATACATACTTGGATAAATAAATAAATGACTAAGTGAAAATGCTCAAAGGACATTTTAATACATCAGGGCACTTGGTCTGATGTCCTGGCTCCAACCCTTATAAGCCTCGTGACTTTCAGCAATGTCTCTTACCCCGTCTAACCTCAGCTTCTTAAACCAGTCATCNTCCTCCAGGGGATCTTCCCAAGCCAGGGATTGAACTCATGTCTCCTGCATCTCCTGCATTCCAGGAAAACTCTTTATATCACATGACCCTATTTGTGTCACCTACCCTATGGGACCTGAGGCTGAAGAACCTGGTTTAAGAAAATGGTATTACCCTGGTTATTGTTCTTGCTATAAATAATCAACTGTCCTCTTTCTCTGACCCTGGAGTCTCCTGTCTTAAGCCAGCCTCCATGAAACTGTGGAAGGCTAATTTATTAGCTTGCAAGCAGAGTGAAATCTTAGACTGTCCTTGACAGTTATCCATATCTTGCTTTGTGTGATGCAATATCTAAAGAGTCTAACTCCCAGGCATCTAGAATAGAGTAGGTGACCAATACATACTTGGATAAATAAATAAATGACTAAGTGAAAATGCTCAAAGGACATTTTAATACATCAGGGCACTTGGTCTGATGTCCTGGCTCCAACCCTTATAAGCCTCGTGACTTTCAGCAATGTCTCTTACCCCGTCTAACCTCAGCTTCTTAAACCAGTCATCCGCGTTTACTGCCCTCTCTTGCTTAAGCTCCGTTTACTCCCTAACCTACTACTGCTGTTTGGCTTTGGGACTCATCACGCCACAAAACTTCCCTTCCAAGGCCTCTGGTGGCCTACTAACTGCCACAGCCAACTGACCCCTTTTCACTCCCTATCTTATTCCTTGTTGCTCAGTTGACATTTAACTCTTTCAAATTCTTTTGTCCTTTGTCTCCGTGAATTCTTTCTGATTTCCTTTAATCATCCAGTAGCTGAACTCTGGATGATTAGTTTTCTAATCTCGTCTTGTCTTCCTTTCTTCACCCTTAAATGTTCACGTGCCATGAGTTTCCATCCTCTGCCTACCTCTGTTCTCACACTATAGAATAAAGTCTATTTTAAAAAAAAAGAAAAACAAAACATCTCGATTTACCATTTGTGTGCTGATAATTTTCAAATCTCTTTCTCTAGTCCAAACTGTTCTTCTAAACTCAGACCTATTTTTAATAATTAATTAGAAGATAATTCACAATATTGTGATGGTTTTTTTTTTTTTTTTTTTTTTTTTTTTTGCCATATATCAACATGAGTCGGCATTAGGCATACATGTGTCTGCCTGAATCCGCCTCCCGCCTCCCTCTCATCCCACCTCCTCTAATTTGTCACAGAGCGCTGGCTTTGGCTTCCCTGGCTCATATACGTCAAACTCTCAGAGGCTGTTTCCATTACGGTAGTGTATACGTTTCAGTGTTATTCTCTCATATCATCCCACCCTCTCCTTCCCCTACTGGGTCCAAAATGTCTGTCTCCTTTGCTGCCCTGCAAGTACGATCATCAGCTCTGTCTTTATAGATTCCATATATAATGAGGTCGATGAACCTAGAGCCTATTATATAGAGTGAAGTAAGTCAGAAAGAGAAAGACAGACCTGTATTTTTAATTGCTCATTCACTGTTTCTACCTGCATGTCCAAATGGACTTTAAATTAAAACACATTCAAAGTCAAACTTAGTTGTTTTCACCCCTTTCGGGAACCTGTGGGACCTGGAATTCTTCTCTTGCTTAAGGGTATCACCACTCATATTTTTTCATGTCAATAACCTTAATGACCCTGGTCAACATTCCATTCAGGTTCTCCCAACGCTCTCATAAATAACTCTTAGAACCTTTGTCTTCCTTTTCCACTGCATCAGCGTTACCTTAGGCCCCCATTATCTCTAAATTTTACTCCACTCTCAAACTGTGTCTCTAAAATCTACTGGATAACAGTTTCCAACCAGCTGCCAGCATGAACTTAAAAGTCTCATAATGCTGCTGCCCTGATTAAAACCCCTGGTTGTCTTTTCTTGGTCAGATCAAGAGGAAGTCTAAACTCTTTACATGATATCCAAGGCATCTCTAAATCTATTTCTGGCCTGCCTCTTCAGGTTTATGCCCTATTTTTCTTCATCTTATAGGCTCTGCTCCAATCATAACGAACCACTCACTGTTACCAGCATGTCCCCTGCTAAATTAGACCCCTGCACCTCAAGATTGACTGATTCTTCTGTTATTCAACATGATATCCAAAACCAGCCCAAGGAATCTTTTATCTTCTGAAAATCTGTTCAATTTACTCTAGCTTTCGGGAGTGTAACTGGAAGTATCAAACTCTCATTCTTAGAAATGGTTTATTACTCCCTGCTTTGTGCTTCTCTCTATCTTGAAGGACCATTTTTTTATTTATAGCATTTATAATATCACACTCTTATTTGTTTACATTCCTGAATTTACAATAAAACATATCTTATCTGTCTTTATATGCACTGCGTGGAGCACAGATCCAGGTGCACAGAAGAGTTTCAAAAAAACCACTTCAAATGGTAAGCAAGTTGGAGAGTCGGGCAAAAAGGCAGTCACTGAAGTTGAATGAAAGGAAGAAAGACCACAATTTACCTGAAAGATCTCCTGGAGTAGGAAATGGCAACCCACTCCAGTATTCTTGCCTGGAAAATTCCATGGACAGAGGAGCCTGGCAGGCTGCAGTCCATAGGGTCGCAGAGTCAGACACGACTGAGCAACTAACCACACACACATGCAGTTTGCTCCAAATAAACCCTAGGATGGTCTTGGGCAATGTTCACCCTCCTGGGCCCCAAAATAAGAAATGAAGTCCACCAAGAAGTAATGAATTGGGAATTGCACATACAAGTACAGTGTCTACCTTCCAGGATGTCCACAGATAAGCCAATGGGGAAAAGGGCAGCTGGAAAGCAATGGATTGTCTTGAACAACACACACAAAGAACATACTGTGAACCTTGGAAAACTTCCTAGTTCAGAAACACAATCTGGCTTAGACGAGGCTGTATGTGAAGAGTAGAAGAAAGGGCATTGCCAGGATAGAGAGTCAGAAGACTCTTCAAAACATACCACACCTGGGTCTTTGGGCAGCATCCTTCACTGTCTAAGTCTCAGTTTCCCCATATGTAAAAGGGGAAACTACTGCATGGATTTATTAATAAGATAAAAAAAAATGTGCATGAAATGCCTTCAAGGTATCCAAACAGGGATAAGTGCTCAATGAATAGGTGACGCTAGTGGTAAACAATTAGCCTGCCAATGCCAAAGACAGAAGGGCAGTGGGTTCAATCCCTGATTTGGGGATGATCCCTTGGAGTAGAAAATGGCAACCCACTCCAGTATTCTTGCCTGGAAAATTCCATGGGCAGAGGCACCTGTTGGCTATAGTCCATGGGGTTGCAAAGTCAGACAAGACTGAGCTACTTAGCACACATACATAGTACAAGCAGTGTTAATAAGACAATTTTCTCTAAACACTAGATCCCTCATTTATAAAATGGAGTTGATTTCTGTCCCTGAGTTGTGTGAAGATTAAGTAAGGATTAGATGCAAAAGCACTTCCAAAATTTAAAGCATCATTCAATTGAGAAAAGATATATTATTATGAAAAATTAAGAGTTAAAACTTAGCTAAAAGAAGGCAAAATATATTTGCTGGTTTAGCTCAGAAAAAAAAAGAGTACTGTCTTTATGTATGAGCAGAAAAAATACACATGGGAAGAATAAGTACTCTGGCTCTCATTTAATCATGTTCTGTGGGCCTTGTGGAGCTCCCCAGGTGGTGCTAGTGGTAAAGAACTGGCCTGCCAATGCAGGAGATGCAGGAGACCTGGGTTCGATACCTGGCTTGGGAAGATCCCCTGGAGGAGGGCAAGGCAACCCATTCCAATATTCTTGCCTGGAGAATCCCATGGACGGAGGAGCCTGGCAGACTACAGTCCATAGGGTTGCCCAGAGTCACACACAACTGAAGCGACTTAGCACACATGGGTCTAGAATTCCTTCCTCATCAGTATTAGTCAGACACAACTGAGTGAGTGAACTGACTGACTATTAATAATAAAAAATATTAGTATATGACTGCTAACATACCATTATACTGCAAAACCCAATATGATGATATAAACATATAAAGATTTATTCACTCACATATAATGTAGAGATAAGTAGTCCATAGTGCTATCAGGGAACAGACTTTTCCTGTCCCTCTATTCTACCCTGTTCAGTGTGAGCTTTCAGTCACAAAAGGGCTGCTGGAGCTCCAGCTCTCACACAGTCCTCCATTAGGCACATTTCTGTCTAGTATATATTTATGTTCTCTTAATAAGTGGAAGAAAATGAATATTAAGTAGGACCTTTGTAGTCTATACCATATCATCATTCAGAGACAATTTTCCATGGGTCTTTTGCATTTTTGCACATCTTACAAGCAGAAACCCTGTTTTGCTTTGTTCTAGGCTTTTTCCTGAATGTTTGTATAGCAGACAATCATGGAAGCTAGAGATAGAAGATAGAAGGCAGGCTTATTTACTGTCTAATATGATACAGTTAAATGTTGGGGCAAAGATTTGACAATGCTTGCTACTCATTATAAAAAAGATCCAGATTCCCTAAACTCAGTATTCCTCTCCTATAACACTTCTTACTGTGTATACTCAGTTGCTTCAGCTGTGTCCAATTCTTTGAAACCTCATGGACCAGAGTCTACCAGGCTCCTCTATCCATGGGATTCTCTGGGCAAGAATACTGGAGGGGTTGTCATGCCCTCCTCCAGGGGATCTTCCCAAGCCAGGGATTGAACTCATGTCTCCTGCATCTCCTGCATTCCAGGAAAATTCTTTATATCACATGACCTTATTTGTGTCACCTACCTTACGGGAACTGAGTCACCTACCCCATGGACAGAGGAGCCTGGCAGGTTACAGCCCATAGGTTTGCACAGAATCACACACGACTGAAGCGACTTAGCACACATGGGTCTTGTGGGCTTTTTATTAATGTATTTACTAATTTAGTAATTTCTCTCAAAAAATATACCTTTCAGTTGGCTCTATTGTCCTTGTTTTAGTCTAACAGACACACAGAACATTAACATAACGTACAAAACATTTCAATAGGACTCGTTGCTCTTCCAGTTCTTCTCTAAGAGGGGCTGGCATCTACACTTGTGACTTCAGTTATTCTTTATCTGTCCAGGCATCTCTGTTCTTCTCTTACAGTATTTGGCAGGATTTCTTTCATCAAGATTTTATTACAGAAATTAATGTTAAGTGAACAAATACACCATGTGGAGTGGAAGCCATTTAAGTAGTTACTGCAAAATTAAATAGCTCCTATAGCATTAATTGCCAAAAAATTAGGGAACAGCCCACATGCGTAATATGCTCTAGTTCTGCTGGTGATTCCTAGGTGCTCTCTCCTTGGGAAATCAATGAGACTCCTCGTCAGGTTTAAATAAGGCAAGTGTCTTTGTCTGACTCCTTTTCAATCTTCCTGTTCTGTCTTTATGCACAACCTGTAGTCCCATTGATATTTTTTATGCCACCCACTATTTTCATCTCATATTGTCTGCACTCATATGGTTGTTTTCTTTATTAGCAGTTTTATACTAACTGCAATAAACTCTCAGTATTCCCGTGATGATTTTCTCAGAGTTTGAACTTAAGGTACAATCTTCATTTATTATATTACAAGTGTCCAACTGCCTACTTGATCTTTCCACTTGCGTGCTCTGCAGACAGCTTACATTTCACAAATCTAAATTTGAACTCATTTTCTCCCTCACACTGCAGATTCCTCTCCTATGTCATGTAATAGCAGATAAGAACCTTGTGTCATTGATAGCACAGACTCCAAAGCTAGACTGAGTTTAGCTCCTGGCTCCAGTGGTAACGTACTGTGTGTCCATGGGATGAATTTTTAATCTCTCTGCGCCACACTTTTCTCATCTGATATTTATCTTAACTTTAACTCATAGAGTTTTATAAGGATTACATAAATTCATTTCAGTTCAGTCACTCAGTCGTGTCCGACTCTTTGCGACCCCATGAACTGCAGCACACCTGGCTTCCCTGTCCATCACCAACTCCAGGAGCTTACTCAAACTTATGTCCAGTGAGTCAGAGATGGCATCCAACCATCTCAGCCTCTGTCATCCCCTTCTCCTCCTGCCCTCAATCTTTCCCAGAATCAGAGTCTTTTCAAATAAGTCAGCTCTTTGCATCAGGTGGCCAAAGTATTGGAGTTTCAGCTTCAGCATCAATGTCCTTCCAATGAACACCTAGGACTGATCTCCTTTAGGATGAACTGGTTGGATCCCCTTGCAGTCTAATGGACTCTCAAGAGTCATCTCCAATACCACAGTTCAAAAGCATCATTTCTTTAGCACTCAGCTTTCTTTATAGTCCAACTCTCACATCCATACATGACTACTGGAAAAACTATAGCCTTGATTAAATGGACATTTGCTGGCAAAGTAATGTCTCTGCTTTTTAATATGCTATCTAGGTTGGTCATAACTTTCCTTCTAAGGAGTAAGCATCTTTTAATTTCATGGCTGCAGTCACCATCTGCAGTGACTTTGGAGCCCAGAAAAATAAAGTCTGACACTGTTTCCCCATCTATTTACCATGAAATCATGGGACTGGATGCCATGATCTTCATTTTCTGANGTGTCCGACTCTTTGCGACCCCATGAACTGCAGCACACCTGGCTTCCCTGTCCATCACCAACTCCAGGAGCTTACTCAAACTTATGTCCAGTGAGTCAGAGATGGCATCCAACCATCTCAGCCTCTGTCATCCCCTTCTCCTCCTGCCCTCAATCTTTCCCAGAATCAGAGTCTTTTCAAATAAGTCAGCTCTTTGCATCAGGTGGCCAAAGTATTGGAGTTTCAGCTTCAGCATCAATGTCCTTCCAATGAACACCTAGGACTGATCTCCTTTAGGATGAACTGGTTGGATCCCCTTGCAGTCTAATGGACTCTCAAGAGTCATCTCCAATACCACAGTTCAAAAGCATCATTTCTTTAGCACTCAGCTTTCTTTATAGTCCAACTCTCACATCCATACATGACTACTGGAAAAACTATAGCCTTGATTAAATGGACATTTGCTGGCAAAGTAATGTCTCTGCTTTTTAATATGCTATCTAGGTTGGTCATAACTTTCCTTCTAAGGAGTAAGCATCTTTTAATTTCATGGCTGCAGTCACCATCTGCAGTGACTTTGGAGCCCAGAAAAATAAAGTCTGACACTGTTTCCCCATCTATTTACCATGAAATCATGGGACTGGATGCCATGATCTTCATTTTCTGAATGCTGAGCTTTAAGACAACTTTTTCACTCTCCTCTTTCATTTTCATCAAGAGGCTCTTTAGTTCTTCATTTTCTGCCATAAAGGTGGTGTCATCTGTATATCTGAGGTTATTGATATTTCTCCCGGAAATCTTGATTCCAGCTTGTGCTTCATCCAGCCCAAACTTTTTCATGATGTACTCTGCATATAAGTTAAATAAGCAGGGGGACAATATACAGCCTTGACGTACTCCTTTTCCTATTTGGAAGCAGTCTGTTGTTCCCTTATGATTATACAGTGGAAGCGAGAAATAGATTTAAGGGACTAGATCTAATAGACAGAGTGCCTGATGAACTATGGATGGAGGTTTGTGACATTGTACAAAAAAGATCTTCACAACCCAGATTACATAAAAGGCCATACATAAAAGGCTTGTAACAGTCCCTGACACATGGCAATTTTTGTATATACAAGTAACAACTCACCAAGTAGAATGAACCTGGACACCATCCTTTTATACCTACACCCAAATGACCACTTGTTAACTAAGTTTCTCAACTATCTCCACATCAATTACCTTCCATTACTTTTGTTTGTGGGCTTCCCAGGTAGCCCTAATGGTAAAGAAGCCACCTGCCAATGCAGGAGACTAAAGAAACCCGGATTTGATCCCCAAGTTGGGAAGATTCTCTGGAGGAGGGCATGGCAACCCACTCCAGTATTCTTGCCTTGAGAATCCTATGGACAGAGGAACCTGGTGGGTTATGGTCCATTGGGTTGCAGAGTCTGACACAACTGAAGTTACTTGGCATGCCCACATCTTTGTTTATGTCTCATAGTCTTCCATCTGAGCTAGTACAATAGGCTCTTAGACGATCCACTCATTTGTTTATCTATCAGGCAACAAATATATATTTACTCCTTCTTTGGAGCTGACATTGTGCTAGAGAGTGGAAAACAATAATGTCTCCACTTCAAAGTCAAAAGTTCCACCATGTCTGTTTCTCCCTTCATCCTCTCTGCTACCCATCCCCTGCTTGAACCTTAACTCCCAAGCTTTCAATTCTGCTTTTTAGGGAAAGGGGCCGTGTTCCTTCTTTCCTCTGGCCTCTTGCATCTGCTATGTCCTCTGACCCCTTCAACTCCACACTGCCCATACCCTTTGCCATATGTTTAGTTTTCAGCAGAAAGTTTTTCCTGACCCTGAGATCCATATTCCCATAGCACATAGGACTATCAGGTCAGAAAATTAAGTGACATTGTAACTTCTGGTTTATTCATCTGCCCCAAACACCATAGGGTGTATCTGTTGAAGAAACCCTGGCTGATTTAACAAATGAACTCCAAAACCTCAGTGGCTAATATTTTCACATGTAGTCAAAGTGTATTTTGTGCTCATCTTAGCAGTTGGATGCGGGTGTTAATAGCTAGCAGTTAGCTTTCTGAAAGTGATCTATGTCATCATGGCCCCCAAGTCCTCTAGGAAACTGTGTTCATACAGGAAAGGGGGGGAAAGAAAGTGTAGTAGGCACCCCAGTTCCTTAGAATGTTTGCCCTGCAAGTGTAGCACATCCCTTCTGTTCATTCTGTTGGTAAGAATTCACTGTAAGGCCTTGCGTGATTTTGAAAGAGGCTGAGAAAGGTAATCTCTGCCTGGACAGCCTCTTTCCAGTGACAACTCTCATCTCTGAAGGGGAAGCATTTATTTCTGATGTATAGCTGGTCACCTGTACTACAGCTGATAAATTTTGATGCCAGGGACTGTGTTTCATTGATTGTTTATTTAACTAACACAGTGCATAACACAGAGGAGATTCTCAGTAAATGTGTATGAAATAAAATGCTACTTTACTCCTCTGGCTCTGCTTGCCCTATTCCTGATCACCCAGATATGGGGAGATTGTATATGTCTTACATAACTTTATAATGAACCTTTTTAAACCTAGAAATGTCGTCCATCACGTCCTACGGCATTCTGGTTTCCCTCTGCCTCTCTACTTTAAACACTTGTGGTTCTCCCCAGGTTACAGCTCAGGAGGAAGCATCATGTTCCCTTCTGATGAGTGGTAAGAGGGTGCTTCTCCACTGGGCAAAATATTGGATTTTTTTATTTCTTGCTTCACCATCAAAATTCTTTTCCAAGACTTCAGGTTTCTGGGATAGAGGAAAGGAGTAAGTAACTAACTCTTTCATTTCCAGTTCAAGGAGGACTTCATTAGAACTTGGAGAGACCCTAAGTACCCTCTGGTCTGTGGATGGCAAGTCTCCTGGTAATCACACAATGCCTTAACATCTATGGCAAGCATCACTAATCATTCACACTCTTCCACCATGCCTGTCAGTGGCTTCAAAATGATTTTCAACACAGAGACTCAGACTTTGACTTGTAACTTTTTGGAGTCAGCTTTGAGGTGACTCTATTTGTCATCTTTGGCCCACTCCAGATCCTTTTTTTTTTTTTTTCAGCTACAAGGAGAATGAGGGAAAGAGGTGAAGTAACTTTATAAAGATCACACAAGAAGTTGGCAGCAGAGATAAAGCCAGAATTGAGGCAATCAGTCAGAGGTTTCAAAGCAAAAGGAACCACTCGAAAGGCTTGATGTCAGCAGGGCAGGATGTGGTCCTGTGGCCTGATGACAGGAGGTGCGTCTCACTGTTCGGCTGAGGGCGTGCTCTGGCATTTAAGAAGGTCTTGAGTTTTGAGGTTGCAACATGCTCACTCATTTCTCAGTGGCATCAAATTGCCATAAAATGAGGTTATGATACTGGGTCTTAGGCAGATAGGTATTTTAGTCTATCCAGACATTGAATTGCTTCCTTTGCAGAATAGAGAATAGAGTTTTTGAGGTAAGATTAGATAATTCATATATTGTAAAACTTTGAACACAATATATGATGGGTATCATAGGTATTGGGGCTTCCCAGATGGCTCAGGGATAAAGAACCCTGCCAAAGAGGACATGTGGGTTTGACCTTCCCTGGGCTAAGAAGATCCCCTGGAGAAGGAAGTGGCAACCTACTCCAGCATTCTTGCCTGGAGAATCCCATGGATGGAGGAGCCTGGCAGACCATAGTCCATGGGGTCACAAAGAGTCAGGCATGACTTAGTGACGAAACAATAGCAACTTCAATTATAGGTATGGCCCAATTTCGGATCCCCATACATTATCAGAAAAAAGATGTTTGTTCACCTTCAAGAGTGAGATGCAAAGAGTACCTGCATGTTCTTCAGCAACTTAATTGTAACCCTGGCTTTTCTGCTCTCAATTGTTTTGATTTTGGGTGAAGCACTCTGCTCTGTGGTTCTCGCTTTCTGAGTAGGAACATTAGGAAAAGGTCTTAAAGTGTCCTTTCATCTCTAAATTCTTATGATGTTATGCTCCCTCACTATCTGAGTCCTCAAAATTTCATTTCCTGAGCTATTTTCTTCAGTTGAGAAACAAGTTATGAGGAGGGCCACTCACCAGGTTTATTTTGGGTGTAATGGCCAGTCACCCTTGCACTTGGCATCTGAGACGAACCTCCACGAGCAAAATATGCTCCAAGTATGACTTCAGCCCGCTGGCCCCACCAAGCCAGTGGCTGCTGCCAGCAGAAATGGAGGATAATTCCAGCCTTGAGGCAACTGCTTCATTATAAATCATGGACAGGAGGGGAGGGGCATGTCCTCATGGCCTATCCTTGTGCCCTCCCCAAAGAGGTTATCCTAGGTAAAGGCTTTCTAAGGAGAAATATCGGTAGCTAAGACAGAACTGTAGCTTCCAACTCCATGCAAACCACCACCACAAACAAAATGAAAAAGCAGAAAAAAGAGTACAGGTGTTTTTTGGAAGGCGAATACCTTGGTCATTTTTTTTGCGGGGGACCACAAACCACTTTATGCCAAGTATGATTGCTGGGTGCTGGACATACAGAGATGGCAAAGATGCAAAACTCTGGTCCTTGATTTTTAAGGAGGTCATGGTTTATTTGGGCAGGTGTACCAGTAACCAAATCAACTTTATTACTATAATACATGGTATTATGTCTCCTGCATTGGCAGGTTCTTTACCATGAGTGCCACCTGGGAAGCCCTAGTCTATGCTAGGGTAACAAAAAACACTAACATAGCAGTGACTTAACAGGCTTCTCACCCTTTCACAGTGCAGTGCGAGCTGGGTTGCTCACCTTCATCCTGAAACTCTGCCTCTGGAACTTACTCTACATCACCTCGAAAGGAAAACCAGAGCCAGAGGGTCAGGCCTCGAAAGGTCATATCTCGAGGGTCTTACATCATTTCTATGCACATTGCCTTGTCCAAAATGCAGTCGCATGACCCCAATCCTGTTTGCTTGGTAGGGCTTCCTGGGTGGCGCAGTGGTTAAGAATCCGCCTGCCAGTGCAGAAGACACAAGAGATGCATGTTCAATCCTCGGTTGGGAAGATCCCCTGGAGAAGGAAATAGCAACCTACTCCAGTATTCTTGGCTGGAGAATTCCATGAACAAAGGAGCCTGGTGGGCTGCAGTCCATGGGGTCTCGAAGAGTTGGACATGACTGAGCAGCTGAGCGCACACTTTGAGAAAACTCTTGCTAATTCTGAAGGAGAGAAAACGTTATGGGGAAAACATACTTCCATGCTTTTCCCCAAGAATTTTTTCAATCTTTTGTTATGTTGTTTGAAGCCCTCTGTATATTCTGCAGATGAGACTTGGATATGTGTGTTTCTGACCTGACTTGAAACCATCAAGCAGCAACACAGTCTCCCTGAGTATTGTTCTACCCAGTCCCAATCCCCCCTGCCTTATGCCCCTAAAGAAAAAGGAAAAGTCTTTGATTCCAGAGGCCTGAATTCCAAATTCAGCTGGCACTCTTCTGCAGGACATGAAGTTATTACACTGTGGCCACCGCCAGAGCCACAGAATTCCCTATAGCTGAGGTAGGGATACAACCTCTGCCATAGAAATACACTGAAGTGAGACCAAACCAAGTGGACCATCTCCCATTCAAAGGTACTTAGGTTCACCTAGAGACCCCCAAACGTGTAGAAAACAAAAGAAAAGGAACTTGGAGTGGTTCTCCAGCTATTAGATAGGTCAGGGAGAAATGGGTACCCTAAAGCTATGTATTCTTGGTAGAGAAAAGGTACATTCATGGTGCCAAAAACTTTACAGGGACCAACTCCAGCTACAGTAATGTGATCTCATTAAATGTTAATGTAATGTAGAAAGGGAAGTTTTCATGGAGGCAATAACATGCTAAAGCTTAAAAAAAAAAAAAGAGTAAGATTTTGCCAAGTTGTTCTGGGAACATGGAGAGGAAGAAAGCATAAAATTCAGGCAAAGGAATAGCATATGGCATGGAATTATGGAAGAACATACTCCTTACTCCTCGGGGGCCTCTGGAGGCCAAAAGCACAGCTATTCACCCCGAAAGAATCTGATGACCTTTACATTGGAGTTTCAGAGTCACTCTGGTTCACGATACTCGCTTGCAGAGTGGCTATCAGCAACCTAAAGGAAAATACAGAGAAGAGCAGCTAGGGACACTGACCATAGGCTGATTTGACCTCAGAAAGGTCTGAGGGTGGTTTTGTGGTGAGTCCCTAAGACAAGCCCACGCGAGAGCAGCCACAAACAGCCAGAGGGCAAGCCATGCCTCCCTTGGTGCAAAAAGGTGGACAAGAGGGTCTTCTCCATTCCTTGACAAGAAAAAAAGACTCTTGGACAGTGATTAATAATAAATATAAAGAAGAAGACCAAGAAAATGATACCTGCTCTTCACATGCCTTTCAAGACTGGGTTTTATTTACCCTTCTTTCAAGTAACATGTGGCAAGGGTAACCATTGCTTTGAGTACTCAACATTTGATGGTTTCAAATGTTGTTTCAAATGTTGTTTTCAAATGTTGAATTCTCAAAGTGAGCACTATTTCCATCATATTGATAATGAAACCAGGACTTTGAAAGTGGCTAGGATTTGTCTATGGTGTCCCAGTCTGTCTGGGGAAGACCCATCACACCCAAAATGATGAGTCCAAAGCCCAACCTATGTTCACAAAGTGTCCAGAAAGAGCTACTGTATATCCTGAGATTCTGACAAAGGCTTGGAATGGCAACAGACCCCACTGGCAGATTTTTTTTTGTGAGAAGGAGACTGTGGGAGAAGGGGCAATTAAGGTGATGGTTGTTGTTTAATCGCTAAGTCGTGTCCCACCCTTTTGTGAGCCCATGGACTGTAGCCCACCAGGCTCCTCTGACCATGGAATTTCCCAGACAAAATTCCTGGAGTGCATTGCCATTTCCTTCTCCAGGTGATCTTCCTAACCCAGAGATCAAACCGACGTCTCCTGCATTGGCAGGTGGGCTCTTTATGACAAGCTACCGAAGAAGCCTGACTGCTAAGGTATCAGGGAGTTAATCGAAACGTAGGTTTTCCTTTTCCCTCAGGAAGAGATCATGGAACAATCTTTTTTGCTAGAACGTACTCTAATAACCTTTTTCTCCCACTTGGCCTCAATCTTATTTTAATTTCTGGGTCTTTTCATGCCGAGCACATTACAACATTCCAGCTTGCACTTCACCGGTTTGCCTCAGCAGGGTGTCTTGAACGCTTAAATGCAGTTTGGTGGAGGAAAGGTTACTTCTAATTTCCTTTGATAACGGAAGAATTTGCTTACTAAATATTAAACAGGCAAGTTCACTGCATTCATATAGCAGGTTACTTGCTCTTTTGCACAATGAAACACGACTTAGTATTTTATTACCAGCTAATGCCTTCTGTAAATGAATGAACACTTTTTGAATTTAATTTAACTAAACAAACATTTATTGTGAGTCCACTCTGTCACAGACTGCTGTATGAGGCAATACAAAAAGTAAGTGTAGTCTCTGCACTCAAGGCTTGACAGTTGAGTGAAGTCAGTGAATAAGTGAACACCGTTCTGTGCAATGGGGGTTAAAATAAAGAACTTTGAGTTCATCTTACAAGTCATTGAAGACCATCAGTAAACACTGAATTGGCTGATCGCTAAAGTAATAGTATCCTTTCTAAAGTGTGGCTTTTGGGTGTGATTTTTTTTTTTTTTTTCATTTGATGACTACAGAGAAAAAGCCATTTCATTGCAAAAGCTTTGATACTGGCCAAACAGGGGAAACAGTGTCAGACTTTATTTTGGGGGGCTCCAAAATCACTGCAGATGGTAATTGCAACCATGAAATTAAAAGACGCTTACTCCTTGGAAGAAAAGTTATGACCAACCTAGATAGTATATTCAAAAGCAGAGACATTACTTTGCCACCAAAGGTCTGTCTAATCAAGGCNATAGTATCCTTTCTAAAGTGTGGCTTTTGGGTGTGATTTTTTTTTTTTTTTTCATTTGATGACTACAGAGAAAAAGCCATTTCATTGCAAAAGCTTTGATACTGGCCAAACAGGGGAAACAGTGTCAGACTTTATTTTGGGGGGCTCCAAAATCACTGCAGATGGTAATTGCAACCATGAAATTAAAAGACGCTTACTCCTTGGAAGAAAAGTTATGACCAACCTAGATAGTATATTCAAAAGCAGAGACATTACTTTGCCACCAAAGGTCTGTCTAATCAAGGCTATGGTTTTTCCAGTGGTCATGTATGGATGTGAGAGTTGGACTGTGAAGAAAGCTGAGTGCCAAAGAATTGATGCTTTTGAACAGTGGTGTTGGAGAAGACTCTTGAGAGTCCCTTGAACTGCAAGGAGATCCAAGCAATCCATTCTGAAGGAGATCAGTCCTGGGTGTTCTTTGGAAGGAATGATGCTAAAGCTGAAACTAGTACTTTGACCACCTCATGTGAAGAGGTGATTCATTGGAAAAGACTGATGCTGGGAGGGATTGGGGGCAAGGAGGAGAAGGGGATGATAGAGGATGAGATGGCTGGATGGCATCACTGACTCGATGGACGTGAGTCTGACTGAACTCTGGGAGATGGTGATGATGTGAAGGCCTGGTGTGCTGTGATTCATGGGATCATAAAGAGTGGGACATGACTGAGTGACTGACCTGCACTGAGCTGAGGGCTGGTTCTCTGGGAGTCTAGGGTCTTCAAGTCAGTGCTTCCACTCCAAAAGCTCAGGGCTTGATCTCTGGTCAGGAACAAAGATTCTGCAAGTGGTTCATTATGACATTAAGTAAGATTAAAACAAATATCCAAAAATGAGAAACCAAAGATGAACCCCAAACAAATGGCACTTACAAAATCAGGTAAATAATGATTAAAATAATGGAATATAAACATATACATATACACCCATAAGCAAAATCAAAGCAGTCCAACAAAAATAAAGTTCAACAGATTGATCCGGCAAACAAAGGATACCAAAAATTATGTCTTCCCGAACAAAACTAACTAAAGCACAAATTGGAAAACAAAACTAAGGCAAGGTGCTAACTGGGGAATACAGCAATGAAAATAAAACTAACAAATATGTTGAGAGGAAAGGAAAGAAAGAATAGATATGCAAAGTTAAATAGAGGTAGATAAAGAAGATTTATGCACATTAAAGATTTGCTGCAAGGGAAAAAGAACAGGAGGACAGAGAAACAAAGGAGTAATTGTAGAAAAAATATAACAGCTTTAAAAAAATTAAAATTGTTAAAAAAAAAACAGAAAAGAAAAACAAACAAATGGAAAAGGAAAGAAAAAAGAAAGAAAAAAAAAAAAAGGAAAACTCCACAGAACTGCAAAAGCCCAACGTAGAGGCAGAAGCTTATAACAAAATTGTGACTGAATATACACATATAGATATTACACCCATAAGCAAAATCAAAACAGTCCAACAAAAATAAGTATAATAGATTGATCCAGTGAACAAAGGAAACCAAAAATTATGTCTACCAGAACAAATCTAACTAAAGCACAAACTGGAAAAGGCAAGGTGCTAATTGGGGAATAAAGCAATGAAAATAAAACTAGCAAATATGTTGAGAGGAAAGAAAAGAAAGAATAGATATGCCAAGTTAAACAGAGGTAGATAAAGAAGATTTATGTACATTAAAATTTGCTGCAAGGGGAAAAGAACAGTAGGACAGGCAAACAAAGGAATCAATGTAGAAAAAATAACGATAGGTTTAAAAAACTGAAAATTAAAGAAAGAGAAAAAGAACAAGGGAAATGCCCCAGAACTGTAAAAGCCCAATGTAGAGGCAGGGTTTATAACAACAATAAAAATATGTGACTGAGGAAAGAAAAAAAAAAGCTCAAAAGCTTAGTTAGATTTCATAGTGCCAATAAAATAGACAACAGCAGGGGGGTGGGGGGAAAGGAAAAAAAAATCCAAAAGAATCTACAAAACAAGTCAAAACATAAGAATAATAAATGTTTTTCTTGAGTCTCTACTGTCAGAGTCCTTTCCCTCACTGGGAGTCACAGTCCACCTCACCTTCCTAGGATGCCCTCCAACACTGTGCTGATCTCTGGACCTGCTGTGGGCGCAGCTCAGATTCTAATCTGGTCCTACTCCTGTATGTTCTTGCCTCCAATGTCCACAGCTATCAGAACTAACGTGTTTTCTTTTGAGGGGTGCTCTCAATGACATTTTATACATTCCATAGATACAGAGTCTCCCTAGTTGATCGTGTGGATTTAATCTGCAGCTTGTACAGCTGGTGGGAAGGTTTTGGGTCTCCATCTTTGGCCACACCACCCCTGGGTTTCACCTGTGGCTTTATTTCCACTTCTGCATGTGGGTCGTCCCCTGGGGTCTGTTCCTGAAGCTGCCCTGGAGGACATGGGTCTGTCCCTGTGAGGGCCAGGTGTGGAAGCGGTGCAGTTGCTGGGTCACAGGGGTTCTGGCAGCACCAGGTACTCAGAGGAGTTGGCGGCTAGGGCAGCAGGAAATTTAGTGCTCTAGAAGGGTATGGCAACCAGTATTGGCCAATACACTCCAGGTTTCTTGCCTGGAGAATCCCCTTCCCTGACAGAAACCTGGCAAGCCACAGTCCACAGGGCTGCAAAGAGTTGTACACTATCGAAGCGAACCTGCCTGCGTCCCTGCAAGACTTTTTTTTGCCTGTGGCAGCTCTGCCCCAGTGAGAGTTGAGCTTGAAGGTAGTGCAGCTGCTTGGCTTGCAGGGACCCTGGTGGTGCCAAGTGTGCAGGGACACAGACTGCTTCCACCGCAGGAGTTATGGCCCTATCAGAGTCTTTTTTCAAGTCTCTTATAGCTGGCGATCAGAAGGCCTTTTTGGCCAGTCTTTCTCCATAGCTCTGCTTATTCAGGCACGTAGAGGGCTCCATTGCCTGGGGTCCTTCTCTGTTACTCGGTGCATCAGGCACTTAAAGGGGCATCCTGGGTGGGGGGACGGTGGCTGTGGTGGGAAGTCCTGCTGTGTAGTTCAGTGCATCAGGCGTTTGATGGGCTAACCTCTCTATTGTTCATCTGCCGATGCTGGCTTGTCCAGGGAGAGAGGCCATGGTGATGGCTCCACCCCATATGCGTGACTCAGCAGTATCACCTGGCTTCCATGGCTACCTGGGTTTCCTCCACAGGCATTTCCCACCACAATCTCCTCCCTCATATCCCCTTGATCCATCTCTCTGCAGTCAACAGCAGCCCTTGTCCTGGGATTGCTCCACCATCCCTAAACTCCAGTTTCCAGCCATTGCACCTTCCAGGGGATCTAGGTCCCTGTCCAGGGTATGTATGGTTGCAGCAAGGACTGTCTGATTCTCATTCCATTTAGGCTGCCACAGATCAGCTGTTTCACTGTCAGCCTTAAATCTTTCTCCTCTGACTCAGACAATTGCCCTGATATGGAGATCGGACACCTGCTTCAGTTCCCCCACCCACCAAGGGCAGGTCTAGTCCTACTAACACTGCGGTTTTTCCCCCTACTTCCTTCTTCCTACTGAGTTTTGCGAGGTTCTGTATATTATTTTCCTCTGGCCAGGCACTCCTGTCCGCTCTCAGCTGGTGTTCTGCAGGCACTTCTGTGTCTGAAGGTGTATTCCTGATGTATCCGTGGAGAGAGATGTACTTCACATCCATCTACTCCTCCAATATCCTGTTCTCTGGTTACTGATCTTTAATGTAACTGATTGTTTTTCTTTTTCTCAATTTGAAAAAATTTTGACCCAATATATTCCTTAATTGTTCACAGCAGCTTTTTAAAAATTTATCAATCCCTCCTCCTTACAAGGGCTTCCCTGGTGACTCAGTGGTAAAGAATCCTCATGCCAATGCAGGAAACATGGGTTCGATACCTTGGAAGGGTCCCCTGGAGAAGGATATGACAGAAGGAAATGGCAACCCACTCCAGTATTCTTGCCTGGGAAATCCCATGGACAGAGAAGCCTGGCGAGCTAGAGTCCAGGGGATCCCAAAAAAGAGTCAGACACAACTTAGCGATTAAACAACAACCTCCTTTCAAAGAACTTCTGTTGAAATTTGCTTTTGATACATTTGTCCCTCTAAATTAATAAAAGTATTTATGTCCATAATTTATGTAAAATTTTCTCGTTTTTCCCCTTTTATTCTGTCCTATTCTATCTTGAAAAGAAGGAGAGTTGAAATTTACTGCTACTGATCAGCGGAGAAGGCAACGGAGACCCACTCCAGTATTCTTGCCTGGAAAATCCCATGGGTGGAGGAGCCTCATAGGCTGCAGTCCATGGGGTCCCTAAGAGTCAGACACGACTGAACGACTTCACTTTCACTCTTCACTTTCATGCATTGGAGAAGGACATGGCAACCCACTCCAGTGTTCTTGCCTGGGGGATGGAGGAGCCTGGTGGGCTGCCGTCTATGGGGTCACACAGAGTCGGACACGACTGAAGCGACTTAGCAGCAGCAGCTGCTGATCAGACACTATCAGTTAGTCCAGTTCAGTCTCTCGGTCATGTTCGACTCTTTCCAACCCCATAGACTGCAGCATGCCAGGCTTCCCTGTCCATCACCAACTCCTGGAGCTTGCTCAAACTCGTGTCCATTCAGTCAGAGATGCCATCCAATCAGTTCATCCTCTGTTGTCCCCTTCTCCTCCTGCCTTCAGTCCTTCCCTGCTGCTGCTGATGCCGCTAAGTTGCCTCAGTCGTGTCCAACTCTGTGCGACCCCATAGACGGCAGCCCATCAGGCTCCTCCATCCCTGGGATTCTCCAAGCAAGAACACTGGAGTGGGTTGCCATGTCCTTCTCCAATGCATGAAAGTGAAAACTGAAAGTGAAGTCACTGAGTCGTGTCCAACTCTCAGTGACTCCATGGACTGCAGCCTACCAGGCTCCTCTGTCCATGGGATTTTCCAGGCAAGATTACTGGAGTGGGGTTCCATTGCCTTCTCCTCAGTCTTTCCCAGCATCAATCTTTTCCAGTGAGTCAGTTCTTTGCATCAGGTGGCCAAAGTATTGGAGTTTCAGCTTCAGCATCAGTCCTTCCAATGCATATTCAGGACTGATTTCCTTTGGGATTGACTGATTTGAGTTCTTTGTAGTCCAAAGGACTCTCAAGAGTCTTCTCCATGGTCTCTTTCATGAATTTTGTCTGATTTGATCCTCAAAACGACTCTACCATTTTTAGTTCCCATTTGATAGGTGCAAACTAAATCTTAAGGTGCAAAAAGACCTTCCCAAGATCATAAATCCAGTTAACAATGGACCCACGTATTTGGACTCCAAATGTACTTTTCAGTTTACTAAGAGACAATTACAAAGGAATTAGGTAGAATTTCACCTCCTCATGGCTAACCTCCACCAAAGATTTATTATTTGTTAGCTAGTTCATTCACACATGTACACAAAAATCTAGCTCTTTCCTCTTCAAACAAACATTGCATACTATACATACCAACATAAGGAGATCAGCTTAACATTTGGATTTGGGAAGACTTTTAAATTTTTAAAATTGTGATTATTATCTTCTTCCTGCTTCCACAGAACTTGGTTAATTCATGTATATGATCTTTTATCGAGAAGCATTTACTTAGCAATTGTTATACTTGAGATTCTGGCTATGTAGTAATAAGTAAGACTGGATTCCTAACTCTCAACAGACTCTAATGTGAAAATGCTTGCATATGACTGATGTTGGACATATAGAAGGTATTAAGAAGAAAGAACTTGTAAACAGTGTAAGATTCTATTGAAAGGGCAAAGATAAAAGAACTGAGAGATGTTTGTTGGATTCAGCAACAAGAAGGTCATTAGGTCTTTAGGATAATTAGTTTCAATGGTGTGTGTTATCAATGGAACACCAAGAACCATATGGCACCTCCTTGATGGAGCTCAAGAAGTCAGACGAAGATTCAAAGGAAGGTAACCCTTGGAGGCTCATAGAAAGCTTCCAAGAAGAGGTGATAGCTGAACTAGGTTTCAACAGAAGAGCAAGAACCAGCCATTCAAAGTAGAGGAAAAAGCATTTCATCCCTGAAAAATAGTGTGAGCAAAGACAAAGCACCAAGAAAGCATAGTCTATGAAAATACGTAAAATCTTTCAGCAAAGATGAAGAGGAGAGAATGAGGTGGGTAGAGGGCAGAAAGTGTGACCAACCAAGATTCAAGTGCAGGACTTCAGAATTATCTCTTCCCACCATGTTTCCCTCTCAGCTTCTTTTTTGTCCTGGTCCAATTTAGGAAACTGTTTTGTAGGGATTCTGTAAGGTTCAGCTTTCACTTGCTGTAAAAGCATAGACTGGCATATACCTCAAAGCAGATCAGCCAACGGATGTGTAAGGTCAGAAAATGACTTTCTGTCAACATTCATCCCAATTCTGTATCCCCTTCCCCCACAGCATTAACAAGAAAATAAGAAAGCCTGTCCAGCTGCCCTCTTGATGTCACTGGGTAAATTATCTTTTATTAAGGATCTGTAATTGTTCTTCACTGAGCTGTGACCTAAATTTAGGGATGCTGAGGAGGGAGCCCCAGCCAACAGGATTTCCCTGAGAACACGATGAAGTTCCTGTATCAATTCAATTCATTAACTAGAAAGAGAAAACAAACAGCTCATTTTTTTTCCTGTTCTTCAGTGAATCATTTGTTTAGCTTGACCAGAATTTTTCTAAGATCCAGCTCGAGACTCTCGGGAAAAAAGGGAGACAGCGGAGCTTATTCAAATTCTTCCTGAGGCATTAACTCAGAAGCAGAAACCAGATTACATTAACTGAATCTGACTTTCCTGCTGTTACGGACCTGGATTTACTCACTGGATATTTTCACCCTGAGGGGAAGAAATGCCCTCAAGCCAGATGACTTGGGGTGAAACGAAAGGGAAATCAACTTGTCTTGCTATGAATGGGGGAGAAAAGAGGAGAAAGGAGAGAAAAGGAAAAAAGTACAATATAAATCTAGAAAAAGCTCCCAGTGAAATAGTAAAATGTCTGTGCTGTAATAAAGCTCCTGAGAAGGAATGGAACTAATATAAAGGCTCAATACTTTAAAATATCCTTTGATCGTGACAACCTAGCTGAGGCTGAGAGATAATTTGCCTAAGAACACAGCTTCTAAAGAACTGAGCCAAGATTTAAAGCCATGTCTTCTGACTTCAACTCTAGTGTTCCTATACCCAACGCTAAGTCTCGGCTTTGGACAGTGTGGACTGCAGACCAAAGAAGGTCAGGCAGGTCTTGGAACCTCATAGGTTGATGCTCACATAGATGAGAAGCAAACAGCCCTCATCTTAAACACCCTCCTTCATTTTGGAACAGTTCCCCAAAAGCATCACTCCATGGCATCTTCCATTGTTCTGGCTGGAGCCTCTTGATAACTACAAAAGCAAAAAGAATATAGAGGAACCTCAATAAGTTCAGTCTCTTGTTGCAAGGCTAAGAAATATTTACATCCTGCTGTTCACTTACTTTGGAATCTTATTGTCATTGATATCATCTCAGTTGAGTTTCATAGCAAATTTATGATGCGTATTACGGAGATAGCATTATCCCCATTTTACAAATGGGTAAAATGGAGCTTCAAGGGTTGAGTCAGTCACAAAGATGGCAAATGGTAGGACTTGTATAAATCCCAATGTACTTGGCTCCTAGTCTCGTGTTTTAAATAGTCTACTGTAATGTTTGTCAAGGTTACTTTCTAAGATTGTGGAAGTCCTACATCAAAATACAACTTAAGTTGGGGCTTTAGAGGCTGAATATGGACCTACTTGGGAGGGGGGCATTATAAGATCTTGGAAGAAGAGCCTTTCTGTGTGAGTCAGATTTGGGGTCTTATCCTGTTTTAGTCAGATTGGGTTGCTATAGCAAAATACCATTAACTAGGTGGCTTAAGGGACGGAACTGTATTCATCATAGTGCTGGAGGCTGGAAATTCTAGGATCAAGGAGCCAGATCAGAGATCAATGCTGCTCCTGGTAAGAATCCTCCTTCTAGTGTTCAGATATCCATCTTCTTGCTGTGTCCTCACATGGCAGAAAGAGATCGTCTCTCTTGAATCTTCTCATAAGGACACTAATCGCATTCCTAGAGGACTCCAACCTCACGATCTATTCTCCTACCAAAGGTTCCACCTCCAAATACCATTATGTTGGGAATAAGGCTTCAATGTATGAGTTTTGGAAGGATACAAACATTCAGTACATAGTACATTCCATCTCCTCTTAGCAAAAAATGTAATTTAACCCATTTTGGTCTCAGCTTCCAAATCTACAGAATGGAAGGTGCAGTTAGAAAGAGTATATAGTCTACATTGCCAACTTTACTTGACGGTTTTCCAGAGAGTCAATGAAAGTTTTTAGATAAAAGTGACTTTAAAGTGTAAAGTGCTTCATGAACCTCAGCATGGTCTTAAACATTGAGAGCACTTGATGACTTATTGAGAATAGTCATAGGCATGTATCCCAGCTGACCCTCACAAGAACCCTAGACAGGACAGACATTACTTCCTTCTCATCCACACATGAGGCAACTATAAAGTGTTATTTTTACTCATTTTCTGGGGGATGTAGGGTATTGTAATATTCTTTTCTTCCTCCTCATTTCTTAAAGTTAAAAAAAAAAGAGCTTCGATATGTTAAGGAATTTCATCCAAAGTCAATATGATCTAGATTAACCTTGAAGTTAAAGCAAAGTCTTCTATCTCTAGAGTAGGACCATAAACTTGAATATCCTTAGAATTTTATGTTGGAGAAGGCAATGGCACCCCATTCCAGTACTCTTGCCTGGAAAATCCCATGGATGGAGGAGCCTGGTGGGCTGCAGTCCTTGGGGTCGTGAAGAGTTGGACACGACTGAACGACTTCACTTTCACTTTTCACTTTCACGCACTGGAGAAGGAAATGGCAACCCACTCCAGTACTCTTGCCTGAAAAATCCCATGGACGGAGGAGTCTGGTGGGCTGCAGTCCATGGGGTTGTGAAGAGTCAGACATGACTGAGCGACTTCCCTTTCACTTTTCACTTTCATGCATTGGAGAAGGAAATGGCAACCCACTCCAGTGTTCTTGCCTGGAGAATCCCAGGGACGGGGGAGCCTGATTGGCTGCTGTCTCTGGGGTTGCACAGAGTTGGACACGACTGAAGCGACTTAGCAGCAGCAACAACAGCATTTTATGTCACCAAATGAGGGACATAAATGAATAAAGTGGATAGCCATAAAACAACACATGGTTTAGTATTGGGAAGGCAATAATGAGTGGGTGGTGCTTGTAGAAAACTTTAGAAAGTGTGGCTCAGTTAAGAAAGAGTAACAGCAACTCAACTCCAGGCAACTGTTGCCATGAAACATCAGGTTCAGAGTTTACAGAATGGCCAGTTTTCTTCAGTAGAAGCCAGAGATCCATTTTCATGCAGAACTGTCTCAATTAGAAAATACGGTTAATTAACTTAAGTGCAAGAGTTTTGACTCAGCTTTGTACATTCCAAACAAAATACGTCTCTGGTACACAGGTTCTGGAGACAGTATGCTTCTTGCTCCCACATACTGTTGCAAACCAAGTTATGGCCACTTAAGTGGACACTGAAAAACCACTGTGGTGCAGTGATTGTAAGCACGTACTCTGGAACCAAATGGTCTGAGCTCTATTCCTAGCTCTGACATTAGCTAGGTGAATGACCATGGGCAAATCACTTTATCTACCTTCTGCTTTCCCATCTATATAACGGGAGTTTTAACAATACTTACTTCCTTTGATGGCTGTCAATATCAAATGACTTGACATATATAAGACCTGTGAAACAATTGCTGACACTTAGTAAGAGCTAGGTAAGCATCAGTGCTTACTGGAGTTCCCAGCCCACATGAACATCCCCTAGAAAAATATCTTTCCCCAGATAGCAACTTGGTTGCAACTTACCCTGTAGTCAGTGCTTTGTTACATTATCATACATTCCTTCTGCTTAGAGTAGCCTGAGGTTCTTCTGTTTATCCTGACCCTGGAAAAGACAAAGGGGCTGAAAACATCCTCAGGGAACTCACAGTTTAACTGGGAAAGATCACCCCGTTTCCCCCAAACCTAAGTCAGGCGTCTCTATTCACAGCTGCACTGAAAAGCTTCCTTCCTGGCTTGTGTCTCCACAAGGAGGAAACTATTGCAAGGTCTCTAACAGGAAGGCAAGAGGATCTTTTTAATTAGCTTTCTCTTTTGAATGACGCCATCAGAGACCTGATTCATTTCCATGTATTGAAGAAAAAAAAAATAGTGAGTGGGTGGTAGGCGATCTGTGAAGGAATGAGTGAAAACTGTCAGGAGAGTACAGATTAGAGGAAAGCTGAAGTTGGAGAAAACAACGCTGTGAACTTGGCCGTCCACCATGACCCACGTTCAGGCTGGGAGATGACGTCAACATCTAAATTTAAAATAGAGGAGGCAAAATGTCTGCCCCTATGACTGAAAACTGGAGGCCAAGAGAATGACGGAAATTTTGATCTGATGCTCGGTGTCACAGAATAAACCAAGTGGTGTATCTAGAATTTTTCATGAAAAGGTCTCTTGTCTGTAGACCAATTTCCCTGATATTTCACAGGGAGATTTTCTGCTCTCAAGCTACTTTGTGTAGTATGTGTGTGTGTGTGTGTGTGTGTGTGTGTGTGTGTGTGTGCGCGCACGTGCGTGCGAGCACCTGTATCTGTGATATATTTTTGTGAAATCACATAAGCCTAGTGATAGTCACTCAGTCGTGTCTGACTCTTTGTGACCCCATGGACTGTAGCCTGCCAGCCTCCGCTATCCACGAAATTCTCCGGGCAAGAATACTGGAGTGGGTTGCCATTTCCTTCTCCAGGGGTCTTCCCAACCCAGGGAGTGAACCTTGGTCTCCTGCATTGCCAGCAGATTCTTTATCATCTGAGCCACCAGGGAAGCTCTACACAAGCTTAAGGCAGCCTATTAAATGCCTACCACGGTCTTCTGAAAACCTTTACGTCTTGACCAATCAAGTAAGGACCCAGGTCTGTAGAGTTGGGAGGCCATCCCATTTCTCTAGTGCTTTCCATGCGCCAGGTGTGGTGTTAATGCATTTAATACTTTACCTGTTTACCTTCGAGCCAAACCTCTGATGTGGGTGTTAATGAATTTCACATTATCGGTGCAGAGGCTAATCCAGATATGTCTACTAATTTCACTTGGCCACATAGCTATGAAGGGGGTTAAGTTAAGTCTGACTTCTTACAGTCTATGCTCTTTTCATTGCCCCATTTACCTCCAGAAAGGAAAATAAAACGTGCATCATCAAGAAGGTGTGCACTCTAGACAAAAGAAAAAATTAATAAACAGAAACCTCAATTCAATAGGATGCCAGAAGGGGGAGCTGTCACACCCTGTGACTATAGAACCCAACAGGAAGAAGGGAGACTTCTCTTTTTTGGCACGAGCTCAGCCAATGAATGGAGAAGGAAATGACAACACACTCCAGTATTCTTGTCTGGGGAACCTCATGGACAGAGGAGCGTGGTGGGCTACAGTCCCCGAGGTCACAAAGAGCTGAACACGACTGAAGTGACTTAGCAGCAGCAGCAGCCAATGAAAAGCCCTCTGGACTTTCTTCTCTTCTGTATAAAAGCGCTCTCCTTTCCTTATTGCGTGAAGGCGTGTGACTTGCCATGGTTGTCAAACCCAAACTGCAATTTTCTACTGATCCCTAATAAACCCATCTTGGCTTGAGAAACACTGGAAATCTATTTCAGGTCAATAACTCCAAATAAGGTCATCTACTTCTTAACTGCCTTCTTACATGCAATGTCTCTCCTCAGTCCATCCTCCACAGTGCAGCCAAAATATTCTCCTTCTCCTTCTAACATATATTTGCTGTTAAAGCTTGGACTGCTCAAAAGACCCTTCTGTAGTTCCTCATTGCCCACAAGATAAGTGGAAAACATCTTAGCAAGACCCTTCTCAGCCTGTTGCCAGCCTGCCTCTCTCAGCTCATCTTCTCCCTACAATGCAGCCAGGGTCACAAACACCATTCATCTGCAGGCCATCGAGTCTGCTTACTGCTTCTGAACAACTTCTACTGACTTTCCAAGGCCTAATGCAAAAACTCTGTCCTCAGTAAGAGTTCACTGACTTACCAGTGTCCACCCACATTATCTAGCCAGATACCATCTTTCCCACTTCTGTGATGTCACAGCATGTTCTAGACAGCTCAGCTGAGAGAGTGAACATTATGAATAATGAGCAAAAATGGCTCTCTGATAGTTGGTAAACTTTATCACATCTAGACTACATTATCCTCATGCCAAGCCTAAGCCTATGCCAGTGCCATGCCTAGGATCTGACTCATGGTGTCAATGAAGCCATTTTGTATATTTGTAGAAAGAAATAGGAAGGGAGGGAGGGAGAGAGGAAACTCCTGGATAGACTATTCTTATAAGTAGAAAAAATTTAAATAAGAATTAGTGCTCTATAGTGAAAACTCTTCCTGTTTTTGATACAGCAAATTGATTCATCATCCAGCCTCCTTCACTGTATGATAACCCATAAGGCATAAAAATGTGCATGTAAACCTCACTTTCCCATAAACTGACCAGAGTACCTTATTTGTCTCTGAACATTGACTAAATACTCTGCAGAGGTTTTCACTCATCACATTTTTAAAAATTTTGTTTTATCCTGGTTAACGTTAACTCAATTCTGGCAGCAGAGAAACCAACTCATATGGAACAAATTGCTTCCCCTTGTGTTTTTTGCTTTGTTGTCCATTTGTATTCGTGATATTTGTTTATGTTTAATCCTAAAGCCAGCCCCAACTCCATTTAGAACACAAGTGTTTCCATCTGGGTCAACAGGTGTCACTCTTGAGCAGTGCGAAAATCACCCCCACCCCCATCTTTTTGGTGCTGAATGTCTCCAGCACTCTTGCCTGGGAAATCTCATGGACAGAGGAGCCTGGTGGGCCGCAGTCCATGGGGTCACTAAGAGTCGGACACGACTGAATGACTTCACTTTCACTTTTCACTTTCATGCATTGCAGAAGGAAATGGCAGCTCACTCCAGTGTTCTTGCCTGGAGAATCCCAGGGATGGGGGAGCCTCATGGGCTGCTGTCTATGGGATCGCACAGAGTCGGACACGACTGAAGCGACTTAGCAGCAGTAGCAGCAGCAGTCCTAGCTGGTTACAAAGCTCAGCCTTGGTGATAGTTTAATCCCTTTGTCGTGTCCAACTCTTTACATGTCTGACTGTAGCCTGCTGGGATTCTCCAAGCAAGAAGACTGGAATGAGTTGCCGTTTCCTTCTCCAGGGGATCTTCCCTTCCCATACATCAAACCCAGGTCTCTTGTCTCTCCTGTTTGGCAGATGGATTCTTTCCCACTAAGCCACCTGGGAATACTTGATATATAACCAAACAAGTTATCTCTGTGGTGCCTATGCCAGTAACCATTACAGACCTCCCAGAACACCAATGTATTTTTTCTTAAAGGTCTAGTTACTGAATATAGCCGTAGACTCATAAAATGGGGCAGATAGGAGGAAGAAACTATAACGATTTCCATTTGTTGGAGATAGCGTTGTGCCATGGGAGGCATCTGATTGATAGAGTGAGAAGACTGAGTTTTAAGTGACTGTATTATATCCCTAACAAGTTTCCACTAGTGTAATTGCCTCAAGCCAGAGGTGCCATTGTATCGAGCTGGAATAGGAGAGGAAAAATGTTGCAAATTATCAGAAACACCAGATAGCTAATTTAGACCATAGATCTCAAAGACACTCCCAGAGCCATTCAGGAAGAATTTGAGAGGGGAATATACTCATAGAAAACATGCAAGAGAAGCATAAAAATTGTGACCACTTTCTTACCCTTAGGTTGACATGGTCTGGGAGATATGTGGAATGGGATAGAATGGAATGAAATGAAATAAAATGAACTAGGAAAGTGAAATGAAAAATAAAATGGTGTGGAATATACTATATAGACAACGCAAACAAATAAATGAGCTGGAATAGGCTAGAATATGAAAGACATTGTTGTGTTAGACTTCCGAAATGGGATATAAAAGGCAATAGAATGTGGTGGACCTTTTCACTAAACGCTTTGAGACATGTAGTGAAGAGCTGTGTTTAATTGTCATGAAAGTGATTAGCAGGTTCAGGAAATTGCCATCATAATTCTGGTCCAGATGACTAGATACTTAGGGACCTAAATGCTCCATGCTTTCATTGAATTTTTCCTCAAGTGATCACCTGCTTTATGAATACAGCATTCAACTGACACTCTAGTGACAACCACCATTATTGGCACCCTGCTAAACACTTTGTGTGTTACATTTTGTTTAATTTTTGTATCAGCCAAATGGAGTAAGTAGCATTTTGATCTTCACTTCATAAATAGGGGAATGGAGGCACCAAAACTTTCACCCACACAGCTAGGAAGCAGTGGGGTCTGAATTCAAGCATCAGGCAGTTTTGGTGTGAACTTCTGCATATTGCCCCTGTACACCCTGCTTCTCAACATGCAAGAGACTCGTAACCCATGACAATGCAAGTAGAAATGTTAGGATCAGTGGCTGAGCGGTGAAGGATCCACCTGCAATGCAGGAGACCGGGTTCGATCCTTGGGTCAGAAAGATTCCCTGGAGGTGGAAATGGCCACCCACTCCAGTGTTCTTGCCTGAAAAATCCCAGAGACAGCGGGCTACAGTCCATGGGTTGCATGAGAGTCAGACATGACTGAATGACTGAGGACATGCAAACTATGGTTTACCCACAAAATGTCACTTACAAAAAGGCTGGAAAATCTGGTAGAGATCTTCTTATCTCTGATACAAATATGATGAAATGAGACATGGTCCCAAAACCATTTAGCATTGCCACCATACTCAACACAACCAGAACCACCGTTATCCTTTCCCGCTTTAGACCAGGCCTCACTGGGGGCTCCCTCACCTCTTTTACTAAAATCATTTCTTTACTTTTTATTTTTGGCTGCACTGGATCTTTGTTGCTGTGCTCAGGCTTGCTCGAGTTGCCTCAAGCAAGGGCTACATTCTAGTTGCTGTGTGCAGGCTTCTTGGTATGTTGGTTTCTCTTGTTGTGGAGCACAGGTTCTAGCCACATGGGTTTCAGTATTTACAGCTTGAGGTCTAAGTTGCCCAGTGGCATGTGGGATCTTCCCAGACCAGGGATCGAACCAGCATTCCCTTCATTGCAAGGCAGACTCTTAATCACTGGACCACCTAGAAGCCCTCTGTCACCTCTTAACTCTTCCTAACCCTAACACTAATTTGTTCATCAGATATTCCCAAAGGGCCTCCTGCAGACAACTTAATCATTCATTCATTTAACATTTGAGCACTTATTCTTTCCCCTTAGGTTTCTAAGAAAGTAAATTCAATTCCCGGAGAAAGATCCTCAACAATAAAGAAAGAAAGCAAAGCACCTAGAGGTTTGGGGTGATTAGAACCTACTCCCTACTGAGATCCCAGAACTCAAATTCAGTTCCTAAAAATGTCCAATGAGGATACTAATAACTGCTTTTGTTGAGTATTTACTGCTTAAGCTGTATAATCTAAATTGAAAGGGGCTAAGTGAAAGTGAAAATGAAGTCGCTCAGTCATGTCCGACTCTTTGTGACCCCTTGGACTGTAGCCCACCAGGCTCCTCCGTCCATGGGATTCTTTAGGCAAGAATACTGGAGTGTGTTGCCATTTCCTTCTCCAAGGAAGGGGCTGCTTGGGCTCAAATTCTGGCACTGGTTCTGCCACTACACAGCTTTGGGCCCTTGTGGAGCTACTACACCTCTCTGTGTCTCAATTTCCTCACCTACCAAGTATTTAGAAGAGGATACTTTGAAGAACAACATGAATTAATAAATGTGTTTTTCTCAAATGAAGAACTTCCCGATATCAGCTATTTTAACTGGGCAAACTTTATGTTACGTGTTCACAGGCACTATGTTTTAATCCTCATAACCATAACTACTCCATGTGGTAGGTGTTATAAGTTTTACTGTTTCAGAGATATGAACATTCACCTTTCTCATGAAAAAGCCCTAGAACTGAACTTAGTACCTCCAGTGTGACCATGCAATATTAGGCAATTTAAGTAATTTACCCAAACCCATGTAGTGAGTAAGTAGCGCAGCTGAGGTTCAAGTCCAAGTTAGTTGAACTAAAAAGCCACTGCTCTTAACCATTATGCATTCTTGCCTCCTTTTCAAGCTGTTAGGAGGTCATCATGGCATAGTCAAGGACCCCAGCACTTGGGCAGAAATAAAGAGTTTTAATCAGTCTGGGAAGGGGGTGTGGTGTGGAAAGTGGTGAACTTTATGCAGAAAAAATTTAAAACCACCAGGGCATCAAAGAGATATGCCATCTCTTCCTGGAAATAGCTCACACCTTCCTGAGGGCTCCACCCAAAGACCACATTTAACCTCCTCCTGTCTTCACCTCACCTGCCGGTTGCCTCCTACTTTTCTCCTATCACATGCGAATTAAGGCTTTTCTAGCCTAACAGTGCCGAGATAGCAGCTGGGTTACTCTTAGGAAGACTCTAGAACTTAATACTTTCAGTGTGAGCTTGCAATGCCAAGTTTCATCGACTGTGATACGGCTCTGGTCCAAGCCACCACCTTCTCACTCCCGATTTCTGCAATTATTTCCTAACAGGTCTCCCTCCAGTGACACTAGTCCTCTTCTGATCTGTTCTCTAATCTGTAGTCAACATGAGCTTTCCAAAGCTCTTAATATGATCATCTCCCTGTGTTAGGGGAAGCACACTGATTGAAACTGCCCACCCTGGCCAGGCACCATCGTAACCATTTGCATGAGTTGTTTTATGACAGGAGATCCTGATAAGGAATACGGAACTAATAAGCCACCACCAACCGGAAGAGTTTGGGAAAGGTCTAAAGGAGACACCGCATGTCCGTCCACTTCCCGGAATCCCTCTCGTTAGCACCTATCTTGGCTGAGCGCTGCGAGTGCCACCAGGAAAGACTCTGAATTAGAATGATTGGCCAAAGACCACCCGGAAACTAATCTCATCACCATAAAACCTGACATTGTGAGCCACATGGCAGAGCAGTTCTCCTGGGTTTCCTCACCCTACTGCTCTCCACCCGGGTGATGTTTCCAATAAAATCTCTTGCTTTGTCAGCACATATGTCTCCTCGGACAGTTCATTTCTGAGTGTTAGACAAGAGCCCAGTTTCGGGCCCTGGAAGAGGTCCCTCTTCCTGCAACAAAACTGTGTAATAATTAAGTAAACAAGTATCTGTCCACTCCAAGAATCTGTGGTTCCACAAGACTAGTGTGTGGATCAGTGTGCTCCCAACACATAATGGCATCTGACTCATAGAAGATGCTCACAAATCATCACTGATTGATGAATGAATGGCACAGGGAGTGAATGTGTGATTAGGGTAGTTCACTGATTGTGGGATGAGGATCATAGGATGTGTGGTGAAAGGGTTTGGAAATGTGAAGCAGGAAGTTCTGCCTGGTTAATTGTCACCTAAGAAGATCACTGGAGAAGAGGAAGTAAATATCCCAGTTTCAAAGGCCTATGGTTAGATTCTGGGCAGAAGAGGGGGAGAGAGCTGAGGGAGCAATCTGGAGTTCAAAAATAGGGCACAGTGGGGCACTTGCTGTCCTATCCAAAGATATTGGAGCCTGTGAACCTTCTCCAGCCTCTAATGAGGATTAACTTCCTTCTCAAATTTGAATACGCATATGAGTTACCTGGGGCTCTTACTAAATCATCTTCTGGTTCAGCAGATCTGGGATTGGGTAGGGTTGAAGACGCTGAATCTCTAACAAGCTCCAGGAGTTGTTTATTTGTGTTAGTCCATTTACTACTGTCTGAGCAACAAGGCCTAGAAGAGATGGTTCTCAAGCCCAAGTGATAACCCACATTAGTTATCTCAGTTCTACAGCTGAGTCAGCACAAAAGAAGGACCAGAACAACTTCATGGGTTGGAAGCAGGAACTCAAGAGCCTAAAGGAGTAAAAGAAAAAATCATAGGTCTATGGATATTTGGAGAAATGAGGTGAGGACGTAAGATTCAGATTCTCAAGCAAGGTCTGATTAAACCCATAAATTTGTGTTTGTTTCAGCCAATTGCCTTTCCAAACTGCATCCTTCCAGGTCCAACCATCCTGTCCTTAAGAAGGCTCTGATTGTTTCATAGTAACTGTCTCAGACTAATTGCCTCAATCGAACCATTTAGACACTTTTGCACACATATCACTTCTGCATAATGCCTGGTTATTTATGAAAAATAGAGTAACTAAAAGTAAACTGTTACTTTCAAAAATAATAGTAACTTGAAGTACAAAGGCATATAGTATTAAAATGGAATAGTTTCTGTTACAAGTATATTTTCTTATTCAAAATAGCTTATTTTCACAAAATGCTATACTTGGCATCCTAGAAGGAGACAATATATACACACACACGCTCTAATTCTCTACAGCTAAAGAAAGCCCTTGGAAAATAGATAAGAGAAGTAAATTTTTTTAAACAGCTTCATATCAACAAAAAAGGATAGCATACCTGTTGTGTAAAAATAGATGGAACATGATAAACTATTCATAAAAATTATCACTAGTCTGATAAAAATGATCTCTCTTTCACCTCTGTCTATTTACTTCTATATCCTGAATTCTCGGTAAAACATGTCTACAGTAGGTAGTAGATTTACATTTTAACATATGAATAAATTATTAAAAAAAAAAAAAAAGGAAACTCCATAGAACCAGGTGATGGTTCCACTTTGGAGCAGTATGTTACCCCAGATTGGGGGAGGAAAAGCTAGGTAGAATCTCTGTAAGTGGGGTCTGAAAGAACTGATCAGAAAGAAACGTTCAGTTCCAGGCTTGGACATTTAGGGAAGAAGTCTAGGCTTGGTGAACTAACATCAGTGCAGGAAGTAAGAGGGAATGAGCCCAGTTATTCTAGTGGGGTATACGGAGAGGGGTTAAAGGAAGCTTGAAACATTCCACTGTTTAGGGTCCCCACCAGGTATACTAGGAGCTGGCCACAGGCAGGAAAGCCATTCTTGACCTCAGCTGTAGCCAGGCTAAGGATTCATGTAGACAGTCTGATCTTGTCAAGATGGCCTCAGAAACTGTTTTGTTCCCCATCACCACCTAGCTTCCTATACACTTCATTTCCTCCAACCAGAGGGACATGCGCTCCAGGAGCTCAAGGTCTCTTATCTTTCATTTGCTCTTCGATACTGAGCACCAAGAAGGGTGCCTGTAACAGAATAAGTACTCAATAAATATTTATCACATGAATGTGTAATGGTTGAGGGGATAAATGTGGTGTCAGGTAACAAATTAATGCTTGAGTGAACTGGATAGGCAGAGGCTTCAGTGAAGGATCACAGTACTTAACTCCACATCACAAAGTTACCCAAGTAGAGTGCCGTGATGTGGTTCTGGCACGAACCGCATCAAACCAACTAAGGAAAGATGGCAGACACACAGGAAGGGTTGCACAAAGATACAAGGATCAAGGAACAGAGTAACAGTTTGGAAAAAGATCAATATTTTCAGCATCTTAAATCAGGTTATTTAATTGAGGAATGAATGTAGAAAATGAAAGCAAAGACTTGTGTAGAGTGGCCACTGCAGAATTTTTAGGAAAAGGGGTTTGGTACGGTTTTTCAATAATTTCATGGATCTTTGGGATCTTTTCCAAAGAGTCAAAATCAAGATCAAACCCACAAATCTCTATTATCTGATGATGCTATCAATCTCAGTCTCAAGCTTGCATGAAAATGAAATTTAAAAGGCTATATTAAAAGTGCTATGACTGAGCCAATTTAGGCTGAACAAATTCTCGAGGTCACAGATTCTTTAAAAAGGAGTGGGAAACAATTTCAAGAAACAGGGGAGCTCAAGATAGAAAGAGAAATCGTATTGCGACCAGCGCCATCTCCCTGAGCCCAGTTCTCCTTGCTTTTGGTTGCACAGGCTTCAGAAATTACCTATAAATTTGCTCAACTTTGCTCCATGTGGATAGCTTGGGCTAAGTGGCCCTCCCATGTTTTTCTAAGTTTATGAAAGAGGGTGTGATTAGCTTTCACCAGCAGGAATTAGCATGAAGTGGCTTTGCTGGTCAGAATAGTCAGTCATCTCAGAGGCAGTGAACATGTCCCATGTTTAGCACAGATATAGGGGATGATCTACCTCATATAAATGCACTGTTGCAGTTTGCTATGACCCCTTACAAGTGTCCTGGCATGGGTGATATCAACTGTGGGGAGAGAAAATCACTGGGATTCCTTTCTCCAGAAGGTATCTGCATAGAGGGAGATAGGAAGGCATTATCAACTTCTCCCTGTGGACAACAAGATGTTTTAAAAATAATTTCTAAGTTTCTTCTTTGTAAAGTCATCAAGTTAAAGATAAGCTGTCAGAAGCCCAAGGTGATGTTAAAGTCAAGCTCATCAGACAGAAGAGAATCACCGTACATAGCTTTCAAGTCACATAGGAGCTAACAGCTACATCATCATGTTTTTCTCTTCCACAGGCAGAAGAGTCTTTCTCATGATTAGAAAGAATCAGTCACGAGGACTCAGTATGTCCAGAAAAAAACACAAAGTGATGTGATTGCCCCCTCTACTACTCCTGTGTAGGAAGAATGAAAGATAACTTATTAGGAAATAGCATTGATAGAAATAATTTCATTAGCAGGCTGTAGGGAAATAGTTATATTAGTAGTTCCTTAATTGGAAAGAGTCATTGAGAATCCATGTGAATGAATTTTAATAATATCAGGTTCATCTGGAGTTCCATAGCAGTGCTCCACCTCATAAAGCTACAGCAAATGTTGGCTATAGAACACAGAAATGAGTATGCATGGCTATGCTATGACTAGTAGTAAGGAGTAGGGGATAGCGAAGAAAGGATCAACTTTTGCCTTTAATCTTTCTAAAAGCATTCATACATATAGACCTGTAGATTTCCACATTCATATATAACTATTGATATTTATATATCAATATAGATTTGGAAATGATATATCAATAAATTTGGAAAACTCAGCAGGACTAGAAAAGGTTAGTTTTCATTTCAATCCCAAAGAAACACAATGCCAAAGAATGTTCAAACTATCGCGCAATTGCACTCATCTCACATGCTAGCAAAGTAATGCTCAAAATTCTCCAAGTGAGGCTTCAACAGTACGTGAACTGAGAACTTCCAGATGTTCAAGCTGTATTTAGAAAAGGCAGAGGAACCAGAGATCAAATTGCCAATATCTGCTGGATCACCAAAACAGGAAGAAAATTCCAGAAAAACATCTACTTCTGCTTCATTGACTACGCCAAAGCCTTTAACTGTGTGGATCACAACAAACTGGAAAATTCTTTAAGAGATGAGAATACCAGACCACCTGATCTGCCTCTTAAGAAATCTATATACAGGTCAAGAAGCAACAGTTAGAACTGGACATGGAACAACAGACTGGTTCCAAATTGGGAAAAGAGTACATCAAGGCTGTATACTATCACTCTGCTGATTTAGCTTATATGCAGAGTACATCATGCAAAATGCCAGACTGGGTTAAGCACAAGTTGGAATCAAGATTGCCTGGAGAAATAGCAATAACCTCAGATATGCAGATGACACCACCCTTATGGCAGAAAGTGAAGAGGAACTAAAGCAAAGAGGAACTGAAGAGCCTCTTAATGAAAGTGCAAGAAGAGAGTGAAAAAGCTGCCTTAAAACTCAACATTCAGAAAACTAAAATGGCATCCAGTCCCATCACATCATGGCAAATAGATGGGGAGACAATGGGAACAGTGACAGACTTTATGTTTTGGGGCTCCAAAATCACTGCAGATGGTGATAGCAGCCACAAAATTAAAAGACGCTTGCTCCTTGAAAGAAAAGTTATGACCAACCTAGATAGCATATTAAAAAGCAGAGACATTACTTTGCCAACAAAGGTCCGTCTAGTCAAAGCTGTGGTTTTTCCAGTAGTCATATATGGATATGAGAGTTGGACCATAAAGAAAGTTGAGTGCTAAAGAATTGATGACTTTGAAGTATGGTGTTGAAGAAGACTCTTGAGAGTCCCTTGGACTGCAAGAAGATCAAACCAGTCAAGCCTAAAGGAAATCAGTCCTGAATATTCATTGGAAGAACTGATGCTGAAGCTGAAGCTCCAGTACTTTGGCCACCTGATGTGAGGAATTTACACATTGGAAAAGACCCTGATGCTGGGAAAAATTAAAGACAGGAGGAGACAGGATGACAGAGGATGAGATGGTTGGATGGCACCACTGACTCGACAGACATGAGTTTGAGTAGGCTTCATGAGTTGGTGATGGACAGGGAAGGCTGGCTTGCTACAGTCCATGGGGGTTGCAAAGAGTTGGACATGACTGAGCGACTGAACTGAACTGATTGATATTTATGGACACCCATACATATCATCTTTATTAAAACTAACATTAATTCTATGAGTTCAGTTGTGCTGTTAAATTTACATTTTGAATTTTAAAAACTAGTAGAAATGAATGCATGAGTGAACAACTGCTGCCCCAAAATGGCGATCACAAATGAGAGCCCTATCGCCACCTGGTGGCAGCATACCCTAATGGAAGAATTAGTTTTTGAGTGAAATTGAGAAGCCTAAATGTCAGAGACAGAATTCTATTGCATCACATGACATAACACAAGTGAAATATTAGAGGATCAGAAACCTATGTGATTTAAGTCAAGACTTATTTTTCATTTTCTATCTCAAGTGAGGAGGAGAAATGCAACTCTCTGGTCTAGGGTACAAGACTAGTTTTCCTTAAGCTATATTAAGAGTGTTCACCTAATGAGCCACAGAGCTATTTTACCTAGAAGGTGGCCCCAGGCCTATTCAGCTGCCCTACTAACTAAAAAGTTTTATTATGTCCTTTCTATCGGCCTCGTGTAGAGAAAATAACTGTTCCACCAGCAGTGCTTTCTAGGGATAACGCCTCTTGACCCTTTGAAAATTTCTGTCGTTCTATGGATTCCTGGACATACTTATTTTAAAAAGGCCATTTCATTAAACTAATCCCATTATCCATGCCACAATTCAAACCAATCACATCATTATCTCTTGATCAATATTTTTGTGAAAGCTTCCCAGTGGTTGCCATGTGCAGCCAATGTTGAGAATCACTGAACTGTAGTAAAGGGAAGATTGAAACATGGACTATGGAAAAATGATGCTACTGTTCGAAATTAAGCAAATCTGCAGCAAAGCTAAATATAAAATTCAAGTGCGTATGAAAAAATATGCAACAGAAATCCACAATGTCATTGGTAACTGCCCTCCAAAATCCTTCCAAAACTCTGAAGAGTAATGGAAAGTAAACTATCATTAATAGACTACTTTCTGTACAGGTGTTTTCTATATACATTTAATCTTCACCCAAATGAGAGGTACACGTTATTATCCCTGTGTTCCTTACCAGGTGGCACAATGATAAAAAAAAAAATCTGCCTGCCAATGCAGGAGACACAGATTTCATCCCTGAGTCAAGAAGATCCGCTGGAGAAGGAAATGGCAACCCACTTCTGTATTCTCGCCTGGAAAATTCCAGGGACAGAGGAGTCTGATGGGCTATAGTCCATGAGGTTGCAAAGAATCCGACACCACTGAGCACACACACACGCACACACACATGCTACTTACAGTTTCAAAAACTGAAGCAGAAGTAGATTTATTAACACAAGATCATGCATGTTGTAAATAGCATAGCATGGATTTGAACTTAAGACTGAGTCCATATCCCATGGGTGATTCCATGCTCACTTGTTGATTTTGAATTAAGAAACAGAATAGCCGGCAGACTTCCAAGGGTCTCCTTTGATTCATCAACAGCTTCTTCCTGAGCTTCAGACCTCTAGAGCCAAAGCTGTAACAGGTTTGGAGTCAGAGACTTGGCTCAGTAATTCATCTGAGCTCCCCTGGATCGCTCTCCCTCCTGACCAGATAACTGAGTTAAGGGAACTCTAGTTCAAATGCAAAGAAGGCAGTGGACGCCAGCTGATTAGGAGATGAATCAAAGACAGATCTTTTTCAGTGGGAAACTGGGGGGCTTCCCAGGTGGCACTACTGGTAAAAGAACCCACCTGCCAATGCAGGAGACATAAGAGCCTCGGGTTCGATTCCTGGGTCAGGAAGATCCCCTGGAGAAGGGGATGGCACCCCACTCCAGTATTCCTGCCTGGAGATTCCCATGGACAGAGGAGCCAGGTGGGCCATGGTTCACAGGGTCACAGTTAGACACAACTGAAGCGACTTAGCACTCACACAGGCACAGATGCACTGGCACGTGCTCTCATACAATGGTGCAAGGTAAGGCTCCAGAACAGCAAGCATTTGTCTCATTTTATAAGCAAATATTTGTGCGGATTCTCTCAACTGTGCCCTCCATGAGGGCAGAGACAGGATCTGGGTCCTCAGTGTTGACAACCAAGCGAGGCCCAAGGGTACCACTCGGCAAGCGCTTGTTGACTGAACACAAGCCTGTGAAAGCAAATTGAGAGTAAAGTAGTTTAGAAAGAAGATTACCACTTCCTAGCTGTGAGAACATCATCAAGTTACATAACCACGTTCCACTCAGTTTTCACATCAGCAAGCTGAGCTTATGCCTAACCGGGGCCAATAAATGCCCTTGAAAGCAATAGGAGATTAGTGAGTTAATTTTTAGTGAAAAACAGGTATGCATTTCATCCTCAGATACTTTTTTAGTGTGTGAAAAATCACAGAAAAACAGAATTATCAACTGCTATATTGATTAATAAATATCAGCCCATTTAAAAATACTGCTATAATGAATCAGATGCCACTTTCTGTCTGTATAAGTAAGGGCAGAAGTAGATGGTTAAAAAAAAAAAAGACAAAAACATTAGGTCAACCACTGAAAGAGCATTTGTCACTCTCCAGTGTCTTTTTTATCTTCTTCTTCTTTAAGCAGGTAGAAAGAATTTCCCAGGACTAATAGACAGTCTTGTCAAAAATACCCATGATTTGTCAGTTAAGCCCTTGATATTTTTAGTGCTGGAAAATCTGTTCAAAATGACAAAAAGTTTCACACTTTATAGAGCATAAGAAACAAAACCACGGGGGTTGACTGAAATGAAACACAGTCATTAGTAGTAAGTTTGAGGTTGCCTGCTCTTTAAGAAAAATAAAACAAAGTTGTCTCTTCTGTTTTCCCAGAGGTGTCAGTCTTAAGGGGCCCCTGGTAACTTTGTTCTCTCTGAGAACAGGAGTGTGCCTACCCTGTTTCTGGTTTCCTGCTGTCCTGTTTAGCATACGGACTTTACATATTGGGGTTATCACCCAAGTCACCTCTTTGGTGAAATTCACCTTCATAAGTTAAAAATACTCTGATGTCAGACATTCAGTGCTCCGTGGGTTCCTAATGACTGACCAGCGTGCTGTTTCCACCAGGGCAGATGACGTCTCTTGTGAATCCTGAAACATGAGGTAGTTTTTCCTCTCTCCTGTACTCTCATTTCAATTTCCCCTAACCCAAGATGAGTATAGAACTTCCTCAAAAGCCCTGTAACAGAAAGAGGTTTCAACAAGCATGAGAATTATACCAAAGAGAAATGTTTCACACTAAAGGTTTAAAATATCGCTGGGCAATAAGCTACCATATCAGCATTACTGAGGTCTGATGCGTTTTATTAATAGTTTAGGTTACACTTTGATAGCAAGTAGCTACAAATTTGTAACGGTTCAACAAAAATTGTTATTCTATCTTTATGTAACAGTCCAGGGAGGTGGCAGATAATCTGTGTATTGGGGTGGAGGGTTCGACTTCACCCCTCATTCAAGAATCCAAGCTGATAGAGATTGTCATCTGGAATATGTAGCTTCCAAAGCCATTCTTGAGGTTGCCATACAACCAGCCAGAAGAGGAAAAGGAGCAAAGAAAGGAGCAAAGGGTTGCCCAAATCCCATCCATTCACATTCTGTTGGCCAAAACTCAGTCTCATACCCACAGCTAACTGCAAGAGAAGCTAGGTGATGGCATGTCTGTACATGAAGAAACAAGAGGAAGATGGACTTTGGAAAACAGTGTTTGACATACGATGTTGACACACACACAAAATCAAAGACTTCAGTATGAAAATATTTTCTTCAATCTTATTTCCCATTACTTCTCAAAGTGACCTTTGTCTCACCCACAGATCAGCTTTCACCCTAACTAACAGTCCTCTACAATAGGGTATTTCAGTATTCCCATCTCCAGTTTTTCTATTTCTCCAATCCATGCGGTCCTGAATATTTATTGGAAGGACTGATGCTGAAGCTGAAGCTCCAATACTTTGGCCACCTGATGTGAAGAACTGACTCATCGGAAAAGACCCTGATGCTGTGAAAGACTGAAGGCAGGAGGAGAAGGGGATGACAGGGGATGAGATGGTTGGATGGCATCACTGACTCGATGGCCATGAGTTTGAACAAGCTCCAGGAGTTGGTGGTGGACAGGGAAGTCTGGTGTGCTGCAGTCACTGGGGTTGCAAAGAGTCAGACATGACTGAGCCACTGAACTAAACTGAATCTATGCTGTACACAGTGGTCAGAGTCACTTCTGTAATACATAAATGGAATCCTCTTATTACTCTTATTCTTCAATTAGTCTCATAATGATACAGTCATGGTATACAGACTCCTTAATCCAGCCCTTAGGCTGTATGATGTAGGTTGGGAACACAAATTCTGCAACAGACTGCCTGGATTTGACTTTTTCTGTGCTGCTTACTGATTCTGTTAACCTCAAGCAAGACTAAATGTATCTCAGAGGTCATTCCTTATCTCTAAAATGGGGATGATATTAATGTGTATCTCACTGAGTTCCTGTGAATTTTAGCGGATTCACTGGGCTTCTCTGGTTGCTCAGTGGAAAATAATCCACCTGCCGATGTAGGAAATGCAGGTTTGATCCCTGGGTCGGGAAGATTCCCTGGAGAAGGAAATGGCAACCTACTCCAGTATTCTTGCCCAGGAAATCCCATGGACAGAGGAGCCTGGCAGGCTACAATCCATGGGGTGGCAAAGAGTTGGATACAACTGAGTAATGAGCACACATTCACATGTAAAGCACTCAAAATAACAAACACTTGTCTGAATTATTAATTATTCTCTTCCATAATTCTATTCAGTTATACCCCAGTACAGCTATGTCATTGTTCAGTCGCTTAGTCATGTCTAACTCTTTGTGACCCCATGGACTGCAGCATGCCAGGCTTACCTGTCCTTCACTATCTCCTGGAGCTTGCTCAAACTCATGTCCATTGAGTCATGGTTCCATCCAGCCATCTCAGCCTCTATTGTCCCTTTCTCCTCTTGCCTTCAATCTTTCCCAGCATCACAGTCTTTTCAAATGAGTTGGCTCTTCACATCAGATGGCCAAAGTACTGGAGCTTCAGCTTCAGCATCAGTCTTTCCAATGAATATTCAGAAGTTATTTCCTTTAAGACTGAGAAGTTTGATCTCCTTGCAGTCTAAGGGACTCTCAAGAGTCTTCTCTAACATCACACTTCAAAAGCATCAGTTCTTTGGTGTTCAACCTTCTTTATGGTCTAACTCTCACATCCATACATGACTACTGGAAAAATCATAGCTTTGACTGATGGATCCTTGTTGGCAAAGTAATGTCTCTGCTTTGTAATATGCTATCTAGGTTGGCCATAGCTTTTCTTCCAAGGGGGAAGGGTCTTTTAATTTCATGGCTGCAGTCACCATCTGCAGTGATTTTGGAGCCCAAGTAAATAAAGCCTGTCACTGCTTCCATTGTTTCCCCATATATTTGCCATGAAGTGATGGGGCCAGATGCCGTGGTCTTAGTTTTTTAAATGTTGAGTTTTAAGCCATCTTTTTCACTATCCTCTTTCACCTTCATCAAGAGGCTCTTTAGTTCCTCTTGACTTTCTGCCATAAGGGTGGTGTCATCTGCATATCTGAGATCATTGATATTTCTCCAGGCAATCTTGATTTCAGCTTGTGCTTCATCCTGTCTGGCATTTTGCATGATGTACTCTGAATATAAGTTAAATAAGCAGGGTGAGAATATATAGCCTTGACATACTCCTTTCCCAATTTGGAACCAGTCCATTGTTCCATGTCCAGTTATAACTGTTGCTTCTTGACCAGCATACAGATTTCACAGGAGGCAGATAAGGTGGTCTGGTATTTCCATCTGTTTAAGAATTTTCCACAGTCTGTTGTGATCTACACAGTCAAAGGCTTTAGCATAGTCAATGAAGCAGAATTGGATGTTTTTTTCCTGGAATTCTTTTGCTTTTTTCTATGGTCAAATCAGTGTTGGCAATTTGATTTCTTATTCCTTTGTCTTTTCTAAATCCAACTTTAACATCTAGAAGCTCTTGGTTCACCTACTGTTGAAGCCGCACTTGGAGAATTTTGAGCATTACTTTGCTATAGTGTGAGGTGAGTGCCATTGTGTGGTAGTTTTAATTTCCTTTGACATTGCCTTTCTTTGGGGTTGGAATGAAAACTGACCTCTTCCAGTCCTGTGGCCACTGCTGAGTTGCTGGCATATTGAGTGCAGCACTTCCACATCATCTTTCAGGATTTCAAGCAGCTCAACCGGAATTCCATCACTGGCTTTGTTCATAGTGATGCTTCCTAAGGCTCACTTGGCTTCGCATCCCAGGATATCTGGCTCTAGGTGAGTGATCACACCATCATGATTATCTGGGTCATGAAGATCTTTTCTGTACAGTTCTTCTGTGCATTCTTGCCACCTCATATTAATACTTTCTGCCTGTGTTAGGTCCATACCGTTTCTGTCCTTTATTGTGCCCATCTTTGCATGAAATGTCCCTTGATATCTCTAGTTTTCTTGAAGAGATCTCCAGTCTTTCCCATTCTGTTGCTTTTCTCTATGAACAGCATCAAGAAGAGTAACATCACCACCAAGGATAATAATCCTTCAAAGAGTGCTTCCCTATGTGCCGGAAACTATTCTAAACATCTTGCACTGATTTTCTTCTTATCCTTATTTAACAAATGAAGAAATTGAGGCATGGAAGGGTTAAGTAACTTTCTCAAGCTCAAACAGCTTGCTGGTGACAGGGCAGAATTTGAATCCAAACAGTCTGATTTTAGTTACTTTATTGTGACTTTGCTCTGTTGTACATACAATTTTCTCTACACCTTCTCATCTTCATGGCTAATCCAGATTTACTCATCAAGACCTGGTCCAATGTCACCTCTTATTTGAAGCCTTCCCTGATTCCCTCAGACTCAGTTAATCACTCTTGACTTTACTCTGCTGACTTATTGTGGTTCAGAATTTACTCTGGGATATCAACTTATATATCTGTCTCTGCCATAAGCCTTGTATTTTTCAAGATCATTCATCTTGCAACTTCAGTTTCAAGATGAGTAGTTACTTCCCTCAGTCCCAGTACTTACTTAGGCAAAAATTCCCAACATTTTTCCTTTCGCACTAGTCTTACGTATAGCAGTCAGGTCCCAATCAGGAAACAGACAACAGACTGAAACTGGGATTATTTCAGAAGGGCTTATATTTGGTCTTAGAAATATGTGTGGGGAGCATAAGGGAAGGACAAGAAACAGTGCAGATATACAGGCTAGGAACAGTGGAGCTGTTACCATTCTGTGGTATTTCTCCCATCAAGAAGTAGAACTTAATTGCTCCCCCTTGAACGTGGGCTTCCCTGGTGGCTCAGATGGTGAAGAATCTGTCTGCAATGCAGGAGATGTGGGCTCAATCCCTGGATCGGGAAGATACCCTGGAGAAAGGAATGGCTGCCCACTCCAGTGTTCTTGCCTGGAAGATTCCAGGCAAGAGCAATCTGGCAGGCTACAGTCCATAGGGTTGCAAAGACTAAGACAAGACTGACTGACTAACATGCTTGCGCATGGGCTCAACATAGTGGGTCACATATAATGAATAGAATACAGTGGAAATGATGTGTTTGTCTTCTGAGATTGTTTCACAAAACATTGTAGCATAACCTTTGCTTTGTCTCTTGGAACACTTTCCCTGAGAAAAGTCAACAGCCATGTCGTAAGAACGCTCAAGCAGCCCAGTGGAGAGGACTATGTGGAGAGGAACTGAGGTTTCCTGCCAACAACCAGCAAGGACCTGAGGACCCCAGCCAACAGTCATGTGAATGAGCCATCCTGGAAGCGGATCGTGCCGCCTTAGATGTGCCTTCTGACGACTATAACCCCATCCAACATCTTGATTGGAGTCTTACGAGCAATCCTGAGCCAAAACACCCAGCTCAGAAAAATACAGTTTTTTATCTCTAAAATGAGGATAATGTGAATATCTACCTCACTGAGTTATTCTGAAGTGAACGGACTTTATATATATACAGAACTCAGGATAGCAAACACTTGGCTGAATTGTTGCTGTTCTGGAGCATCATTTTATCAGCACACATGCCAGTTCAGCTATGCCTGTGTGGGTGCTTAGTCACTTCAGTCATGCCCAACTGTTTGTGACCCTATGGACATAGCCCACCTGGCTCCTCTGTCCATGGCATTTTCCAGGCAGGAACACTAGAGTGGGTTACCATGCCCTCTTCCAGGGGATTTTCCTGACCCAGGGATCGAACCTGTGTCTCTTATGTCTGCTGCGTTGGCAGGTGGGTTTTTGCCACTTAGAGCCACCTGGGAAGCCCCAATTCTGCTATACACAGCATGAAGACCAGTACCAGCATTAACGAAGATAGTGATTGCTTGAACAGAGCTTCCAATGTGCCCAGAACTGTGAGATAATAAACCTTTGCTGTTTTAAGCCACCAAAGTTTGGGCTAATTTGTCACACAGCGATAGATAAGGTAATGAATGGTTCTGTCTAATTTATTTAACCTCTCCATGCCTAAGTTTCTTTCAGCCTCTGATTCTTCATTTGTGAAATACAGATAATGCCCATTTCACCAAATTGTGTTGAGAATTACATTAAATTATTACCTTAGACTAAATCACATGTTAGAAGGGATATGAAAGTATCTGACTCAATGCCCAGTACTTAGAAAGTATTTAGTAAACAGTTAAACCTTCCTTCTTCCAGAATAAATCACTGCAGGTCTCCCCTCACTACCAGCCTGTGTTTCTAGTGATTGAGATGGTTTCTTTTTAGTGGATACTTATACTCAATTATCAACCTCTATATAGAGTCCCTACCTGAAGACCTTGAGAAAAAAAAAAAAGATTAGATTGATACCAAGCATGCCTGAACAACTTTCAAAGGATTTTTAATGTCCCATTTCTGAGAAACCATTTCAAACAGCAGTAAATGCACTGGGAAGGTATAAGGACTTGGTACATTGGCAACAAAGGATATGCGACGAAAATATGCAAGCTCAGGAAAAATGTAAATTTGAAACAAGACGGGATTTCACCTTGTCATGAAATGTTCAGGGAGTACAACAGGGCAGCGATTTATCAAGAGGGCACGCTGAAGTAAATGCAGAGCTCTAAGCGCCACGTGGCTTCTATGGACCAGGTTTTTATGACCGTGAGATTCGACGCTCCTGGGCATTTGACTATCTGCACTGAAGAACTTAAATAACAAACATTGCAAGGACTCAGCAAGTTCATAATTATTCTCATAGCAGTGACTCTCCTGGGGTTCTGCTGATTTGTCCTTCTTTGAAGGCTGTGAATAGAGTAGACACGTGAAAGGGGAAAAGGAAAAGGAAAAAAGAGGCAGTGTATCTCTTTCCTAGAAGAAAATCCATTTGGAAGAAGTACCTTTAATGTTTACAAGGAACCTAGAGTGTTCTCTTATTCCATGCTTTCTTTGCCAGTGTCTTCCAAGGTCATGTCAGCTGTGTGCTTCCAAGGACAAGTGCCAGTAATGGTAATAATGAAATCAAAGGCATGAAGTACATATGTGTCAGTCCTGTTCTCAGAGAGATACACACACACACAAGCATTAATTAATTGATCAAAATATAAACATAACAACCTAGACATATATAACATAACACATATGTTAATAAAATTAATAAAAAATTAAAAATACAATTAAGAAAGCTATAAACATAACAACCTCTGTCCATGGAGAATCCCACGGTCAGAGGAGCCTGGCGGGCTACAATCCATAGGGTCTCAAAGAGTCGGACATGACTAAAGTGACTTAGTAAGCTCGCAATAATGAATTGCCAAAAAGAAATGAAAACATCTTAAACATTTCACACTTTTTACAGTAGATGATGTTTTTACACATGTAGTGTCTCATTCTGAGATGTGTCCTGTGTGTGTTCATGTGTGTGTGCTAAGTTGTTTCAGCTGTGTTCAACTCTTCGAAACCCTAAAAACTATAGCCCTCCAGGCTCCTCTGTCCATGGGATTCTTCAGGCAAGAATACTGGAGTGAGTTGCCATGCCCTCCTCCAGGGGACCTTCCCAACCTAGGGATCAAACTTGAATCTCTTACCTTCATTGGCAGGCAGGTTGTTTACCTAGTGCCACCTGGGAAGCCTGAGATGGGTCCTAATTATTCCCATTTCACAGTTGGGGAAACTGAGACTGGAAGCTTAAGTCTTGACTAATATCAGTTGGTGAGTGTGAGTTAGAACCAAGAACCCCATACTTACCATGCAAACTTTACCACTTAACAGTTTGTGTTATTGAGAGAGTTGCTTCACCTCTCTAAACCTATTTAAACCAATTTCCTAATATATAGAATGCAAATAATAATAGTTTCTGCTCAGTGGATTTGTTGGTGCATCAAATGAGGTTCTATGTGTGAAATATTTAACACAGTTCATGACATACAGCAAGCCCATAATAAACATTTGCTATTATCATCAGTAAAATCATCTCCATTATTACGAGGGTTGGTTTTCTTTTCCACATTATTAGAAGTAATGGATAATCCCTCAGGTAGGTTTTATTATTCTTCTTCTTAAATGCTCCCTACCTTTAAAACTACCTACTTAGAAGAACTTCTTCAATGTTAGACTTTAAACAAAGAAAAACTCTAATCTAGCAGGAAGGTGATGAAGTAGAAAGGTGAAATTTCCCTCCATAAGCACTTTTCTTTTCTTTGGGAGGTGGACACTAAATGATTTGTGTGTGCACATTTGTCTCTGCAGGTCTCAAAATTAAAATTCTTTAGAGGGAACCATTGAAACCCAATCATTCAAAAAGCTTAAAAAATGACATCTTGAAGAGCTTCTTGGTGCTAATTCATCAAAGTTAGCAAAGATTCAACTGTGATTCTTTATTCAGACTCATTTCTCCCACAATATTAAATGCCATGAAGCTTTGCAGCTTTGTATCCCAGTGAATGACAATACCAAGGGAAAAGTGGAGTGAGCAAGTGGGATGAGCCCACTCTAGCAGCTCTCGTGAAAAAAAAAAATTTCTTTAGAAAGAATCACTTAACCTTGACAATTTCTGTGCTTAATAGTGTATTGATAGGATCACCGATTTTAAACAATTGAAGATTTCCCTGAAGTTTGCAGTTAACCTTTCTATATTACCTTGAAAAACATTTTCACCAGCATTACCTCACTCAGGCTTTACACTAATCCTGCAAAGTGAATGGTATTATGTTTCCATCTTACAGAAGGGAAAACTGAGTCACAAAGGGGTTATCTACTCAAGCCTGGCTCAGTAATAAAATTAAGAACCAGGAATGATATCATCTTCCTTCTCCATATTTCCTGTTCTTCACACTATTAGGAGTACATAAAGAACAATTTTAAAAGATGCTTACTCCTTGGAAGAAAAGTTATGATCAACCTAGATAGCATGTTAAAAAGCAGAGACATTACTTTGCCAACAAAGGTCTGTCTAGTCAAGGCTATGGTTTTTCCGGTGGTCATATATGGATGTGAGAGTTGGACTGTGAAGAAGGCTGAGCACCGAAGAATTGATGCTTTTGAACTGTGGTGTTGGAGAAGACTCTTGAGCATCCCTTGGACTGCAAGGAGATCCAACCGGTCCATCCTAAAGGAGATCAGTCCTGGGTGTTCATTGGAAGGACTGATGCTGAAGCTGAAACTTCAATACTTTGGCCACCTCATGTGAAGAGTTGACTCATTGGAAAAGACTCTGATGCTGGGAGGGATTGGGGGCAGGAGGAAAAGGGGACAATAGAGGATGAGATGGCTGGATGGCATCACTGACTCAATGGACATGAGTTTGAATGAACTCTGGGAGTTGGTGATGGACAGGGAGGCCTGGCGTGCTGCAGTTCATGGGATCGCAAAGAGTCGGACACGACTGAGCAACTAAACTAAACTGAACTGAACTGAGTACATATTTATTGGGAAACAAACATTAGTCTAGTGGTAAATGTGAAATATAAGACCCAGTGTCTGCTCAGAGGGATGAAACAGACGATTATGGAGAGAAATACAAGTCTGTTAACAAAATAATGGTGTATGAAAATTGGTCATTACTTTAGACCAATTTTTTCTAAGCTATAAGTTGTCTTCCTGCCTGGTTTTTCCAGGTATTATAATTTTCTGCTCTTAAAAACTTTGGAAAAATGTAGGGAGTGAGTTTCATGGCAGGAAGACATTCTGTGGGGATATAGGCATGCTGGTATTAGAGACTGGCAGTACACAAGTTGCTCATGCCAAGTTCCTAAAGTCCCACAGAAATAATGAAAACCTCTTTAGCTTTTCGAGTCAGCATCTCCTAAACATTTCATCATGAAATAAGTTTACTCACAAAATCTTATTGAGGAATGAATGCCCTGGAAACAGATGATTCTCAAACTTGAGAATACATAAAAGTCACTTGGAAAAGTGGTAAAAATACATTTATTGACTCCTCCCCAGAAATTCTGATTTGGGAGGACTTGGGTACAGTCTGAGAACTTGTATTTTTTACAAGCTCCTAACTATTCCAATTTGTATGAACTAAATTTGAATAGAATCTCTACAAAACAGTTACTAAGATGGTCCTCTAGAAAGCTAGACTCTTGAAATGGACCGAATTGTATTCCCCTCACCTCCAGTGAAATTCAGATATTGAAGGTTTAATCCCAAATATAATTATACCTGGAGATAGAGCTTTTAGGAGGTAATTAAGGTTAAATGAAGTCGTGAGGGTGGGGTCCTTATCTGAGAGAACTGGTGAACTTCTAAGAAGAGGAAGAGAAACAGATATCTGCCCTTCCCCGATAGAGGTGTTCAGAGCAGCATTGTTTTCCATGGCATCCTTGAGCTTATCTCGCTGTGCACACGTGCTGGAGTTTCTCTAACGTATTCTGAAATATATTCCTGGGTCAAAGGCTACACAATCTTCGGTTTCCACAGATGTTTTACTAATTGGTGTGTGTGTATGGTCAATGTGAGAGTTTCTGTGGCCTTTCATTTTCCAGATTCACATTTACATGGAGCACAGATGGCCTGTGGATCAGGTTGACTGCTCAGAAGATCATTGCTAAGTTATGGAGAGGAAAGTGCACACAATAGAGCAAGCTAGGAGAGGAGAGAAGTGAACCTATTTACAAATAAGACCCACAGGACTTGTTAATGGAGAGTGGAGACCCGAGGAGGGGGAAGGAACCAAGAACTGTTCTTCAATTTCTAGCTTGACCAGGAGGAGGGAACTTATGTGTAGTTTGCCCGGTGATGAATTCCTTTAGAACGTGTCACTTCTGAAGGACAGGGCAGGTACTAGAAAGTACTGTCCATCAAGCACTTGGATATTCAGGTCTGGGAACAGAATAGATCAAGACAGAAAACACAAATTGTGGAATTTTCTAAACAGATGAAATTGGGGGAAGTGGACTGGGAAAAGAAGGTAGAATCAGAAGAGGAGTGAGCTGAGACAATATCCCTGGGAATCACTAGTATTTAAAGGGGTACAGCAGGGAGAGAAGACTGTAGAAGAGACAGATACTAAAGGAGCAGCCAGAGAAATAGAGCTTTAAAGAGTAAGCGGTCAAGTGCACTAAATTCAAGGAGGAAGCCAAGAAAGTGAAATCTGAAAATTAAATATTAGTGTCACAGTAAGGCCATTGAACCCATGTTAAAGACGGTTTCAGTGGGAAGTGCATGGGTAGAACAGAGTGCAGTGGCTTTTAAGGAATAAAAAGGAAGAATAACAAGTGCAGACAGCTGGTTTTCACAAGCTGGGTTCTCTGCAGGTAGATACTGAGATGGAGTTAGATGTAAGATGTTTATTGTAAATCAGCACATGTGTAAAGAAGGAAAATGATCTCAGGAATTTTGCTTCAGAGTCCATGAATTTAACCATTCTATTATAGCTCCTCTTTAGTAAAAACAAAACAAACAAACAAACAAAAAAACACCAAGCCATCTCATGCCACCAGAGTCAGATCCATCAAATCCATCCTGTCCCACTGTGGCCGCTATTTTCATCCTTCTGGCCTAATCAGGGAAACGGAAGTGAAGAGTTAGGAGAGCAAAGAACATAAAAGAAAGTTTTATTTCTCCCTCATTTTTTCTCCCTTTCATTTTCCCCCATTGTTGCTAGAATGAACACTTAGAAAACACGAGATAAACGTGTGTGTACAAATGAAGCCCCATGATTATGCACTGTGAGTGCCGGTAATAGAATGACCAAAGGTGTCAACACACAACCTCTATGCTAGGGACTGGGAAGGCAGGTGCCTTAGTTCACTGAGCCTAATCACAAGCAAAATCAAAATGATCATAGCTTCTTTTCTGTATCATGAGGCTGCTCTGAAACATCAGTGAGAACGCACTGCACGTTCAGCTCCTAGGGTACAACAGGACTCAGGATATGGTAGATATGGCTGCCCCTGCCCATCAGAGTTGCTGGAGAAGGAGCAAGGCCAGCCTGCGGTTCCCCAGATGCTCACTGGGAAGAGCTGGAATGAAGACGGAAAGGCTGGGGATCTGGCAAAGAAGTCTTCTGTCTGAAAAAGACTTAGATAACTTTCAATTGACTTTTTCTTAGGAGCTAAGAAGTGAAAGTTTGAACTTGACTATCAAGGAACATACTAGTTGTTAATGGGGCCCCCAGGAGGAAGTCAACAAGCTGCACCACATCTAACAGCTCCTACTGCGGGCAGCCTTTCCCCCAATCAGCAGCTCTTCACCTAGCTCTCCTGCTTTCCGCCTGGGGGCGCAGGGGGATGAATAGACACCAAGGGGAAATTATTTCACTTCCTTCCCAGAGACGAGATGGAGGCGGAAGAATCAGCATGAACTGAACATCTAATGCGTGTCGGTTGCATTACATACACCGTGCAGTGTTACTATCCCCACCAGACAGATGAAGACACGGAAGCTCAGCTACTTATTTAAAACACCCATCTAGTTATCAGCGAGCTAGGGTGTAAAGTCGTGTCAGCTGGGTACCCAAGTCCCCTTTCTTTCTATAGCTGCATCAGGTATTTCTCCAGATAATTTAGATTTAAAAGCATGGGTGCCCTATGGCTGGTTCTTAGAACATATTCCCTTAGGATGACCTCCGTCATCACTCTGCCTTCTTCCTCCGTGCAGCCAGCACTTATTGTTGGTCACTTCTAGAGAAGTTTCAATCTAGGAGGAGAGATGGATATGTGAAGAAATCATTTTGACACAATATAGTAAATTCAAAACTGGAAGAATGTGTTAGTGACTATGGACAGAGGACTGAGGACCCCTAACTTAACACAGAGGTTCATGAAAGCCTCTTGAGGACAAACCCCTGAATTCTAAAGTATAAGTCAGATTGGACTGAAAAAGGAAAAGGGGGAAGGGAATTCCAGAAAGAAGTCACATGTAACAAAAGCAAAGAGACACGAAACAGCCTGAACTCTTTGGGCAAATTGCAAGCAATCTGGCAGTTCTGGAGAATAACCCCAATAGCTCATTTGGTAAAGAATCTGCCTGCAATGCAGGAGACCTGGGTTTGATCCCTGGGTTGGGAAGATCCCCTGGAGAAGGGAAAGGCTCCCCACTCCGGTATTCTGGCCTGGAGAATTCCATGGACAATTCATGGGGTCATAAAAAGTCAGACACAACTAAACGACTTTCACTCACTCACTCATATGAGGTCGAGAGAGGGGAGAAATAAATCTAAACCGATAAGGGTCTTTTTCAGGCTAAACTCTAGGTGCTACTGTAAATATACACATAAGAACATTTGGATGAAATATTTTAAGACCTTGGTAGACTAGTTTAAGAATTTTGGTGGTTGTTACATTAAGTACTCCTATCTGTTCAAGGCAGAATCTCACAGCACGTCAAATATAACTCAATGTAAATTCACAAAATATTTATTGAGCACTGACTGTATGCCAGGAAGTCATCCAACATCCCCCAGAACTCACACACACACAAAAGCACTTCTCTGCTTGGAATGGCCTTCTAGTGTGAGCAGACAATGAAGAAAACGAGTGAATTATCTGTTATCTCAGGAGACATTACATACCATGCAGAAAGATACATCAGGAAAGAGAGTAAGAAGTACCAAGGGAGAAATTATGATATTAATAGAATGTTCATGAAGAGCTCAGTTGGAAGGTCATGTTTAAGAAGACACTTGAAGAGGATGAGGCAGCTGGTCAAGCTGAACTGGGAGAAGAACATTCCAGGGAAAGGGACTCACCAACACGAAAGCCCTGAGGCAATGTGTGTTTGACATATTTGAAGAGCAAATATGTACGGCTGAAGCAGACTGATCAAGAGGAAAGATGGTAGGAAATGAGGTCAGAGAAATGGTAAGAAGACAAGGGCTTTTCAAGTCATTGGGGATTTGGGTTTTCCCTGAGAGGGAAGAGTAGTCCCTGGAGTGCTTTCAGCAGAGGATAGCTTGCTCTGACTCAGGTTTTAACTAGGTCAAGAAAGGGAGCAAGGAGGTCAGTGAGGAGATGGCTGTAATAAGCCTGAGAAGAGGTATGGAGGCTTAGACTGGGGACAGAACAGCAGAGGGGGTGAAAGTGACTGGTCTCTGGGGGGTAATAAAGGGTGGCTAGGGGAGGACAGTGTTCAGGCTGATCCAAGATTCTGACCTGAGGACATGGAAAGAAGACAATGGAGTTCTGCTTGCAGCTTTGTTTTACTTTTAAAATATTTGAAAGAATTATACTTTTGAGTTTTCTTAATAAATTTTCCTAGTCTTGTGATTTAAAGTGAAAGTCACTCAGTCATGTCTGACTATCTGCAACCCTATGGACTATAGAGTCCATGGAATTCTCCAGGCCAGAATACTGGAGTAGGTAGCGTTTCCCTCCTCCAGAGGATCTTCCCAACCCAGGAATGGAACCAGGGTCTCCTGCATTCCAGGCAGATTCTTTACCAGCTGAGCTACCAGGGAAGCCCTGTGATTTAAACTTACTACATTTTAATATAAACAATTAAAAGTCAAATTGGCCTTGGTATTATATTTTGCAGATAATCCATTAACATCTATAAAGAGTTAGTCCCTCCGTTGTGTCTGACTTTTTGTGACCCCATGGACTGTAGCCCACTAGGCTCCTCTTTCCATGGAATTCTCCAGGCAACAATACTGGCGTGGGCTGCCATTCCCTTCTCCAAAAGGTCTTCCCATCCCAGGGATCGAACCCAGGACTCTTGCACTGCAGATAGATCCTTTACCGTCTGAGCCACCAGGGAAGCCTAATTTTTGATTCTTCAATTTTCTTTTCACATTTCAGAATAATAAATTTGTTTTTTGGTTCTCAGACAGCCCTGAAAAGCCCCTAATCCTAATCACTCTTCCTATCAGTTCAGTTCAGTTCAGTTCAGTCACTCAGTCATGTCCGACTCCTTGTGACCCCATGAATCGCAGCACGCCAGGCTTCCCTGTCCAACACCAACTCCCGGAGTTCACTGAGACTCACGTCCCTCGAGTCAGGGATGCCATCCAGCCATCTCATCCTCTGTCGTCCCCTTCTCCTCCTGCCCCCAATCCCTCCCAGCATCAGAGTCTTTTCCAATGAGTCAACTCTTCGCATGAGGTGGCCAAAGTACTGGAGCTTCACCTTCAGCATCATTCCTTCCAAAGAAATCCCAGGGCCAATCTCCTTCAGAATGGACTGGTTGGATCTCCTTGCAGTCCAAGGGATGCCCAAGAGTCTTCTCCAACATCACAGTTCAAAAGCCTCAATTCTTCAGCACTCAGCTTTCTTCATAGTCCAACTCTCACATCCATACACGACCACTGGAAAAACCATAGCTTTGACTAGACGGACCTTTGTTGGCAAAGTAATGTCTCTGCTTTTGAATATGCTGTCTAGGTTGGTCATAACTTTTCTTCCAAGGNGAACTTATGTGTAGTTTGCCCGGTGATGAATTCCTTTAGAACGTGTCACTTCTGAAGGACAGGGCAGGTACTAGAAAGTACTGTCCATCAAGCACTTGGATATTCAGGTCTGGGAACAGAATAGATCAAGACAGAAAACACAAATTGTGGAATTTTCTAAACAGATGAAATTGGGGGAAGTGGACTGGGAAAAGAAGGTAGAATCAGAAGAGGAGTGAGCTGAGACAATATCCCTGGGAATCACTAGTATTTAAAGGGGTACAGCAGGGAGAGAAGACTGTAGAAGAGACAGATACTAAAGGAGCAGCCAGAGAAATAGAGCTTTAAAGAGTAAGCGGTCAAGTGCACTAAATTCAAGGAGGAAGCCAAGAAAGTGAAATCTGAAAATTAAATATTAGTGTCACAGTAAGGCCATTGAACCCATGTTAAAGACGGTTTCAGTGGGAAGTGCATGGGTAGAACAGAGTGCAGTGGCTTTTAAGGAATAAAAAGGAAGAATAACAAGTGCAGACAGCTGGTTTTCACAAGCTGGGTTCTCTGCAGGTAGATACTGAGATGGAGTTAGATGTAAGATGTTTATTGTAAATCAGCACATGTGTAAAGAAGGAAAATGATCTCAGGAATTTTGCTTCAGAGTCCATGAATTTAACCATTCTATTATAGCTCCTCTTTAGTAAAAACAAAACAAACAAACAAACAAAAAAACACCAAGCCATCTCATGCCACCAGAGTCAGATCCATCAAATCCATCCTGTCCCACTGTGGCCGCTATTTTCATCCTTCTGGCCTAATCAGGGAAACGGAAGTGAAGAGTTAGGAGAGCAAAGAACATAAAAGAAAGTTTTATTTCTCCCTCATTTTTTCTCCCTTTCATTTTCCCCCATTGTTGCTAGAATGAACACTTAGAAAACACGAGATAAACGTGTGTGTACAAATGAAGCCCCATGATTATGCACTGTGAGTGCCGGTAATAGAATGACCAAAGGTGTCAACACACAACCTCTATGCTAGGGACTGGGAAGGCAGGTGCCTTAGTTCACTGAGCCTAATCACAAGCAAAATCAAAATGATCATAGCTTCTTTTCTGTATCATGAGGCTGCTCTGAAACATCAGTGAGAACGCACTGCACGTTCAGCTCCTAGGGTACAACAGGACTCAGGATATGGTAGATATGGCTGCCCCTGCCCATCAGAGTTGCTGGAGAAGGAGCAAGGCCAGCCTGCGGTTCCCCAGATGCTCACTGGGAAGAGCTGGAATGAAGACGGAAAGGCTGGGGATCTGGCAAAGAAGTCTTCTGTCTGAAAAAGACTTAGATAACTTTCAATTGACTTTTTCTTAGGAGCTAAGAAGTGAAAGTTTGAACTTGACTATCAAGGAACATACTAGTTGTTAATGGGGCCCCCAGGAGGAAGTCAACAAGCTGCACCACATCTAACAGCTCCTACTGCGGGCAGCCTTTCCCCCAATCAGCAGCTCTTCACCTAGCTCTCCTGCTTTCCGCCTGGGGGCGCAGGGGGATGAATAGACACCAAGGGGAAATTATTTCACTTCCTTCCCAGAGACGAGATGGAGGCGGAAGAATCAGCATGAACTGAACATCTAATGCGTGTCGGTTGCATTACATACACCGTGCAGTGTTACTATCCCCACCAGACAGATGAAGACACGGAAGCTCAGCTACTTATTTAAAACACCCATCTAGTTATCAGCGAGCTAGGGTGTAAAGTCGTGTCAGCTGGGTACCCAAGTCCCCTTTCTTTCTATAGCTGCATCAGGTATTTCTCCAGATAATTTAGATTTAAAAGCATGGGTGCCCTATGGCTGGTTCTTAGAACATATTCCCTTAGGATGACCTCCGTCATCACTCTGCCTTCTTCCTCCGTGCAGCCAGCACTTATTGTTGGTCACTTCTAGAGAAGTTTCAATCTAGGAGGAGAGATGGATATGTGAAGAAATCATTTTGACACAATATAGTAAATTCAAAACTGGAAGAATGTGTTAGTGACTATGGACAGAGGACTGAGGACCCCTAACTTAACACAGAGGTTCATGAAAGCCTCTTGAGGACAAACCCCTGAATTCTAAAGTATAAGTCAGATTGGACTGAAAAAGGAAAAGGGGGAAGGGAATTCCAGAAAGAAGTCACATGTAACAAAAGCAAAGAGACACGAAACAGCCTGAACTCTTTGGGCAAATTGCAAGCAATCTGGCAGTTCTGGAGAATAACCCCAATAGCTCATTTGGTAAAGAATCTGCCTGCAATGCAGGAGACCTGGGTTTGATCCCTGGGTTGGGAAGATCCCCTGGAGAAGGGAAAGGCTCCCCACTCCGGTATTCTGGCCTGGAGAATTCCATGGACAATTCATGGGGTCATAAAAAGTCAGACACAACTAAACGACTTTCACTCACTCACTCATATGAGGTCGAGAGAGGGGAGAAATAAATCTAAACCGATAAGGGTCTTTTTCAGGCTAAACTCTAGGTGCTACTGTAAATATACACATAAGAACATTTGGATGAAATATTTTAAGACCTTGGTAGACTAGTTTAAGAATTTTGGTGGTTGTTACATTAAGTACTCCTATCTGTTCAAGGCAGAATCTCACAGCACGTCAAATATAACTCAATGTAAATTCACAAAATATTTATTGAGCACTGACTGTATGCCAGGAAGTCATCCAACATCCCCCAGAACTCACACACACACAAAAGCACTTCTCTGCTTGGAATGGCCTTCTAGTGTGAGCAGACAATGAAGAAAACGAGTGAATTATCTGTTATCTCAGGAGACATTACATACCATGCAGAAAGATACATCAGGAAAGAGAGTAAGAAGTACCAAGGGAGAAATTATGATATTAATAGAATGTTCATGAAGAGCTCAGTTGGAAGGTCATGTTTAAGAAGACACTTGAAGAGGATGAGGCAGCTGGTCAAGCTGAACTGGGAGAAGAACATTCCAGGGAAAGGGACTCACCAACACGAAAGCCCTGAGGCAATGTGTGTTTGACATATTTGAAGAGCAAATATGTACGGCTGAAGCAGACTGATCAAGAGGAAAGATGGTAGGAAATGAGGTCAGAGAAATGGTAAGAAGACAAGGGCTTTTCAAGTCATTGGGGATTTGGGTTTTCCCTGAGAGGGAAGAGTAGTCCCTGGAGTGCTTTCAGCAGAGGATAGCTTGCTCTGACTCAGGTTTTAACTAGGTCAAGAAAGGGAGCAAGGAGGTCAGTGAGGAGATGGCTGTAATAAGCCTGAGAAGAGGTATGGAGGCTTAGACTGGGGACAGAACAGCAGAGGGGGTGAAAGTGACTGGTCTCTGGGGGGTAATAAAGGGTGGCTAGGGGAGGACAGTGTTCAGGCTGATCCAAGATTCTGACCTGAGGACATGGAAAGAAGACAATGGAGTTCTGCTTGCAGCTTTGTTTTACTTTTAAAATATTTGAAAGAATTATACTTTTGAGTTTTCTTAATAAATTTTCCTAGTCTTGTGATTTAAAGTGAAAGTCACTCAGTCATGTCTGACTATCTGCAACCCTATGGACTATAGAGTCCATGGAATTCTCCAGGCCAGAATACTGGAGTAGGTAGCGTTTCCCTCCTCCAGAGGATCTTCCCAACCCAGGAATGGAACCAGGGTCTCCTGCATTCCAGGCAGATTCTTTACCAGCTGAGCTACCAGGGAAGCCCTGTGATTTAAACTTACTACATTTTAATATAAACAATTAAAAGTCAAATTGGCCTTGGTATTATATTTTGCAGATAATCCATTAACATCTATAAAGAGTTAGTCCCTCCGTTGTGTCTGACTTTTTGTGACCCCATGGACTGTAGCCCACTAGGCTCCTCTTTCCATGGAATTCTCCAGGCAACAATACTGGCGTGGGCTGCCATTCCCTTCTCCAAAAGGTCTTCCCATCCCAGGGATCGAACCCAGGACTCTTGCACTGCAGATAGATCCTTTACCGTCTGAGCCACCAGGGAAGCCTAATTTTTGATTCTTCAATTTTCTTTTCACATTTCAGAATAATAAATTTGTTTTTTGGTTCTCAGACAGCCCTGAAAAGCCCCTAATCCTAATCACTCTTCCTATCAGTTCAGTTCAGTTCAGTTCAGTCACTCAGTCATGTCCGACTCCTTGTGACCCCATGAATCGCAGCACGCCAGGCTTCCCTGTCCAACACCAACTCCCGGAGTTCACTGAGACTCACGTCCCTCGAGTCAGGGATGCCATCCAGCCATCTCATCCTCTGTCGTCCCCTTCTCCTCCTGCCCCCAATCCCTCCCAGCATCAGAGTCTTTTCCAATGAGTCAACTCTTCGCATGAGGTGGCCAAAGTACTGGAGCTTCACCTTCAGCATCATTCCTTCCAAAGAAATCCCAGGGCCAATCTCCTTCAGAATGGACTGGTTGGATCTCCTTGCAGTCCAAGGGATGCCCAAGAGTCTTCTCCAACATCACAGTTCAAAAGCCTCAATTCTTCAGCACTCAGCTTTCTTCATAGTCCAACTCTCACATCCATACACGACCACTGGAAAAACCATAGCTTTGACTAGACGGACCTTTGTTGGCAAAGTAATGTCTCTGCTTTTGAATATGCTGTCTAGGTTGGTCATAACTTTTCTTCCAAGGAGTAAGCGTCTTTTAATTTCATGGCTGCAATTACCATCTGCAGTGATTTTGGAGCCCCCCAAAATAAAGTCTGACACTGTTTCCACTGTTTCCCCATCTATTTCCCACGAAGTGATGGGACCAGATGCCATGATCTTCATTTTCTGAATGTTGAGCTTTAAGCCAACTTTTTCACTCTCCTCTTTCACTTTCATCAAGAGGCTCTTTAGTTCCTCTTCACTTTCTGCCATAAGAGTGGTGTCATCTGCATATCTGAGGTTATTGATATTTCTCCCTGCAATCTTGATTCCAGCTTGTGTTTCTTCCAGCCCAGCGTTTCTCATGATGTACTCTACTGCTGCTGTTGCTGCTAAGTCGTTTCAGTCGTGTCCGACTCTGTGTGACCCCATAGATGGCAGCGCACCAGGCTCCCCCATCCCTGGGATTCTCCAGGCAAGAACACTGGAGTGGGTTGCCATTTCCTTCTCCAATGCTTGAAAGTGAGAAGTGAAAGTGAAGTCGCTCAGTCGTGTCCAACTGTTAGCGACCCCATGGACTGCAGCCTACCAGGCTCCTCTGTCCATGGGATTTTCCAGGCAAGAGTACTGGAGTAGGGTGCCATTGCCTTCTCCAGATGTACTCTGCATATAAGTTAAATAAGCAGGGTGACAAATATACAGCCTTGATGTACTCCTTTTCCTATTTGGAATCAGTTTGTTGTTCCATGTCCAGTTCTAACTGTTGCTTCCTGACCTGCATACAAATTTCTCAAGAGGCAGGTCAGGTGCTCTGGTATGCCCATCTCTCTCAAAATTTTCCACAGTTTATTGTGATCCACACAGTCAAAGGCTTTGGCATAGTCAATAAAGCAGAAATAGATATTTTTCTGGAACTCTCTTGCTTTTTCGATGAGCCAGTGGATGTTGGCAATTTGATCTCTGATTCCTCTGTCTTTTCTAAAACCAGCTTGAACATCAGGAAGTTCATGGTTCATGTATTGCTAAAGCCTGGCTTGGAGAATTTTAGCATTACTTTACTAGCATGTGAGATGAGTGCAATTGTGCGGTAGTTTAAGCATTCTTTGGAATTGCCTTTCTTTGGGATTAGAATGAAAACTGACCTTTTCCAGTCCTATGGCCACTGCTGAGTTTTCCAAATTTACTGTCATATTGAGTGCAGTACTTTCACAGCATCATCTTTCAGGATTTGAAATAGCTCCACTGGAATTCCATCACCTCCACTAGCTTTGTTCGTAGTGATGCTTTCTAAGGCCCACTTGACTTCACATTCCAGGATGTCTGGCTCTAGGTGAGTGATCACACCATCATGATTATCTTGGTCGTGAAGATCTTTTTTGTATAGTGGGTGATAAATAAAACACCTCTGCTTGCCTTCTTGGAGTTTGTAGTCAAAGATAGAAAAAAATTAATAAAAGGAAATATATGTATTTTAATTTCACATGGTTTGAGTCCTAAAGCTCACATAAATTATTTTATATCATTCTCACAACAACCCTAGAGGTAGATACTATTAGTGCCTCCATTTTAAAGATAAGGAGGTTGGAGCCCAGAAAGTTTGAGAGGCTGGTCTAAGATCTCAAAGGTATGTGCTCCCTAGGCCAGGATTTGAATCCAGAAAATTACATTCCTGGCATCACTAGATTCTCTTAACCAAGTCTAACATTTACAATCAGCAGTGATATAACCCCAGGAAGCATTTGTAAATGAAGGGGGTGGTGCTTTGGGCTCATTCCAGTGATGGAGGAGCACCACAGTTCTCAGGGAGGGGTAGGGAGGGATATCATCTTTTAGCCAGTGGAACCATTAGATCAGGAGGAAATGTCCTTCCCAAAAGGTCGATAGCTCTCCTCCCCTTAAGAAATGCCAGCTGTTAAGCTGCCTCTTCATTCATCTTGCCCATTTCCACCTTTTAAGTCAAATGTTTGGCGACATAAAAGACTAGATGTTTGGTCTCAATGACTTTTGTGAATTCTCTCATGTTTCCTATTTCTTCTCTTTGGGGGATACTAAATATACTACTAAATACTACTCAGTGTAAATAGAGCACTGACTAAAACTTGACGATAGTTGCAATATATTGTGAAGTAATGTGTACTCTGCATGTAAAACCAATCAATGTAACATCTTTGGGGGTATTTTTGAATAAATATGAAGCATCAAGTCAAAGAGGATGAGGTGAAAATGTTTAGGGCGGCTTGAAAACCTGCTTTGAGACAGGCCCTGTCAGGGGCTCTGAATGGTTAAGGTCGCACAATTAGTAAAGAGCAGAGTCCAGATTCATCGACAACGTGAGTCTGAAGCTCATGTCTTAATGTTTTGCATCATGTTTTCTCCTGCACTGGGAGTCAAAAGAACTGGTTTCTAACCCTGATCCTCCTGTCACCTCACTGAGTGACCCTGATAAGGTTATGTGACTTCTCTGAGTCTTAGCATCTACACCTAAAAACAAGGAAAGCTGGATACTTAATGAAGAAGGCAATGGCACCCCACTCCAGTACTCTCGCCTGGAAAATCCCACGGATGGAGGAGCCTGGTAGGCTGCAGTCCATGAGGTTGCGAAGAGTCGGACACGACTGAGCAACTTCACTTTCACTTTTTACTTTCATGCATTGGAGAAGGAAATGGCAACCCACTCCAATTCTTGCCTGGAGAATCCCAGGGACAGGGGAGCCTGGTGGGCTGCCGTCTCTGGAGTGGCACAGAGTTGGACACGGCTGAAGCGACTTAGCAGCAGCAGCAGGATACTTAAGGTCTTCCCAGGTGGCAGTAGTGGTAAAGAACCCACTTGCCAATGCAGGAGACGTAAAAGATGCAGGTTTGATCTCTGGGTTGGGAAGATCCCCTGGAGGAGGGCATGGCAATCCCCTCCAGTGTTCTTGCCTGGAGAATTCCTTGGACAGAGACTAGGGGGCTACAGTCCACAAGATCACAAAGAATCAGACACGACTGAAGAGACTTAGCACACAGACATGCAGAATGCCAAAGCCTCTTCCATCTCTTCCAGTCATTGACTTGAAAGGATCTTGGTCATTAAATGGTTTTTATATTTTAAAGAAACAAATTTTGTCCTCATGTTGATGCCAGCCAGACCTTAACTGTATATAACCGCTTCTCTTTGCTAAAGACATTTGCCAGCCCCACCCTGACGGATCTATAAGGCTCTGGCATTCTGCCTAAGTCTAGCCCATAGAATTCCAATAACAAGTCCTCTGGGCATCTGAGACCACCGGCTATTTGTCATACCATGCCAATTGAAGTTGGGCAGAGATTAAAGTTGGCTTTTACTATTTGAGGCCAGAGTTTGAGAGAGAGGAAGGTACAAAGCCAAAAGCATTGTCTTTTGAGTCTAGTAGGCATGAGTTCATACCCCAACTCAACCACTTTCTGGGCTTGTGGCCATAACCAAGCCACAGTGTAAGAGGTACTTTCACAGAGAGGCCTCTCAGGGTCTCCCAAATCGGGTTAGCTCAGAACATGGGTTTTACCCCATCATAAATCTTATCATATTTAACCATATACACTGGGTACTTAATAAGTACTTTGAGAATAAATAAATAGTCTTTCTCAGTCTCTGAAGTCATTCCTATGAGATGGGTAAAGAAGAGGACTGGACTCTTAAGCAGCAAAATCAAGACAAAATTCTTCAAAACTAGCATAACACTCTCACAATATTAAATAGTATGATTGCAATCTGAAATAAACTAGTTAAACAGCAAATCTCAGATTCAAGTAGGGCTTTTTCTATAATTTAAAGCTTAGAGGAAGAAACGAAGAAGCTAAAATTTACTGAGTGTGTGTGATGTGCCAGTGTGGGTGATAGGATGATACACACTTAGTATTCAAAAAGTTCAAAGGTTCAAAATTCAAAAAGAGTTTCCAGAGGAGGGAAATAGACAAAGGCAAGATTTGCTCTAACTTTTCACACATGTTAGTGAGCCTGTTGCCTTTTTCTTCTAATTAGGAACTTTTGAGGCCACTGCTCTTAGAAGGAAAAAGCTGGTGATGCTTATCTGTGTTGAGAACTAGCAAATGCCCTCTTCCGCTCCCTTGGTCGGCCCCACTGTTGTTCAGGTGCTGCCTGTGAACAGACACCCGCAGAAGACGGAAAAGATGAATCCGCAGATTGCTACGGGCACATGCTCCTCTAGAGAGGTAGCAGACAGCGTGGGGCTGGGTCTGCCAATGAGATACGGTCCCATTTATGAATGACCACACCTCTCTTAAAAGTGACAGTGATGGAACATGGCCAAGAGGAATACTAAGGGCAGCTGTGTTCTGTGGGTTTTATCCAGAGCAAGAGTCAGAAGATCCAAATTGTAGCCAAAGATTTATTGCTTGCTTATTTCCTTTGTGGACTTCCCTGATGGCTCAACAATAAAGAATCCACCTGCCAATGCAGGAGACATGGGTTTGATCCCTGGGTTGGGAAGATCCCCTGGAGAAGGAAATGGCAACCCACTCCGGTATTCTTGCCTGGGAAATCCTATGGACAGAGGAGCCTGGCGGGCTACATTCCATGAGGTCACAAATAGTCAGACACGACTTAGCAACTAAACAGCAATAACAACAATATCTTTTGTAAGTCTGTTCCATCGCCTGACAAATGGATCACTGAACATCCACACATTCATTTATTCATTCACTAAATAAACCTGTAGTAAAACTATGGCACCAATTATGCAAAACACTAAAATACAAAGGTTTGATTACAACAAATTCCTGTAATGAAGGAGTCACCATCTAGTGAAGGAGAAAAGCGTGAAAACAGTGAATTTAGCAAAAAGTTCAAAAATTCTTACTGAGACCTATAAAAAGTGCCATATGATCACAGAGAAAAGAGAGAATGTCTTACTGTCTAGGTTACTAGAAGTTTTCACTGACGTAAATATATTTGAGTGAGCTTTAAAGTATGTTAGAATTTATCAGATAAAGTAGGTAAATAAATGTGTTCAAGGCAGAGATTGTCCTGAGGCAGTGAGTCATGAAGTAGCACAATGCCTAGCACAGAGGAGCCACGTTAAATATTTGTTTTATGAATGAATAAATGTATCTATGAATGAGTGAATGAATGTTTGGAGAATCATTAAAAACTCATTGTTCCTGGATGTCNTGGGTTTTACCCCATCATAAATCTTATCATATTTAACCATATACACTGGGTACTTAATAAGTACTTTGAGAATAAATAAATAGTCTTTCTCAGTCTCTGAAGTCATTCCTATGAGATGGGTAAAGAAGAGGACTGGACTCTTAAGCAGCAAAATCAAGACAAAATTCTTCAAAACTAGCATAACACTCTCACAATATTAAATAGTATGATTGCAATCTGAAATAAACTAGTTAAACAGCAAATCTCAGATTCAAGTAGGGCTTTTTCTATAATTTAAAGCTTAGAGGAAGAAACGAAGAAGCTAAAATTTACTGAGTGTGTGTGATGTGCCAGTGTGGGTGATAGGATGATACACACTTAGTATTCAAAAAGTTCAAAGGTTCAAAATTCAAAAAGAGTTTCCAGAGGAGGGAAATAGACAAAGGCAAGATTTGCTCTAACTTTTCACACATGTTAGTGAGCCTGTTGCCTTTTTCTTCTAATTAGGAACTTTTGAGGCCACTGCTCTTAGAAGGAAAAAGCTGGTGATGCTTATCTGTGTTGAGAACTAGCAAATGCCCTCTTCCGCTCCCTTGGTCGGCCCCACTGTTGTTCAGGTGCTGCCTGTGAACAGACACCCGCAGAAGACGGAAAAGATGAATCCGCAGATTGCTACGGGCACATGCTCCTCTAGAGAGGTAGCAGACAGCGTGGGGCTGGGTCTGCCAATGAGATACGGTCCCATTTATGAATGACCACACCTCTCTTAAAAGTGACAGTGATGGAACATGGCCAAGAGGAATACTAAGGGCAGCTGTGTTCTGTGGGTTTTATCCAGAGCAAGAGTCAGAAGATCCAAATTGTAGCCAAAGATTTATTGCTTGCTTATTTCCTTTGTGGACTTCCCTGATGGCTCAACAATAAAGAATCCACCTGCCAATGCAGGAGACATGGGTTTGATCCCTGGGTTGGGAAGATCCCCTGGAGAAGGAAATGGCAACCCACTCCGGTATTCTTGCCTGGGAAATCCTATGGACAGAGGAGCCTGGCGGGCTACATTCCATGAGGTCACAAATAGTCAGACACGACTTAGCAACTAAACAGCAATAACAACAATATCTTTTGTAAGTCTGTTCCATCGCCTGACAAATGGATCACTGAACATCCACACATTCATTTATTCATTCACTAAATAAACCTGTAGTAAAACTATGGCACCAATTATGCAAAACACTAAAATACAAAGGTTTGATTACAACAAATTCCTGTAATGAAGGAGTCACCATCTAGTGAAGGAGAAAAGCGTGAAAACAGTGAATTTAGCAAAAAGTTCAAAAATTCTTACTGAGACCTATAAAAAGTGCCATATGATCACAGAGAAAAGAGAGAATGTCTTACTGTCTAGGTTACTAGAAGTTTTCACTGACGTAAATATATTTGAGTGAGCTTTAAAGTATGTTAGAATTTATCAGATAAAGTAGGTAAATAAATGTGTTCAAGGCAGAGATTGTCCTGAGGCAGTGAGTCATGAAGTAGCACAATGCCTAGCACAGAGGAGCCACGTTAAATATTTGTTTTATGAATGAATAAATGTATCTATGAATGAGTGAATGAATGTTTGGAGAATCATTAAAAACTCATTGTTCCTGGATGTCTTGTGTAAGATTTAGAGAAGATAGCAGGGGCAGTATAAACTGTGGGAAAGCTGGAGGTGAATTTAAACATTCAGAATGGGTAGTTTTGACATAATTGTGTTTTCTTTCTTTCTTTCTTTCTTGGCTACACAGATGCTGCTTGGCTTGTGGGATCCTAGTTCTCTGACCAGGGATTGACTCAGGCCCTCAGCAGTGAAAGTGTTGAGTGCTAACCACTGAGCCTCCAGGGAATTCCCAATAATTGTTTTTCTAACGTAAGTTTGTCTAGCAATTGGCTCAAGCTCTTGCTCTTTATACTTTTTGATATGCCTTATATTTGAATTATGAACAATAGTTTCATTGGGGAAGTTGGTGACGATATGGCTGTAACAAATCAAGCAGAAATGTTGTCATTAAGGGTTACAGTTTTTGATTAACATATCCATTTATGTCATTCATTTACCTACTAAATATAAATGTATCCAAAGTATGCATTTATTAATTCAACTAATGATCATTAAGCACTTACTACAGCTTGGGTACTGGGCTTGGACCTGGGCGTATAGTGGTAAACAAAGCAATCATGCTTTGTTCAGTTATGGAGCTTATACATTCAAGTCTGTATATCAAATGTATATAAATGTATATCAGATGGAGGTGAGTGTTAGGAAAGAAAAGAACAATGTGCAAGGAGAGATGATGCTGGAAGTGGGTGGCCTAATCTAAAGCAATTGTTTATGGAATATGGTAAACATTGCCTCTGTCTGTAGCAGACACTGCTCATTGTCCATCTCTTGGCCATTTCCTTTTTTTTCATTGCTAATAGGATCCCAGCTTAGTTTGGGGTGACCATACAAACAGCTCTAGTGGAATCATCAGGGCTAATCAACATTTTCCATGGGAAATCCATTCTTCTTTCCCAGATATTCATTTTCTAGCCTCTCTTAGAGCTAAAAATAACCTGTGGTATGGTTCTTGCCATTGATATGTAAAGAAAGTATTGAAGGGAGTTTCTGGAAAAGATTAGACATCTTAATAAAAGAGACTTATACTAGAGACTGCCTTACCACTTTTTCTTCTTTGAAGATTTTGGTGGGAAGTTATGATGTTTGGAATTGCCGCAGTCATAGTGGTCTTAAGCTGATTAAAAACAACAACAGCCTGAATATGTTTAGAAAGATGAATAGGAAACCTTTGTTCTCCCATGACAGTTTTCTGCACTTATCCTAAAATCTAATCCCTTTAGATGTCCAGTTGCTTTATAAAATTAGATAGCTTTTCAAATCTTAGAATGTAGGTTTCCTATTACTTGCAGCTAAAAGCCACAAAATTGTAGGCTCAGAAAAGACAAGGTTACGTCTATTTTGTTAAAGATCGATTTCTCAGTTTCTACCAAAGTGTCTAGTGCATAAGAGCCACTTAACATCTGTTTAATGAGTGAATAAAGGATGGATGGGATTAATGCATTAATTGCATAAGCAGCAGAGGGTTTTAGGAAAAGCAATTTTGAGATAGTCTAGCCTCAATCAATCAGTCCTTCTCAGGGCTGGCCCAGGGAGTCGCATAGGATGCAGGACAAAACCCCACCAGCATAATCGCCTCAGTCCTAAATGACAGAAGTTTGTTAGTACACAAGATTAGCAAGATCTTAATACACAAAATCTCACCAGGGCTTCCCTGGTGGCTCAGTGGTAAAGAATCTGCCTGCCAATGCAGGAGGTACAGGTTCCATCCCTGATGCAGGAAGATCCCACATGCTGTGGAGCAACTAAGCCCGCAGACCACAGCTATCAAGCCTGTGCTTTAGAACCTTGAGCAGCAACTACTGAGCCCACATGCTGGAATTATTGAAGCCCATGCACTCTAGAGTCCATGCTCTGCAACAAGAGAAGCCACTGCAACAAGAAGCCCAGGCACCACAACCGGAGGGTAGCCCTGGCTCGCTGCAACAAGAGGAAAGCCAGAGCTGCAACAAAGAGCACCCAGCACAGCCAAAGAAATGAATAAATACAGAAAATTATTGTTAAAAGCTGATCTCACAAAAATTGCTCAAGAGCCAGTAGTCTTTCATCTTAGGCCAGTTATAGGATCAGAGAAACTGGGTTTAGTCCCCACCTTTCCTATATTTCATGCTATATTTTCTTCACATTCAAACTATAGCTCTCATTTCCCTCTCCCTATCACCACTTGTGGTTGTTATTAAACAAGTCTTGGCCAGCATGATAAGGCAAGAAAAATAAATAAAAGGTATACAGATAAAGTCAGAAGTAAGACTATCATATTCAGAGACGATATGATTGTATAGAGAGAAAATCCAAAAAAAAAAAAAAAAAAAAGAAGAAGGCAAGGAAAGTTAGAGATGTCCAGCCTGATCATAGATAGCAAGTGTGATTTTATCAAATGAAACTGAACTGTTTGTATTGTTCCCTTCTGTACAGGCAAAACAGAGAAGGATCTTCTTGGAGGTCAGACTCAGAGAGAATCCAAGAACAAGGTGAAGTTAGTGTAACACAAATTCTCCTTAGCTGATGGGAATCTGAAAAAGCTGTTCCCATCTCTTGAAGTTTCCCTTTTCCATTAGGTCTAATATGCATATTTTAAAGCATTTATCAATTCTAAGATCAGATGTACCTGAAGTAAGAAAGTCTTAGAATTACTGGCAGTAATATATTGTAGTTGTCACTGACTGCATTCATGAACTTGGACTTGGCTTTTCATATCGTTTTCATTTCTGTGTCTAAAACACTATAAAAGAGCTTTTTCAAAAAAAAAAGACAAAAGAATGTACAAACTATCAGATTTAATAAGTCAGTTTTGGAAGGTCACTGGTCACAGAGTTTATATTCAAATGTTAAATGCATTTTTAATGCATTAATAACTGAAAATTAGAAACAATGTTTAAAACAATAGCATTTACAATAATGTCAAAAAGTATCGAATCATTAAGACTAAGTCTACTCAAAGTTTCCAAGATCTCTACATTGAAAATTGGAAGCTATTGCTAAGAGAAATTAAAGGAAACAGATAAGTGGAAAGACTTACTATGTTTATGTTCTGGATGACTCGATACCTGTAAGATGTAAATTCTCTCTAAACTCATACACCAATTCAGTGTGATCCCAATTAAAGTCTCTGAAAATGTCTTCTTTGTTGTTGTTGGAATAAACAAGCTGATTCTAAATTTTTAATAGAAGTGCAAAGAACCTAAAATACCCAAAGAAATTTTGCAAAAGAAGAAAATTGGAAGACGTACACTGTCAGATTTTGATAACTACAACAAAGCTACAATTATTAAAAGAGTATATATTGCTACAAGAAAAGACAGACTAATAGAAGAAATAGAAGAAAGAATCAAGAAATAGAACTCTTGGCCCAGTCACCTGATTTATGCCAGAAGTGCCAAGGGGATTCAGAAAGAGATGTTCTAAATAAACTGTTAGACATCCGGATGTGAACAAGTAGATCCTGACTATATTCATGCCACACCCCAACATTAATTACAGATGGAATGCACACCAAATGTGAAGATAAACTTCTAGGGTAGAAAGAAAAGGAAAGTGTGTAAATACTTTTACATAGTTTGGGTTAGCAGATATTTCTTGAACAGAACATAAGGAAGTAAAAAGGCAAGAAAAATCTGGGATAAGATTTTTATAATATTGTACATATGTGTTTATATCTGACAAAGAACTCATACCTAGAATACACTAATAACTCTTACAAATTAATAACAGAAGAATAAATACCTACTTTAAAATGGCAAACAAGCAAAAAAAAAAAAAAACACACACACACACATAAGAAACATCCCAACAGATGCTTCAGACAGATCACTCAGAAAAATGCAAATTAATACTACAAAGAGTTATCACTACCACTACATCCTCATCAGGATGGCTAAAAATTGTTTTTAACTTTTTATTTTGTATTGAAGTATAGCCAATTAACAAAGCTGTGATAGTTTCAGGTGGACCACAAAGGGACTCAGTCATACATTTACATGTATCCATTCCTCCCCAAACTCCCCTCCCTAGGATAACTAATTTTAAAAAAATAAATAAATAACAATCCCAAGTATGGTTAAGTATGAAGAGTAGATGGAACTCTATACGTTACTAGCGGGAGTGTGACTAGGGGCACTCCTTTTGAAAAACTATTGGAACTGTCTACTAGAATAAAACATTCACCTACACTGCAACCCAGAAGCCCTATTACCAGATACATACCCCAGAGAAATAAAATATATGCAAAGCCATGCACAAAAGTATTCATAACAACTAAAAACTGGGAAAAATTCAGATATCCATCAACCTAAAAATGGATACATTATGATCTAATCATACAATGAAACACAACTCAGTAATAAAAACAAAATGCTGATATATGCAACAACACAGATTAAACTCATATCTAGTATGCTGAGAGAAATCAGACATGAAAGAATGCCACCATATGATTTATATAAAGTTCAAGGATAAGTAAAATGAACCTATAGTGATAATGGTTGTATCCATAACTGTAAGTGGAAAGGGACACAAAGAAGTTTTGTTTTAATTATTTATTTATTTGTTTGATTACACCAGATCTTAGTTGCAACAAGCAAGATCTTCACCTGTGGCATGCAAACTCTTAGTTACAGCATGTGGGATCTAGTTCCTTGACCAGGGATTGAACCTGGGCACCCTGCATTGAGAACACAGAGTCTTAGCCATTGAACCAGCAGGAAAGTCCCAAGGGAAACTTTTAAGGTGATGGAAATATTCTCTGGGTTATATTTGAATGGTGGTTACCAGGTGTATACAGATCTGCTCATACGTAGGCAATCAATGAGCTGGACACAAGATCTAAGCCCTTTATGTACCTTACTGACGTATTTTACATTTCAATTAAATTTTTTAAAATATTTCAAAAAATTATTATGCTTCACATTTCCTAAAACTCTGTTTGTACTTCTCTGTCTTTATCTCTTTTTCCTTGAAAGAGAAGTCCAACCTCAGAGAAGCAAAGGAAATCCACATGGACAAATTTAAGTTCAAGTAGACCTTCAAAATAAAGATGGCAAAATCAAGGTGAGACTGGAAGTGCCCACTTTGAGTACCTGTACCAAAGTCTCACTGAATAATCGCCCCAAATTCCACTTCACTTTGTGTCATGTACCGGTATTGACTTCTAGTTTGAACATTTAAGAAGAGATACAGCAAAACAGAATAACTTTCCAATAATAGTGACTTCCACTCACCAGGTTTACTGGATACTGGAGATTGTGGCTCCAGCCCCATTCTTCTCACAATTAACAGTGTAAACCTGGGATGACATTGTAATTCTCCAGGTCTCTGAACCCTCAATTGAAATATGAAGGGGCTGACCAATACCTTTTTTATTTTAATGAAATATAGTCTCCATGCATCCTGTCATGCAGCTAGTATCACTTAGTGCCTGCTGGAAACCAGCTACGTTTTATGTCAGAGGTTGGAATTCAGGAGTTCATGTCTACGTTATTCAGTAACACTTATGATTTTACCTCCAGTAAAAGGAAAAAAGATCATTCATTTGATGCATGGATGAAGGATCTAGAAATGGGGAGGGATGGGAAGTGAAGGTTCAGCAGGCAACAGCAGTACTGATGTCCTGCTTCTCTTAAAAGAGGAAAGAGCCTCAGACACTCTGAACTGACAGGATTCCGATGTGTTGAGCTGGGAGTCTGCGTATCTGGGTCTTTCCATTTCCTTCCTCTCACAGAGTGCAAAGTCAAGGCCATGCCCTGTGAGTGTTTGTGTGCACACCTTAGTGGGTAAGGATATTTATAATGAATGAGCATAGCTCTTATTTAATTTTGTGTATGAATGAGGTTGTGTGTGTGTGTGTGTATGTGTGTGTGTGTTTCTTAGTGGTTGTCTGTAAGGATGTGATATGTGTTTGCATACGTGTGTGTATGATGGGGGAGACGGGGGTTGGTATACATAAAAGCTATCCGAGGCTTTATCTCTCTCTGAGGGCTGAGTAATAACATAAAAAGTGTGAGTCAGAAAGATGAAGGGTTAACCGTTTAATGAATATGAAATTCATTCAGAAAACTGTGCTTTGTAACTGGTAAAAGGAAGTACTGAACAGTTTCTCGTAAAGTTACAATAGCCAGGCCTATGAAGGAAACCCCTCCTAGCTTGGAATTCCAGAGTGTTTCCTCGAGTTTGAAAGGTGGCTAAAAAGCAGCTAGGCATTTAAAAGAGAAGATGGAGTGAGGGAGTCTGGAGTCAGGAGAGCAATTCCTCTTCCATAAATAATTTCAAGGGAAAGCTAATGGATCTATACTCAATATCCTGTCTCTTACCATTTTGCTTTTGCTTTGTTTTCATGTCCTTTCTTCTACTATGTGGCCCAACACATAGTACAGGAGAGACAAGTGACCTGAATTCTCTGTCTAACCCTTTCTTATCTCAAAAATAGTTGCTCTGAGCTTCAGATGACCGTTAGCTAATAGCTTACAGGCTGTAAACTCTGCGGGAGTGGGAAATCCTCCTGGCTTGTTCATTTTTATCTAGTGTTTAGCGCAGCCCTTCTCACATGATAGACATCTCCCAGATATTTGTTGAATGAATAAATGAATATATTAAAAAGGACATTTTTTAAATAAACCATTCAGTTCAGTTCAGTTCAGTCGCTCAGTCTTGTCCGACTCTTTGCGACCCCATGAATCGCAGCACGCCAGGCCTCCCTGTCCATCACCAACTCCCGGAGTTCACTCAGACTCATTAGGTGCTACTAGAAAATCATTTGGTGATAATGATGAAGGAGAAAATGTAGGGATCCTCTAACTTGTATCCTACAGGTTTTTCAAGAGAATTTGGGAAGAAGGAAGGAGATAGGCTGGTTGGGAGCTAGAGGCTAGAATCGGCCAGACAAACTGAAGCTCGCTCAGGGCTTCCCTGGTGGCTCAGACGGTAAAGCGTCTGCCCGCAATGCGGGAGACCCGGGTTCGATTGCTGGGTTGGGAAGATCCCCTGCAGAAGAAAATGGCGACCCACTCCAGTACTCTTGCCTGGAAAATCCCATGGACAGAGGAGCCTGGCAGGTTACGGCCCGTGGGGTCGCAAAGGTGTCGGAGACGGCTGAGCGACTTCACTTTCACTTTCTTTCTTTCCTGCTTAGAAAGCCTGCCTCCTTCATCTCTGTCCTCCCTGCTCTGAGGCCCTCACCCATCTGTGCCTTTGCGTGGCTCATAAACACAAATCCTTCACTTGACCAACAGGAGCTGCTGCTCTTCTGAGCTTGACACGGACACTGATGCCACCTGCCCAGCAGGGTGGGGCAAACATGCAGATCAGGCGCTCCCAGGTCTGTGTTCCTACTCCAGTATATACACAGTCAGGCCCTGGCATTGATAGGGTTGTATTTAAACGGAAAAAAAGCACAGTACGAGGCACAGTTTCAGTGAGATAAAACACAGAGTGGAACACAGAATTAAAGTGTTCCAGCGAGCCTTCCTACAGAAGGTCAGAAGTGCCAGGCGCTGCCCAAGTGAGTACCTAAAATACTCAGCACTCTTCCAGGTGACGAGCTAAATGTAGGAGAGCAAGCCACAAACATATCTTTTCTCCCATGCCAGGTCCTACACCTCTTGGATTCCAACAGCCATCGGTATCCTGCCCGAACTATTTGCAAGCATTACAGTACAGTGTTCTCCTCACTTAAGTGATCAGCTTACAATTTCCTTAAGTGACCTAATTTCAGTTATGCTTTGAACAGTCTTTCCACAGTAAGAGTATGTCAGGCTTGGTCAGGAGCTCTAGGCTCAGGGATAAATGGAACTGAATTCTTTTACTTATAAAGCTCATCGATGCAGTGATTTATTAACTGTAAAAACCAGCTTCATCACTTTCTTCCTCTGTTTCCAGTGTTTCTTCTAAACACTAAGGCTTTAAGGTTCTTTTTCTCACTGAGTTCCCACCACAGCTCAGTGTGGTACGTATTTTCATCAGACTCATTTTAAAGATGAGGAACTGAAGGTAAGAAGGTTATATAACTTGCCTGAAACATTCAAGTTACTACTAAGAGGTTAAAAATTCAAATTTAAACAGCCTGACTCCCAAATTGCACGTCATTTCTGTAGTAGGAAANAGGTGCTACTAGAAAATCATTTGGTGATAATGATGAAGGAGAAAATGTAGGGATCCTCTAACTTGTATCCTACAGGTTTTTCAAGAGAATTTGGGAAGAAGGAAGGAGATAGGCTGGTTGGGAGCTAGAGGCTAGAATCGGCCAGACAAACTGAAGCTCGCTCAGGGCTTCCCTGGTGGCTCAGACGGTAAAGCGTCTGCCCGCAATGCGGGAGACCCGGGTTCGATTGCTGGGTTGGGAAGATCCCCTGCAGAAGAAAATGGCGACCCACTCCAGTACTCTTGCCTGGAAAATCCCATGGACAGAGGAGCCTGGCAGGTTACGGCCCGTGGGGTCGCAAAGGTGTCGGAGACGGCTGAGCGACTTCACTTTCACTTTCTTTCTTTCCTGCTTAGAAAGCCTGCCTCCTTCATCTCTGTCCTCCCTGCTCTGAGGCCCTCACCCATCTGTGCCTTTGCGTGGCTCATAAACACAAATCCTTCACTTGACCAACAGGAGCTGCTGCTCTTCTGAGCTTGACACGGACACTGATGCCACCTGCCCAGCAGGGTGGGGCAAACATGCAGATCAGGCGCTCCCAGGTCTGTGTTCCTACTCCAGTATATACACAGTCAGGCCCTGGCATTGATAGGGTTGTATTTAAACGGAAAAAAAGCACAGTACGAGGCACAGTTTCAGTGAGATAAAACACAGAGTGGAACACAGAATTAAAGTGTTCCAGCGAGCCTTCCTACAGAAGGTCAGAAGTGCCAGGCGCTGCCCAAGTGAGTACCTAAAATACTCAGCACTCTTCCAGGTGACGAGCTAAATGTAGGAGAGCAAGCCACAAACATATCTTTTCTCCCATGCCAGGTCCTACACCTCTTGGATTCCAACAGCCATCGGTATCCTGCCCGAACTATTTGCAAGCATTACAGTACAGTGTTCTCCTCACTTAAGTGATCAGCTTACAATTTCCTTAAGTGACCTAATTTCAGTTATGCTTTGAACAGTCTTTCCACAGTAAGAGTATGTCAGGCTTGGTCAGGAGCTCTAGGCTCAGGGATAAATGGAACTGAATTCTTTTACTTATAAAGCTCATCGATGCAGTGATTTATTAACTGTAAAAACCAGCTTCATCACTTTCTTCCTCTGTTTCCAGTGTTTCTTCTAAACACTAAGGCTTTAAGGTTCTTTTTCTCACTGAGTTCCCACCACAGCTCAGTGTGGTACGTATTTTCATCAGACTCATTTTAAAGATGAGGAACTGAAGGTAAGAAGGTTATATAACTTGCCTGAAACATTCAAGTTACTACTAAGAGGTTAAAAATTCAAATTTAAACAGCCTGACTCCCAAATTGCACGTCATTTCTGTAGTAGGAAAGAGAAACAGATGAAATTTCATAGAACTACCTAAACGACTACAAAAGTTTAGGGAAAATTTTCTGGTACGGTAGAATTTTAGCTGGGTCTTGAATGACATATAGAGGCACGCAGTTAAAGAGAAGTGAAGGTACTCTGCAGTTGAGACAGCATTTACAAACCAGCTCAGAATTATAAAAGCTTCTATGATATCCCAAGTGTGATGCCAAGTTCACTGGCAAACACCCACCCTCCTTCCAGCAGGGTTGGATCGTAGTCAGGAGTGTGAGTGGAAATGAGGCTGGAAAGGGTCTAAAGTTTTTAAATCAAGGCTCGAATGGCCGTCTTTTCAATGCCATGAGTACCTCAGTGTTTATGTGCTTTGGATTTGAGACAATTTGGTTACTGAGAGTTAAAAATGTGAATGAGTTGGATCATTATCAGAGCAATGCCTCCATAGTTATAAGGCAGGTTTTCCTGTGTGGCTCAGGTGTGACCTTAGGAAATGGTGTCAAAAGCCAGTCCAATGTGTTTCAGCAAAAGCATCAGCTTTTCCTTGTGGAACCATGGATATTTTGTTTGCGCTCAGTTGTGTCTGACTCTGTGTAACCCTATGGACTGTAGCCTTCCAGGCTACTCTGTCCATGGGGTTCTCCAGGCAAGAATCCTGGGGTGGGTTACCATTTCCTACCCAGGGGATCTTCCCAACCCAGGGATTAAAACTTGATCTTCTGTGTCTCCTGAATTGACAGGCAGATTCCTTACCACTGTGCCACCTGGGAAGCCTATGGAACCATGGATAAGAATGCGTAAGTTCCAGGATAATAGAGGGTAGGGTAATGCAGGGGCCTTTCCAACCATGTACGTTTATCTAGAAATGTGATTGCCTTCACCAGCTTGTCATGACCTGTGAAATGGGGCTGGAGATATGGTTTTCCTATTCCAGCTTCCAGGGATATCAGAAGTCACATTCCAGGCATACAGAGCTTTGAACCAAAAAGTCCCCCTTAGACCGTATTTTTGGAGGAAGATTTAAACGATCCAACAGGAGGGATATTCACGATAGCTTTCTTTATCCTTTTCTCCATGAAGGTGATGCAGTCACCAGCTTTCTTATTGGTACGTTCTGTACTTACAAAGGAATAATCTGCAGATGACACTTCACACGAGATAAAGTGTATGATATGATGATTTGATATGCATACGCTTTGTAGAGTAATTACCAAAATCAAGATAAATACAAATCCACCACTTCACATAGTTGACATAGGTAGTGCTCTCTTTTTTGCAGTGAGAGTGCTTAAGATCTATTCTAATCAACTTTCAAGTATACAATACCATATTAGCTGCAATCACCATACTGTGCCTTTGCTCTTCAGAACTTCTTCCTGTAAGTGAAAATGTGTGCCTTTTGTCCTATATCATGTGGGGTGCCATATGACTTGTAGGAAAGATTCTCTGCATACACAGCCTGGTGCCTGAACCGGGCTGGGAAACTGTGATGACAGTGAAGAGCTATGTGGGTGTCTGCGCCTCTGCCATCTCAAAATGTCCAGCTCTGGGCTGAAATATTTTCCCCCATGAAATCCCCATTGCAAACAGAAACCGGAACTATGAACCCAAAGAAAAATATCTATTTGAATTTTTCTTCCGGTGAGCTGCCTTTTAAGCTATTTTAGTACATTTTCTTGGCGGCTGAAGCATAGCAAACAGACGTGTGCTTCTTTCTCACAGACGTGTTATTTCTTTGAACCGTGCATGGAATGGCACATATGAAAAGACATTTATTTCTTTATTTATTAGAGTGTGGTTGACTTACAGTAGTGTGTTAATTTCTACTGTACAGCAAAGTGATTAAGTTATACATATACATACATATATATACACACATTATTTGTTTTAAAAAATATTCTTTTTCATTATGGTGTATCACTAGAGGGACTGCAGTTTGGGGAAGGGGGGAGAGGCAATGGGTGCCACTCCCCTTAAGGGATCTATTTCTTAGAGGTCACCAGGTAGTGTCAAGTGATGTGTGAGTTTCATGGTTCTCTCCTGCATGTTAACTGCCATCTTTGCATCCCACTTATTCAGGAGGTCAAGAAGCAAGATTCTCAGTAATAAAAGGTGATCAGATATTTCTGATGAATCCTGGAATCACGGAGCTAAGCGCTGGACAAAAGATCAAGGGGACATCGTAGCTAGTCAGATAATGGGTTACTGTGTGGTGAGTAGCAGGTGATGAGTTACTATGCTGGTTTTGGAGACCACACAACCAAAATCCAGAGGTATTCAGGATTTCCCCTCTGGTCCACAGGGCAGATCCAGGGACCAGACTGCAGCCTGTAACAATGCAGTATGATCACCTTTCCGTTATCATACGCACCTTCTCAACTAATCATCAAAGGACGTAAAGTGTGCATTGTAGCCATTTCTAGAGCTGTGGGAACACAAGGCTCCTCCTCCGCACACACAGCACCCTTGAAGGGTGTAGTGCAGATGTGGAGTAGGTTGCCCCTGGGGGTTAGCTTTGGGACCTCCTAATACTCAGAGCAGCGTAAGCAAAACTGCTTCACTTTGCATAGCTAAACACAAAACTGAGCAAAGTCATGTTGGGTACTTGCTCTGTTCTCACTTGTAGCCAGATATTTTTAAGTATTCATTTTTAACATGTTATAAAAATAAAACAGGCCTATTGTGAAAATAAGAGATAAATATAACAATGCTCTTTTCAAAAATATAATTCTGCAATTACAAAAATCACCATTAATGTTTTCTCAAGCGGGAGGACTCAGCAAACTTTTTCTCTAAAGAAACAGATTGGAAATATTTTAGGCTTTGAGGATCTATGAGCTCAAGCACAAGAACTAGTTTCTGCCATTGTATCGTGGAAGCAGCCCTAGAAGATCCCTAAAAGCCAGTGTGGCTGTGTTATCAGTTATTTCCAAAAAGAAGGGGGAGGTTTGCTACAGGAACTACAGTATGCCATCCCCTGGCATATAGAATTTAGAATTTTATGATGCCTACAAATGGGTGGGTCTTTCCAGGTGGCCCTACAGATAAAGAATCCGCTTGCCAATGCAGGAGACGCAGGAGACCCAGGGCTTCAATCCCTGGGTCAGTAAGAGTCCCTGGAGAAGGAAATTGCAACCCACTCCGGTATTATTGCTTGGGAAATTCCATGGACAGAAGAGCATGGCAGGCTACAGCCCTTGGGATTGCAAGGAGTCCGACACAACTGAGCACACACGCACACACACACACACACGTGTATCCTGCTTTTTTCACTTTATGTAATACTATAAATACTTTCTCAAGTTAATGAACTTTCTTTATACAGTATTCTACATTAAGCCCTTACTTGTTACTCATTTTATGAATATACCAAAATTTGCATGACCATTGGACATTTACACATTTTACAATTTCCTTACTATTTTACATAGAATGATGACCATCTCTATACATTGGTTTTCTATCTACATTTCACATTATTTCCATAAGATAAATTTCTGAAAGTGGAATTTTTTTCATTCCTTTGGAAAATATTGCTTTTTTTTTTTTTTTTTTTTTGTCATACAGTTTCTCCAGTATACTACCAGAACTCAGGATTAAATTGCTCTTTTATCCATCACCACACCAACACTGACTGTTACCACTCTGTAAATCATTGTTCATTTGAGAAGAAATGGAGCATCTTAGGCTTCTGTTTACTTATGGAAGCATGGCACTGGGTCCCTACGCCTTCTCATCCCTCTCTAACATGGATGAATCCAGCAGAGGGAAAAGCTGGAAGACCACGGGCCTCACATTTCCTCCTCTACTGCACCCTCCCAATCTACCCTGCCGCTCCTCCAGGCAGAGGGCAGAGAATGGGCAAGCCCATTATCTTTCGGAATGTTCCTTCCCTCTTCCTGCCCATCTCACATCTGGACTGAATACCGATCCCCTGGCTTCCTGTTTCTCTCCTCGCAAAAGCTCCCGATGTCAATTCCAAATTAACCTTTTTTTTTTTTTTGCTTCTCGATCTCACTTCAATTCCCAGCTCTTTATTGACATTCTTTTTGTATCAAATGGGTTTGAAGGAGTTCTGATCTTTAAGACTCTCCATTTGGCTGCTCTTATCTGCCTTCAGGGGGACAGACCATTTACAGGTTCACTGGGATGTATGAAGACACTTTGTGGACAGTAGGCATTAGTGGGGTCTGTGGCGCAGTTCCTTTGAATTCAAAACCTGTCAAGTAGTACCAGGCCGAGAAATCCTGTGTATTGACTAGATCAAATCCATAGGGTCTCACATGTGCATTCCTGTTTCTACCCATTAGCTTCTTCTACTTATTATGTCTTTTGCATTTTCCCAGATACTGAGCTAGGATTAGATAAACTCAAATTTTGACTATGAAACTGATTAGGTCTGTGACCTAGGGAAAGGATTTAACCTCCTTAAGCCTCTCCTTCTTCAACTGCGTAAAGTCAGGATGGGGGTGTGGGGGCGGTGTGATAACACCTTTCTCCTGGAGTTGAAATAGTAATATCTTAACCCAGGTGATACAGTGATTAAAAAAAAAAAATCCACCTGCCAGTACAGGAGATGCAAGAGACATGGGTTCTATCCCTGAGTTGGGAAGATCCCCTGAAGTAGGAAATGGCAACCCTTTCCAATATTCTTGCCTAGAAAGTCCCATGGACAGAGGAGCCTGGCAGGCTACAGTCCAAGGGGTTGCAAGGAATCAGACACACCTGAACCCATGGATGAGTACAAGTAATGTAATAATACCATAGTCACTTACTATGAGAAGTAAAGATGATCCCATGTTCTTATAACTGTGCCTGTCCACTCCTTTATCCTCACTGCCACTGCCTCAGTTTGGGTCAAAACTATTGCAGCACAAGTCTGACAGGTCCTTTCCATGTTAGCCAGGCACACAGGTCTTCACAACTGCGCCACCAGCCTTTCACCGCTTCCTTCTGCCTCCAGCTGTCCCAGCATCCCATCAGTCAGTTCAGTCATTCAGTTGGGTCCAACTCTTTGTAACCCCATGGACTACAGCACACCAGGCTTCTCTATCAATCACCAACTACCAGAGCTTACTCAGACTCATGTCCATTGAGTCGGTGATGCCATCCAACCATGTCTTCCTCTGTTGTCCCCTTCTCCTCCCACCTTCAATCTTTTCCAGCACCAGGGTCTTTTCAAATGAGCCAGTTCTTCACATCAGGTGGCCAAAGTATTGGAGTTTCAGCTTCAACATCAGTCCCTTCAATGAATGTTCAGGACTGATTTCCTTTCGGATGGACTGGTTGAATCTCCTTGCAGTCCAAGGGACTCTCAAGAGTCTTCTCCAACACCACAGTTCAAAAGCATCAATTCTTCGGGGCTCAGCCTTCTTTATAGTCCAACTCTCACATCCATACATGACTACTGGAAAAACCAAAACTTTGATTAGACAGACCTTTGGTAGCAAAGTAATGTCTCTGCTTTTTAGTATGCTGTCTAGGTTTGTCATGAGCACGTGTCACACACTATGATCTCTATTCATTTCCAAGGCAAACCATTCAATATCACAGTAATCTAAGCTTATGCCCTGACCAGCAATGATGAAGTTGAATGGTTTTATGAAGACTTACAAGACCTTCTAGAACTAACACCCCAAAAAGATGTCCTTTTCATTATAGAGGACTGGAATGCAAAAGTAGGAAGTCAAGGAAAACTGGGAGTAATAGGCAAATTTGGCCTTGGGGTACAGAATGAAGCAGGTCAAAGGCTAATAGAGTTTTGCCAAGAGAACACACAGGTCATAGCAAACCCACAAATAGTGTGTGTGTGTTGTGTCACACACTTTCCAAGGAGCAAGTGTCTTAATTTCATGGCTGCAGTCACCATCTGCAGTGATTTTGGAGCCCCCCCAAAATAAAGTCTGTCACTGTTTCCATTATTTCCCTATTCATTTGACATCAAGTAATGGGACCAGGTACCATGATCTTAGTTTTCTGAATGCTGAGTTTTAAGTCAACTTTTTCACTATCTTCTTTCACCTTCACCAGGAGGCTCTTTAGTTCTTCTTCACTTTTTGCCATGAGGGTGGTATCATCTGCATATCTGAGGTTATTGATATTTCTCCCGGCAATCTTGATCCCAGATTGTGCTTCATCCAGTCCAGCATTTCTCATGATGTACTCTGCATATAAGTTAAATAAGTAGGGTGACAAAGTACAGCCTTGATGTACTCCTTTCCTGATTTGGAACCAGTCTGTTGTCCCATGTCCAGTTCTAACTGTTGCTTCCTCACCTGCATACAGATTTCTCAGGAGGCAGGTCAGGTGGTCCAGTATTCCTCTCTCTTGAAAACTTTCCCACAATTTGTTGTGATCCACATGGTGAAAGGCTTTGGCATTGTCTATGAAACAGAAGTAGATGTTTTTCTGGAACTCTCTCACTTTTTCGATGATCCAGCAGATGTTGGCAATATGATCTCTGGCTCCTCTGCCTTTTCTAAATCCAGCTTGAGCATCTGGAAGTTCATGGCCCATATACTGTTGATGCATGGCTTGGAGAATTTTGAGCATTACTTTGCTTGTGTGTGAGATGAGTGCAGTTGTGTGGTAGTCTGAGCATTCTTTGGTATTGCCAAAGATTGGAATGGATTGGAATGAAAATTGACCATTTCCAGTCCTGTGGCCACTTCTGAGTTCTCCAAATTTGCTGGCATACTGAGAGCAACACTTTCACAGCATCATCTTTTAGGATTTGAAAAAGCTCAACTGGAATTCCATCACTGCTGCTAGCTTTGTTCATAGTGATGCTTCTAAGGCTCACTTGACTTTTCATTCCAGGATGTCTGGCTCTAGATGAGTGATCACACTATCGTGGTTATCTGGGTCATGGAGATCTTTTTTATATAGTTCTTCTGTGTATTCTTGCCACTTTGTCTTAATATCTTCTACTTTTGTTAGGTCCGTACAATTTCTTGTCCTTTATTTTGCCCATCTTTGCATGAAATATTCCCCTGATGTCTCTAATTTTCTTGAAGAGATCTCTAGTCTTTCCCATTCTATTGTTTTCCTCTATTTCTTTGTGTTAATCACTGAGGAAGGCTCTTAATCTCTCCTTGCTATTCTTTGGAACTCTGCATTCAATTGGGTATATCTTTTCTTTTCTCCTTTGCCTTTCACTTCTCTTCTTTTCATAGCTGTTTGTAAGACCTCCTCAGACAACCATTTTGCTTTTTTGCATTTCTTTTTCTTGGGGGTGGTTTTGATCACTGCTTCCTGTATAATGTCACGAACCTCTGTCCATAGTTCTTCAGACACTCTGTCTAGCAGATCTAATACCTTGAATCTGTTCATCACTTCCACTGTATAATCATAAAGGATTTGATTTAGGTCATACCTGGATGGTCTAGTGGTTTTCCCTACTTTCTTCAATTTAAGTCTGAATTTGGCAAAAAGGAGGTTGTGATCTGGGCCACAGTCAGTGCCTGGTCTTTGCTGACTATATAGAGTTTCTCCATCTTTGGCTGCAAAGAATATAATCAATCTGATTTTGGTATTGATCATCTGGTGATGTCCATGTGTAGAGTCTTCTCTTGTGTTGTTGTAAGTGGGTGTTTGCTATGACTTGTGTGTTCTCTTGGCAAAATTCTATTAGCTTTTGACCTGCTTCATTCTGTACCCCAAGGCCAAATTTGCCTATTACTCCCAGTTTTCCTTGACTTCCTACTTTTGCATTCCAGTCCCCTATAATGAAAAGGACATCTTTTTTGGGTGTTAGTTCTAGAAGGTCTTGTAAGTCTTCATAAAACCATTCAACTTCTTCAGCATTAGTGGTCAGGACATAAACTTAGATTACTGTGATAGCGAATGGTTTGCCTTGGAAATGAATAGAGATCATTCTGTTGTTTGGAGATTGCATCCAAGTACTGCATTTTGGATCCTTTTGACTGATGGCTACTCCATTCTTCTAAGGAATTCTTTCCCATAGTAGTAGATATAATGGTCATCTGAGTTATATTCACCCATTCCAGTCCATTTTAGTTCACTGATTCCTAAAATGATGATGTTCACTCTTGCCTTCTCCTGTGTGACCACTTCCAATTTGTCTTGATTCATGGACCTAACATTCCAGGTTCCTATGCAATATTGCTCTTTACAGGACTGGACTTTACTTCCATCACCAGTCACAGCCACAACTGAATGTTGTTTTTGCTTTGGTTCCATCCCTTCATTCTTTCTGGAGTTATTTCTCCACTCATCTCCACTAGCATTTTGGGAACCTACTGACCTGGGGAGTTCATCTTTCAGTGTCCTGTCTTTTTGCCTTTTCATACTGTTCATGGGATTCTCAAGGCAAGAATACTGAAGTGGCTTGCCATTCCCTTCTCCAGTGGACCACATTCTGTCATAACTCTCTACCATGACCCATCCATCTTGGGTGGCCCTACACAACGGCTCATAGTTTGACTAAGTTAGACAAGGGTGTGGTCCATGTGATCAGATTGGTCAGTTTTCCGTGACTGTGGTTTTGAGTCTGTCTGCCCTCTGATGGAGAAGGATAAGAGGCTTATGGAAGCTTTCTGATGGGTGAGACTGACTGTGGGGGAAACTGGGTCTTGTTCTTATGGGCCATGCTCAGTAAATCTTTAATTCAACTTTCTGTTGTTGAGCGGGGCTGTTATCCTTCCCTGTTGTTTGATCTGAGGCCAGACTATGGTGGAGGTAATGAAGATAATGGCGACCTCCTTCCAAAGGCCCCCAAACCACACAGTGCCCCCAAATCTGCAGCAGGTACCGCCATCCCACACCTCTGTCAGAGACTGCTGGACCCTCGCAGGCAAGTCTGGGTCAGTCTCTTGCGGGATCACTGCTCATTTCTCCTGGTTCCTGGTGCTCACAAGGTTTTGTCTGCGCCCTCCAAGAGTCTGTCTATCCATCACCAACTCCCGGAGCTTGCGCAAACTCATGTCCGTTGAGTCAGTGATGCCATCCAACCATCTCATCCTCTGTCATCCCCTTCTTCTCCTGCCTTCAATCCAGGATCTCATACCCCTGCTAATCTCAACTGTCTCCACACCACTCATCTTTTGCTTATGATGACATTTTTCTTTCTTTAATGTCCTTTCTTTGTTAGTTTTTTTTTTTTTTAAGGAAAGCTTGGATATCACCTTTCTGATATTATATCTCTCTCCTTGATGTCACGTCTCCTCCCATACCCGATTGACTTTACATAGGACTGCACTGCAGCATTTCAGTCTTCTCACACATTGAACATGTAGTGTGTGGATGAAAAATGTCTCCTGTCTTATGAGTGAACAGAAGATGTAACCATCCAGCCACCAGCCGCTGCAGCCACCCACAGCTGTGCACTTGAGGGGATGCAGAATAGAGAAGAGCAGGATCCTGGCCCTAGAGAGTGACAATGCACATCAAAGGAATGATTTCACTGAGCCCAGACTCTTGCATCTTCCCAGACATACACTTCCCAGGCAAAGCACTAAATTCATATCCGGTGATCTCTAATTAACGTTGTTCTGCCTACCTGGTTGTTGCAAAGCTCCTATATATTCTACTGTCTTCTTTACCTCTTTGAGGAGTCCCACTGAGAGATCTGAGCAACTTTCTTCTGGGCTTAAGTCCTTAGAAAATCCACCAAATAGGAGATATTTTTTAACTTTTAGATTACACTTTTTTTTTTTTCAGTTGACAAATGTGGGCCCAGAACTGTGTGATGCACTGGGAATACAGCTGGGACAAGACAGACTTGTCCTGCTTCTCACAACACTTACAATACCTTTTGCATTTTGACCATTGCATTAATTAGAAGCCAGAGACCCTCCTCCCACACTGGAAGCTCCTGAGGAAAAGGGTGATGGTCCATGTGTCACTTAGCCTTGCCCCAGGCACAGGGCAGGCGCTAAGGGGATGTTTATGGAATGACTGACGTTTTGTTGCCAACAGGAAGTGGTGGCCTCCTTGAGGATAGGACAGTGTCTGATTCACCTCTGCAGCCCCCACAAGCAGCAAGCACAGAGCCTGGCACCATAAATCCTAAGTAAATGAATATGGGAGGAAATGAATAAGTGACCCCCTTTCCCCAACTCTCACCAAAGGAAACAAAACCCAGCGAAAAAACAACAAGCAGATGGGAGGAAAACTGGCTCCCAACCCTGAATACCCTCATGAATAAGGAGTTCTATTTCCTGGAAGATGTATGTTTCACAAATTATAAAAACTGATCTATTTTAACAATAATAATCATCGCTGAATGCTAAGTCTCTTCAGTTGTATCCAGCTCTGCTACCCTATGGACTGTAACCTGCCAGGGTCCTCTGTCCATGAATTTTCCAGGCAGGAATACTGGAGTGGGTTGCCATTTCCTCTTCCAGGGGATCTTCCTGACCCAGGGATTAAATCCATGTCTCTTATGTGTCCTTCACTGGCAGGCAGGTTCTTTACCTCTAACACCACCTGGGAAGCCCAATAATCATCACTGCTGGTGGCCATCCCTGTTGGCTGAGGAAGCTGGGATGAGGAAGTGATCGCCTCTGAGCCTCAATTATGTAAGATGGGGATAATAAAGCCAGCCCATCTGTGTGGAGGGATAGTTCAATTAAATGAAGGAAAATATGTTTTAGTACCTATCTCCTAGCACAGAGTAGGCTTCAAGAAGTGTTAGGAATTTTTTTGTTCCTCCCTATTATTCCAATAATCTAGTGTGACAGCAAAATTTAAGCCTTTTTTAAAAAATAAAAATGCTTCCTAATTTTTCCTCCAGTCAAACACACAGATTCTAATTTCAAGAGAGTCCTGGCTATTGGTTGATCCTGAGGAAACTAAATTTGCTCAGGGTACAGGGTGGAGCCAGCATAAGGAACTAGGGGATGGTAGTTAAGGGTGCTCACTGGTTAAGTGTTAAGTGGGCTCTGCTCTTAAGGCACCTGGGTTGAATTCATTCAACGCAAAGTTACGATGTTTGGCCAAGTGCCAGCTGCTGTGCTAGGCATGGGGTACAGCAGAGACGCAATCTCTGCCCTCAGGGAGTGGAGGGCACTCCACTTCCCCCTTCTACCGAGGGGGAAGACAGAGAATCAAATAATAAATGCATGAAATGTTTATGGGAAATGAGGATGAGCATGATGGAGAAATACAGAAGACAACAGGGAAGTCTGTACTGGAGAAGGCTGGAGGAGGGGGAGGGGGACGCCAGGAGAGATTGATTCTCTGCTCTGCACCCCACTCAACGAGTGCTGGTCACCAGAACAGGAGCAACCTCACAATTNCTCCTCCCATACCCGATTGACTTTACATAGGACTGCACTGCAGCATTTCAGTCTTCTCACACATTGAACATGTAGTGTGTGGATGAAAAATGTCTCCTGTCTTATGAGTGAACAGAAGATGTAACCATCCAGCCACCAGCCGCTGCAGCCACCCACAGCTGTGCACTTGAGGGGATGCAGAATAGAGAAGAGCAGGATCCTGGCCCTAGAGAGTGACAATGCACATCAAAGGAATGATTTCACTGAGCCCAGACTCTTGCATCTTCCCAGACATACACTTCCCAGGCAAAGCACTAAATTCATATCCGGTGATCTCTAATTAACGTTGTTCTGCCTACCTGGTTGTTGCAAAGCTCCTATATATTCTACTGTCTTCTTTACCTCTTTGAGGAGTCCCACTGAGAGATCTGAGCAACTTTCTTCTGGGCTTAAGTCCTTAGAAAATCCACCAAATAGGAGATATTTTTTAACTTTTAGATTACACTTTTTTTTTTTTCAGTTGACAAATGTGGGCCCAGAACTGTGTGATGCACTGGGAATACAGCTGGGACAAGACAGACTTGTCCTGCTTCTCACAACACTTACAATACCTTTTGCATTTTGACCATTGCATTAATTAGAAGCCAGAGACCCTCCTCCCACACTGGAAGCTCCTGAGGAAAAGGGTGATGGTCCATGTGTCACTTAGCCTTGCCCCAGGCACAGGGCAGGCGCTAAGGGGATGTTTATGGAATGACTGACGTTTTGTTGCCAACAGGAAGTGGTGGCCTCCTTGAGGATAGGACAGTGTCTGATTCACCTCTGCAGCCCCCACAAGCAGCAAGCACAGAGCCTGGCACCATAAATCCTAAGTAAATGAATATGGGAGGAAATGAATAAGTGACCCCCTTTCCCCAACTCTCACCAAAGGAAACAAAACCCAGCGAAAAAACAACAAGCAGATGGGAGGAAAACTGGCTCCCAACCCTGAATACCCTCATGAATAAGGAGTTCTATTTCCTGGAAGATGTATGTTTCACAAATTATAAAAACTGATCTATTTTAACAATAATAATCATCGCTGAATGCTAAGTCTCTTCAGTTGTATCCAGCTCTGCTACCCTATGGACTGTAACCTGCCAGGGTCCTCTGTCCATGAATTTTCCAGGCAGGAATACTGGAGTGGGTTGCCATTTCCTCTTCCAGGGGATCTTCCTGACCCAGGGATTAAATCCATGTCTCTTATGTGTCCTTCACTGGCAGGCAGGTTCTTTACCTCTAACACCACCTGGGAAGCCCAATAATCATCACTGCTGGTGGCCATCCCTGTTGGCTGAGGAAGCTGGGATGAGGAAGTGATCGCCTCTGAGCCTCAATTATGTAAGATGGGGATAATAAAGCCAGCCCATCTGTGTGGAGGGATAGTTCAATTAAATGAAGGAAAATATGTTTTAGTACCTATCTCCTAGCACAGAGTAGGCTTCAAGAAGTGTTAGGAATTTTTTTGTTCCTCCCTATTATTCCAATAATCTAGTGTGACAGCAAAATTTAAGCCTTTTTTAAAAAATAAAAATGCTTCCTAATTTTTCCTCCAGTCAAACACACAGATTCTAATTTCAAGAGAGTCCTGGCTATTGGTTGATCCTGAGGAAACTAAATTTGCTCAGGGTACAGGGTGGAGCCAGCATAAGGAACTAGGGGATGGTAGTTAAGGGTGCTCACTGGTTAAGTGTTAAGTGGGCTCTGCTCTTAAGGCACCTGGGTTGAATTCATTCAACGCAAAGTTACGATGTTTGGCCAAGTGCCAGCTGCTGTGCTAGGCATGGGGTACAGCAGAGACGCAATCTCTGCCCTCAGGGAGTGGAGGGCACTCCACTTCCCCCTTCTACCGAGGGGGAAGACAGAGAATCAAATAATAAATGCATGAAATGTTTATGGGAAATGAGGATGAGCATGATGGAGAAATACAGAAGACAACAGGGAAGTCTGTACTGGAGAAGGCTGGAGGAGGGGGAGGGGGACGCCAGGAGAGATTGATTCTCTGCTCTGCACCCCACTCAACGAGTGCTGGTCACCAGAACAGGAGCAACCTCACAATTATGAGGCCCAGTACATACTGAACATGCAGGGCCTGCTGTTTCAAATTTCAAGTCAGCGCAAAATTTCAAGTAGAGTGTTAAACCAACTATAGGTCCTTCCAAGTGTGGGCCTCTAGCAATTACACAGGTCGTATACACACAAGCTGGCCCTGACCTTTGGGAAAGCTCTTATACTTTATTCTTCCTCCATTTAAAATTTTATTTATGTATCTGTGAAAGTAAAAGAGGAGACTAAAAAAGCTGGCTTAGAACTCAACATTCAAAAAACTAAGATCATGACATCCAGTCCCATCGCTTCATGGCAAATAGATGGGGAAACAATGGAAAGAGTAACAGACTTTGTTTTCTTGGGCTTCCCTGATAGCTCAGTTGGTAAAGAACCTGGTTCCAATGCAGGCGACGTAAGAGATGTGGGTTCGATGCCTGGGTCGGCCAGGAAGATCCCCCTGGAGAAGGGCATGACAACGCACTCCAGTATTCTTGCCTGGAGAATCCTCTAGTCAGAGGAGCCTGGTGGGCTACAGTCCACAGGACTGTAAAGAGTCGGACACAACTGAAGTGACTTAACATGCACATAGTTCAGTTCAGTTCAGTCACTCAGTCGTGTCCAACTTTTTGCGACCCCATGAATCGCAGCACGCCAGACCTCCCTGTCCATCACCAACTCCCGGAGTTTAAGTGATGTATATATGGTGTGTGTGTGTGCGTGTGTGTGTGTGTGTGTTGATAAGCAGGCCCATCATCCTCATAATATAGTCAAAGAGGTACATGTCCCCTTAAAAGTGTTAGGAACCATTTACTCAAAGAAATGGACTCAGAAAGTTCACCTGCTTATAAAGAAGCAATAATATTAAGATCTGCAATGTGTGCATCTTTATCACCTATGATGTGTTCACATTTCACCTCATTTAAGAACTGGACAGAGCTTTCCAGGTGGTGTTAGTGGTAAAGAACCCACATGACATTACAGGAGACATAAGAGATGTGGATTTGATCCCTGGATCAAGAAGATCCCCTGGAGGAGGGCATGGCAGCCTATTCCAGTATTCCTACCTGGAGAATCCCGTGGACAGATGAGCCTGGTGGGATACAGTCCATAGGGTCACAAAGAGTCAGGCACGACTGAAGCGACTTAGCACACACACAAGCCCTGGACAACCCACTGGGCTAGACAGACAGAACAAAGACTTGAGTACACTTTTTTCCACTGGCTCTGAAACCTATGATCCTAAACATCCTCACCATTGGAGGGCATTGCTCTTTACCCTTCTGGTTTCAGCTGTGCTATTGAAAGTAGCAAATCAAGAGCAGGACCACAGTTTGACCTTAAACTATTCAACTCCACTTAATTACCCATTGTGGTGGAAGCACATAAATACAGGATGTCCCCTCACTCAGCCATTCTGCTTTGCACCATTATCAAAAAGACAAATGTAATTCACATCTAATTACTCACTTGCCACAAGATCAGATATTTATTTTCATCGTACTTGCGATTCTCAGGATTAGAAATATCAGTATTTGCTCATGGCTAGCCTAAATCAAACATCCTGTTGATATTGCAAGGAGCCATTCAGTTATTGCTGCAGGTATGCTGAGTCACACAACACATATGAAGTTTATGAGCTGACAGGGAAAAGCCTGAAAGGAGGTAGAGAGCTAAGCGGCTCGACTGATCACAAGTGTCTTATGAAATATCCACATTGTTTATCTATACTGCTCATTTATTGAACTCAAAAGGTGCTTGGGAAACTGATACTAGTTAGAAACAAACTAGTGAGGGGTTTATTATTATTATTGTTTTCAACTTGGTGGTGGTGGTAACTTTTTGATGAAATTCATCAAGTACTCATTTTAGAAATTTTCTCTTTCTAATGGAACAGAGGCTTGACTAGTTAAAGATTAAGAGAGACATAGGAAAATGATGGAACCATAAAGGAGGCTCATGTTACTGGGAATAATTTACGCAGAGATCTAGGGTAGCAATAACTGTTGTCTGTCTAAAACCCATGTGGTCAATCAATAAGATTAATTTGAAGTGGCCGTATTGAAAGGGAGAATTCAGACACTTAGAAGTTGCAGTGTGCAATTGAACCTTTCCGTTCCCCATTCAGATTTGTCAGTCAAATATAATTTACTCCCTGAGCTTTTCATCAGTCCCTTGTCCTTGCAGACATCACTGTTATAGGTTGTGCCTGTCATTCCATCTTTATTTGCCTGGTCCACTTCTTCAACTACACTAGCAGATTATATGCATAGATAGTTTTTCTTAAGCCATTACATTATTCTCCTTGGTGTCCCTGGACAGATCAGTATTCTGGGAATCGGTTTCTTGATGAAGTCTGACTAGGAGCTGTTTATTCATTAAGTCGTGTCCAACTCTTCTGGGACCCCGCAGCTCACTAGGCTTCTCTGTCCGTGGTATTTCCCAGGCAAGAATACTGAAGTGGGTTGCCTTTTCCTCCTCCAGGGGATCTTCCCGACCCAGGGATCGAACCCATCTCTCCTGCATTGGCAGTGAAGTCTTTATCACTGAGCCACCAGGGAAGCCCTGCTAGGAGTTAGTAGCTGTGAAACCCAGGCAAGCACTATGTCTCTGGGTCTCAGTTCCCTCGTCTGTGAAAAGAGGATGTGAAATTAAATGGTTTCTTTGGTCCTTTCATACTCTATCACTCTGTATTTCTATACTTTTGTATCTAGTTTCTATGAGGCACATGGTCATTAGTAATACACCAGGTGACTCTCTTCAGCTTCATCAGACAAGCCAAGTTGAGGGATTTGTGAACCAAGTTTTAGTCTTTAGATGACAGTAAAAGAAATATGAGTCATTGATGTGATACATCCTCCAAAAAAGGTGAATTTGATGTTTGAAATCATAGAAATATATTAAGTTTTAAAATATCAAATTTCCATTTTGGTAGATCAAATATGATTGAATAAGGGCAGTTTCCTAAAGTTCATGATCTGTCAAGTGAGACAGAAAAAAATCTACTTTTCTCCATTCCCATCAGCATAGCTCATATTTGATGCCATACAAAAAAGAGAGTAATGGGCAAAGATAGAAATGCATTCAGTGAGTGGCGGTGATATCGAGAGGAGACTAAAAGGATGTTCAGTTAATAGGGAAGAAAATAAATGCGTTCCTTAGAGATGTAAGTCTTCTAATACCTGAAAGAGAAGTTCAAAAGACAAAATATATCTGCATACATTTTTTCTGAAGGAAAATTGAGGTTGTGACTATGTAGTCTGGAAAAACTTGGACTCCTGTAAGAACGAACTTTGGGGACAGAGCTGTCCAGAGTTTGAATTCACATGTCACTTTGCTGTGAATGTGCCTTTGCCAGGAATATTTAAGCCCAAGTTATCCTTGGGGACTTCAGGAGTACAGGGTAGTGAGTACAGTTCATGGCTCTCATCTGGGGTAAGTTTGCCATCCAGGGAACATTTGACAAGATCGGGAGATATTTTCGGTTGTCACGAGTCTGAGGATGGGTAGGAGGGTACTGCTGGCCTCTAGTAGATGGAAACTAGTGGGCATGTTATTGAACATCCTATAATCCACAGGACAGCCCTCCACCAGGAAAGACCTATCTGGTCCAAAATGTGCAAAGATTGAGAATCCCTAGGGTAAAGATTTTAATAAAGATAAGTAAAAGCAAAAGTGTTAGTCCCTTAGTTGTGTCTGATTCTTCGGGACACCATGGACTGCAGCCCACTAGGCTCCTCTGTCCATGGAGTTCTCCAGACAAGAACACTGGAGTGGGTAGGCATTCCCTTCTCCAGGGGCTCTTCCTGACCCAGTGATCGAACCCAGGTCTCCTGCATTGCAGGCAGATTCTTTACCATCTGACCCACCAGATTGATAAAGATATTGCTTCCTAATATCCCCATTTTTAAAAAAGAATGCTAAAACATGCAGAAATGTAAGTGAAAAAAGGAACATCTGGCACTAAATTAATGAAAAGAACACATCTCCACACTGGAAATAAAAAGAAAGATACTGCCTTGAGAGTAGTTGTCTCTGATTAGTGGGATTATTCGTGCTTTTGTTCTCTTTTGTTTGTTTAGTTGATTGTTTTTCTCTGTTTTACCAGTAATTATAAAGTACAGCTACCGCTTTTAAATTTAGACACACAAAAAAGAGAAAAAAACCTAGGTTAAACTTTGAAAACCTGATACGGCCCCAAGGATCTAACAGTACATGGTAATAACAGTAACAGTAACAGTGACTTCAAGTTAGAGGCAAGCTTGTGTGGAGACAGGCCAGCTCATTCACTCCCTGTCAGAATCTAAATTGTTATAACCCCTTTGGAAGGCAATCTGGCAATATGATTGCATAGCCTTAAAAATATTTGTAGCCTATGACCCAGTCATTCTAATTCTGGGAAGCTAGCCTAAGGAAATAATCAAAAATAGGCACCAAGATTTATCCACAAAGATGTTCATTTAAGCACAATTTACACTAGTCAGAAATTCAATTTATAATGGCTACAAATTGAAAACAGCTTAAAAGAACAGAAATAGATGAATGCTTAGCTAAATTATAATAAAACCATATGATATATTACATCATCATTGGAAATAATAAGGGTCCAAAATACATAAAAAGGGTAACCCCAAATACTGGGTTGGCCAAAAAGTTCATTTGGTTAGTGGATATGTTATTCAATAAAGTTCTTCGTGAAAATGAAAAACGTCTTCTAGTTTTACTTAAAACCGAATGAATTTTTGGGCCAGCCGAACATACAAGTATACAAAGGCCCAAAAATATTTGGCAGAAAGTATCTTAAAATGTTAACAGAAGATAAACATTTTTGAGGTATGAGATATGAGTGGCTTTTATTTTTTTCTTTTTAAATATGTTTTTGCCTTTTTCAAATTATGTAAAATGGGAAATACAATTGTTATAATCATATAAAAACACTGGTAAGATTTAGAAAATACCAAATCTGAGTCCAATGTAGTTATGAATTTAAGGAATATCATCTTATTTAATGTTGCAACTATTTTTAAGGGTATCATCAGGCCCATTTCACAGATAAGAAACCTGATACTCTTCATTCTCCATATCTAATCTTAGCTATTATTCTCTCTAAGAAGCCCTCCTTGACCTCCAAAGTCTAATTAAATCATTCTTTTTCTGAATTTCCATTGTCTTTATGATATTTATTTTATTATTATTATTATTATTTTTTTTTTGGTGTGGGAGGGCCTGGGGAGAGGGTGGATAATAAGTAGTGCCTGGCAAGTATATAACACAAAGTATTGGTGGTCTGAATGAATGGATTTTAAAAAAAAGAATAACTTACCCAAGCCAGTAAGTGGCAGTGGTGGCTAGGTCAGTGTAACTTCAAAGTCATTGTCATCACTGAATGTTCCAGATGGATCATTAGGTCTAAAATTCATTTTTCAGTACCTTTTCCAAAGTGCAGTACTTATTGTTGGAACAGAATGGAGCCTGGCCTAGAAGTTGTACATGCATCTGGCCCTAAAGACCTGAAGGCCTGCAAAGTGCAGCATGAATCTTTATCTATGGAAGTGTGAGCGTTTTTGCAATGCTTAGCACAGCAGCTAGTAATGATTGTTGCTTCTGTTTCCCTTTGAAATTCCGTGTTCCTTTACTAAACAGGGCATTACTAATCTGGAGTAAGGGAATAGGTGAAGAACCTGATTTGCAAAATGGATAACAGATTAATGAAAAGAAGCAGAGGTGTGTGTAGATTATGGTGTTTCTATAAGGCTTTGTTCAATAGAGATGATTTAAGGGTAAGCTTTAGCTGACTGGTCATAATAGGAGCCATGTTATGGAAGGGATTTACACAGCAATTACCATGGTCCTTGCTGGTGGGTTACAATGTTTTAGGGCTCCCTGGATACTTAAGATTAATGTCTGAATCAGCAATGTTATTGTTGCAGGATCTCAGTGCTGATGGGGAGCCATTTGAGACAGGAATTTTTACCCTTTATCAGAACATAAAATATCTCATAGTCTGCAAGAACATCAATGCCTATGGCTTGTAGCTGCCCTCAAAATAGATTAATTAAGCACCACCTTCATTGGTTTCTTCTCTTGGCAGCCAGAATGTGTAAAACAGTCTAGAGCTACTTTTGCTTATCCAGGTAATATGATTAAAGTGGGAATTATGAAAGAAACAGAGAGAGGGAGTGAGAAAGGGAAACTGAAAAAGAAGAGAAAAGCATAGCATGATCAAGAAACAAAGTTTGCAGATAGATTTGATCCACTCTTCCTTAACATAGGAAGAGTCCACGATGTCTAGTTTCCAGTCCAGTCATCATGAAGGGAAATAGTCAACACTTACCAATGATGCACTGAAGATCAAGTAGAACAGAATACAGGTAACAAGTAGATATACCATTTATCTGGCTTCCCTTGCGGCTCAGATGGTAAAGGATCTGCCTGTAATGCAAGAGACCTGAGTTGGGAAGATTCCCTGGAGAAGGCAATGGCAACCCACTCTAGTATTCTTGCTTGGGAAGTCTGATGCACAGAGGAGCCTGGCGGGCTACAGTCTATGGGGTTACAAAGAGTTGGACACAACTAAGCGACTAAACACACATGCACGTGCACACACACATACCGTTAATGATCAAACACCACTATGAAACACTGGCTGATTTGCCTATCTGTAAGTCTGGTTGCATATTCCTGGGTAGACAAAGCAGAACATTTGGAAACTCTCTAGGTCTCCCCTGTGTCTCAAAATATTAATTATAAAAGTCATAATTTATTGGTCACTTGCCACATATCAGGCATTTTTATTACATTTTTTTCATCCTAAAACATCTCAGTGATAGAGGTATTTCTAGTGTAATTTTCCAGGTGAGAAGATTGAGGTTGAAGTGCCTGAGATGAGTTAGTTTAGAAAGAGACAAAATTCAGATTGCAAATGAGGTCTATGTATCTGCACAGCTAACACTCATTTCCACACTCATGGACCACACCCTGGAGTCCATCACATTTGTAGGAAAGAGGTGGGCTTGAACAGTCTCTGCTCCATTTGGTAAGTGAATTACTTTTCTAAGTCAATGGCATTGGATAAGAATCAGAAGGGCATGGTGTGGGAGCACAGGCGGCGAGGGGGGGGGGGGGGGGGGAAGGGAGGAGAAAGCCAGGGGGGGGGGGAACACAANGTCTCTGCTCCATTTGGTAAGTGAATTACTTTTCTAAGTCAATGGCATTGGATAAGAATCAGAAGGGCATGGTGTGGGAGCACAGGCGGCGAGGGGGGGGGGGGAGTGGGACGGAGGAGAAAGCCATGGAAGTGAGGAACACTCAGAAGGCCCCCAATCCTTGGTTCTTAAAGGAACGATTGCATCGGCATCCATGAAATATCCATGGAGACGGGAGGAGGAAGAAACGTTTCAGTGTTTTCCTTCAGTTTTCAAATGCACAGACTGAAATTTTACATTTTCATGCTAGTCAGTAATGCACATAAAAATCAAATTTTTGATCCAAAATATACGTAAGATGACAGAAGGCAGTGTTTACTGAACACCTGCTAGTGCCACATTGAGGCATACATCTTCTCATCTAAACCTCATAACCTGCTTCCCTGCTTCCTGCAGTAAAGAATCTGCCTGCAGTGCAGAAGACACAGGTCCGAACCCTGGACTGAGAAGATCCCTTGGAGAAAGAAATGGCAACCTTCCCCAGTATTCTTGCCTGGGAAATCCCATGGGCAGAGGAGACTGGTGGGCCAAAGTCCATGAGCAGTCACTCAGTCATGTCCAATTTTTTCCAGTCCCATGGACTGCAACCCACCAGTCTCCCCTGTCCACAGGATTACCCAGGCAAGAATACTGGAGTGGGTTACCATTTCCTACTCCAGGGGATCTTCCCAACCCAGGGATAGGACACATGTTTCTTGCATCTTCTACATTGGCAGGCAGATTCTTTAACACTGTGCCACCTGGGAAACCCTGGGCTACAGTTGATGAGGTTGCAGACGAGTTGGACACTACTTAGCAACTAAACAAAAGCAGCAACAAACCTCATAAAGCTGACTGCAAAGAATTCTATCCATTTATAGAGTTATATGGAGAAGGCAATGGCAACCCACTCCAGTACTGTTGCCTGGAAAATCCCATGGGAGGAGCCTGGTGGGCTGCAGTCTGTGGGGTCGCTAAGAGTTGGATACGACTGAGCATCTTCACTTTCACTTTTCACTTTCATGCATTGGAGAAGGAAATGGCAACCCACTCCAGTGTTCTTGCCTGGAGAATCCCAGGGACGAGGGAGCCTGGTGGGTGGCTGTCTATGGGGTCGCACAGAGTCGGACATGACTGAAGCAACTTAGCAGCAGCAGCATAGAATTAGAAACTGGATCTTTGAGAAGCTAAGCAACTTGCCCCAAAACTGTTGAGCTACTGAGAAGAACTTATGATGGAACTCACACATCTCTAACCTCAAAGGCCAAGCAGTGGTCACTGTTCTACATGCTGATCTTGACCTGATTTTCTTCTAAAAACTTCAACTGTGGGTTAAAAATTATTAACATAGGTTGTCTTCTGGTAGAAGAAGTAAAAACAGGAATGGGAGAATTTTCATCAGTGCTTTTGTATCTTTCCAATTTTGAAACATGAATTTAGTACCTATTCAAAACAAATTGTCAAAGTTAGCTTTAAAGTGGATTAAGATGAACATTAAGTTAAAAAATACAAATCTGGCTATTTATGGTTTAAATCCATATAATGGTCAAATCTAAGAAACATATGATGACAAAGAAAAAAAGCCTTAAGGAGAAACATATATTGAATTTTCTTCCCTCTCTCCCTAGCATGTCAATTAAAGTCAATAAACACTTATTGAGCAACTCCTACACATCAATCTGGGGATTATACAGCTTTTTAAAATGTTGCTAAGATTGTATGAGGAAAAAAAGATTATAGGTGAAAAAATAATTATAATTTAGTTTATATTGTTTCATTCATAGGCTTTTACATTATTTTGAAATTCTTTTCTGAAATAAGGAAAGAAAAAATTAAGAAATAAAACAACTTTAAAAATCAAGTGTTGAAATACCATCTTTTTACAAAATTAGAAAACATCATTCATAAAGGTAACCTTTTTAAAATTTTTTAACCACTTATCATTTATAATTATTATTATTTTTTTACTTTACACTATTGTATTGGTTTTGCCATACATCAACATGAATCCACCACGGGTGAATGCGTGTTCCCCATCCTGAAGCCCCCTCCCACCTCCCTCCCTGTACCATCTCTCTGGATCAATCCAGTGCACCAGCCCCAAGCATCCTGTATCCCGCATCGAACCTGGACTGGTGATTCATTTCTTATATGATATTATAGATGTTTCAATGCCATTCTCCCAAATCATCCCACCCTCGCCCTCTCCCATCTTTTTACCTCCCATTGTCACCTACTACACATGGAAATCACATTTTTCTTTTTACTTAGAGAAGTCCCATTTACAGACTAAGTAGACCCTGCTATAAATGTCAACAAACAACATAAATGTGCACTTTCTATCACTTTCTTTTATTTTTGTTAATAGCAATTGACATGCCCTGGAATGATTATTGTGTGCCTGACACTAAGTTAAATATTTTTCATGTGTTGCTGTTTAATTCCAAGAATTCCCTGGAAAGTAGATATAGTTGATCCCATTTTAGAGATGAGAAAACTGGGGCTCAGAGAGGACAGTCCTGTGACCAGAAAGAGATCAAGCTGGGATCTGAACTCCTCTGACAAAAGAATGTGCTCTCAATTATTGCATTTTCCTGATTTACAAAGATAAATATAGGTTCCAGGATGCCTGGGGAAAGCAAGGGCTCTGTTATTTCTTTTTTATTAATTCTATTTTTTTTTCTTGTTATTTCTAGCCAGGACTACCACCTGGTACCACCGTTTGTTCAAAAATGAGAATGGACATGGACCATCACAGATGGAGATCCACATTCCTATCATGGATTTATTCAAAAGCACCCAGATTTCACAAGAGGAAATGATGAGGCATTTTTCTAAGATGTTGAAAGTATTCTGTTAGTCACCAATGAAAAAAAAAAATGCTCTGAAAATTCCTCAAAGGTAAAAGGTAGCCTTTCTTCTCCCAAAGTTCTGATATGGTCCCAAAAGGAAATAGAAACTTGCATAATTCAGGCTCCAGTGATTCTTCTTTCACTCTTATTAACTGCAAATCTTTGCCACATTTTTTTTACTAATTAGTTAAATGCTTAAGCTCCTGAGTCACTGGGCTGTCTACTGGTTAGAGCTTGTTCTAACTCTTCCACCCTCAAATGGAACTTGCAAGGAATTAGGCACTGCAAAGATTTTACACTCATGTCCTGAAAACAAGCCAGCAATGAGATTGCCAAGAAGGACAGATAAGCGTGAGTATTAAGACCAACTAATGCTGAGTCAAGGCCTTCCAATACATTGCCAGTGGGAAGAAGAGAGAAAAATTCTCTTTCTTCATTTATTCATTATTATTATTATTCATGTATATCTTCTTCCCTCTGAAGATCTGGATTTACATTGGTCCTCTTGTCCTTATTACATTAAAGAGCACAGTTGTATTGAGCCTGCGGTTTGAAAATGGCCTTGAATTTGTCTCCAGCAGTGATGGAGCCAGACATGAGGCCAGCTCTCCTGTTCTCTGTAGCTAGAGGCCAGAAGTTTGTCAAAGTCACAGAAGCTGAGAAAACCAACAGCACATGAGACAGGAAATGAGCGTGTACAGGAGGTAGGAAGTTTGCCTCTTCCAGAAAAGTCATATCTTCAGTGTAGATAACTTCAATCCTCACTACTCTGTGCCAAGCAAGGTTCCCAGTAGGTGCTCCATTAATCACTGTCATATAGACCACAGGAAAAAGCCGTGAGTAGTATTCCCAGGCTTGGGAATACTACTTGTATCTAATGACACAAACTACTTAGTATAAATATATGACCTTCCACTGATCAGCTCCAAAATACTTTTCTAAAGGTTGCTTCACCTTTACTCATTCATTGGCAGAGTAGCTGTCAAAATGTTCACAGTTCCCCAGAAGCTGCATCCTCTCGGGCTTGTCTCATTTACATTCTCTACCCTTCCCTGGATACCATCATCTTCCTAAAAAATTAAATCTGATTATATAGTGTGCACACCTGCACACACTCTACTTTAATTGGGATCTCCACCTTTGCATGTAGAATGGAGTCCATGCTCATTAAAAAGGAATAAAAGACCCTCCTCAGTCCAATTGCAACCTGCTCCTTCCAGCTTCAACTCCACTGCTCCCTTCCCTGATGTCACCACAAAAATCATCTTTAACTTCTCACCATTTCCAGAGGATATCAATCCCAAATTCAATAGCTTTGTGCACTTCTGCTCCTCCTCCTGGTGTTGTCATCTCTTCTATCTCTACTGAGAAAACATCTCACCCTTGATGAGCTAGTTCTTGTAAGCCTCTCTGAGAAGCCCCAGATGGAGTTAGTTATATCCTTCCCTGTGAGTACAGCAAGAAAAAGCAACTTTCTTCCTCCACATATCTCACTCCTCCACTGAAATATCTTACCTGCCTGTCTCCCTATCTCCCCATTAATCTGTGTATTTCTAGAAGGCAGGATCATTTTCTATTTCTTAGATTCCCCAGCACCTAGCACAATGTATATCATGTAAAAGTTGCTTAGTAGCTATTTGTAGAATAAAAGATAAGTGCATTAGGTGACTTGGCATATGATAATGGTGTTGGCATTGCCCGGAAACTTCCCATGTAATCAAATAGGCAGGTTCCCCTGCATTGCCGCAAGCCTTATCATCACCTTTGAGAACGTCCTTCTTTGCCTCTGAGTATCTTGGTCTAGCAAAGATGGCAAAGTCCCAGGGAGCAGGAAACAGAAGGAACCAGCTTCAGGTTTCACTAGTACCTCACACCTGCTTAGAACAGTAGAGGATGCTAACGGGATGCTAAGAGGTGCTACGATCATCATCTATTTTCCTGAACATGATAAGGCTGAATAAAATGCTCTGCAAATTGCACATACTTGTTAAAGCTTGAGCACTAACTCCATAAAGCAAAATTATAGAATGCCAAGGCCAAAGAGACCTTGATAATAACCACTATTTTTGTAGAGATGAGAATACTGAGACTCAGAAAGGGAAATAAACAGGAACATGAGTATAAACAATAAATTCACAAGTGTGCCCTGGACTATAGTAGAAAACATTCCCTAATAGATGAAAGGGGGTGCCTATTTAAAGTGTTAGCTTTTCTGTGCTTGCCCAGGAAATGCTCTGGCACAGCTCTGAGCCACCCGTCTCTGCACTGGATCCCAGATCCCCGGGTAAAGCAGAGCAAACCTTGGTACCTCTCACTGTGACTGGGGAACACTGACATTTTTGTGGAGAGTGACTAAGAGAGATGATTTGCCTTGGTTAGAAATTAGTCAGATGGCATTTCCTTAGGCTTTGCTTTCATTTCTCAGAGAATGGTTGAAGTGCATGAAGGACTCGATCTTCTTTTCAGATTATTTCATGAATGATCCATAGTTGTTGAATAATTTCCAGAAGCCTAGGGCAAGAGAACATGATAATGAAGGGAACGCCAGGACCTTTCCAAACACCAGGAAAGGTCCGACAGGTGCTAAGCAGGGGGCCTCAGGAGAACTCATGGCAAATCCTGGATCCTGATTTCCTGACTTGTGAAACAAAGGGCTCTGACCAGGTACACTTTGAGTCTCCCTCCTGCTCTGGGAATCCTTCAGGTCTCTGAGGCCACTCATGAATAGTCATTCACTTAACACCTCTCTTGCCTCCTGTGGGTTGGGCTCTGTGGTTGGCCCTGAGAAGGGAATGACACCAAGACCCAATCAGTCCTGCCATCATGGAACTCCAGGTGGAGACAGGCAATAAACCACTGGAAAACACACATGGCTCAGACAGTAAAGCGTCTATCTACAATGCAGGAGACCTGGGTTTGATCCCTGGGTCAGGAAGACCCCCTGGAGAAGGAAATGGCAATCTACTCCAGTATTATTGCCTGGAAAATCCCATGGACAGAGGAGCCTGGTAGGCTACATTCCATGTGATCGCAGAGTCGGACTCGACTGAACGACTTCACTTCACTTCACTTCACCAGTCATAAAGAAATAAATAGAGAGGACCTGAGGTATTCCTTTCCAGAACATAAGGAATCATATGGGGGTGAGGGTGGCATTCGTTTTAGATGGAAGGTCAGGAATGTCTTCTCTTAGGAGGGGGCTTCTAAGCTGAGACTTAAAGGACCGAAAAAAAACAAACCCCAAAAACTAGCAATTAAAAAAATTAAGTCTGGAACTTTCGAAGCAGAGAGAATAGAATGTACAAGAGGCTAAGAGGGGAGAAAGTTTGGCCTGTTGGAGAAATTGAAGAAAGACACTTATGACTTTTGAACAGTGAAGTAGGGAATGGAAGGGGATTGTACAGAATGAAGTGAGAAGGGGAGGCAGGCGTGGAAAGGTCCAAATGTTGGTTTCAGTATCACAGCAAGGGGGTTCACTAAGTGAGAAGGTCACACAGTTTGGTTTACGTTTTGACTCTGACAGCTGTTTGGGGAAAAATTGGAGCCAACACAGGAATTGAGAGCTATTTCAGGAGGCTATTGAAGGAGACCTGGGAAGAAATGACTGCAGTCAAGTTCAGGTGGAAAGAGGTAGATGAGTTTGATGAATATTTGGACCTCTCGTATTTGGTCAATACAGGACCTCTTGATGGACTAGTATTTGGATAATCATTTGGGGAGTGGGAGTTGTTACTGAATTAGGGCTAGGTGCAATGAGTATATAAGATGAAGAGGATGTGGTCTTATGTCCAGACCTTTAGGAGCTCACAGTTCACACAACTCTCACAGAAGCAGGTGAGTTACAATAGTTTCAATAGCAATCTGTTGTACAATAGAGTTATAGTCGACATGTTCTTTTATTTTCACAACGTGGAGGAGAGAGACATCTGTATCAGAGGAGGAAGAAGAGGTTTCAGAAAGGAGTAGGTCTGCGAGCTGGGCCATGAATGACAGGTTCTGGTTTAGCGAGCAGAGAAGGGAGAAAAAACACTAGAAAGCACAAGAGCAGAGCCAGTGTGGCGCAAAAACACAAGCTATGATTCAGGAACAGTGAGTGGTGTTAGATTGGGGCCAACTCTATGAGTAAGTTGGCCTGGTGGCTCAGTGGTAAAGAATCCGCCTGCCAATGTAGGGGACCCAGGTTCTATCCCTGGGTCAAGAACTACTCCTGGAGAAGGAAATGGCAACCCACTCCAGTATTCTTGCCTGGGAAATCCCATGGACAGAGAAGCCTGGCGAGCTATAGTGTATGGGGTTGCAAAAGGGTTGGACATGACTTATCAACTAAACAACAATTCAATGAGTGCATTAAAAAGATGGGGTTGGAAATGTAGACTTAAGGTTGGATTTTGGAGGGTTTGAAACTCTACTGAAGGTGTCTGCATTCATTAAGAATTTTAGAGTAGACATCATTAGCTCTAAGATTGGAAAGATAATGCCAGGGATGAGACCCATGATAGTGTAGGATTAGCTTCATCACTGAGTGATTTGACATTGGAATGGGTTTCCAAGTTATTCTAAAACTTTGTTACTGTGTGACAAAGGGAGCTGACATATCACCCCTTTTTGCCAGGTCTGTTCTCTGAACCAAATCAACAGTGAAGCAAAAGGTAATATTCATATCAAACAGCTGTAGAGATGGATCTTGTGCCAGACACTGTTCTAAATGCTTCACGCATCTTAACTCATTAAATCCTTACAACTCTGAGCAAGTAACAGAGTAGGAATTTAAATCTCGGCTCTTCGAGGCCATCACCAATGCCCTTACACACAAGGTCTTTCTGCCTCTGCATGAATTAGCACGAAAATGTTACCTTTATTATACAAAACACCACTTTGGAAAATGGTCTTATACCTGCAGGCAAGTGGACTTCCTCATCTAAACCCCAGAAGAATCTGGCTTCTAGGCATAGATGCACCTACCTGATACATCTGAGACATATGGAATGCTGGAATAGCTCAGATTTCAACATAAGTGTTTCATAAAATTCCTTGCATGGACAAGAACAATGGCAAATATGTGTGCTTTCTGAGGAGTTCATTTCTGGGCAGTGGGGGTAGGACTCAAGGAACTGGATTACACGTGCCTGGGTTCTCCTCCCAAAGCATGAATTATACGAAGCATTCCTTCTCTGGGGAGTGACAGTTGCCCCTCTGAGAGAGATAGCACTGGTATATTAGCACGGGACAACTTATCTCCCATGGAAGGGAGCACCAAGAGCAAAGTGAAGTCGCTTAGTCATGTCCGACTCTTTGCGACCCCATGGACTGTGGCCTACCAGGCTCCTCTATCCATGGAATTTTCCAGACAAGAGTACTGGAGTGGGTTGCCATTTACTTTTCCAGGGGATCTTCCCGACCCAGGGATCGAACCCAGGTCTCCCACATAGCAGGCAGATGCTTTACCATTTGAGCCACCAAGGATTCTGTCTACCAAGAGCAAAGAAATTCAGCATCTGAAACCTAGCACAACTCAGACTGCCTGAAAGAGATAATGGTTTGATGGAATAGAATACAATATACTTAGCACTAAAATTATGTTGACAGAAAATCAACATGTCGATATTCTTTAGTCAATAGACAAATATTATTGCCTACAAGGAGTCCAGTATTATAATTAGAACTATCATTAAAAATATTTAAGATTTTTAATACTATCAAAGGGCTTCCCAGGTGGCTCAGCTGGTGAGGAATCCACTTGCCAACAGAGGAGATGCGGTTTTGATCTCTGGGTAGAGAAGACACCTGGAGAAGGAAATGTCGCAAAAGAATCAGACATGACTGAGCGATTAAACAAGAACAAATACTATCAAAGTATAAATCATTCATTTAACCAGAAGTTCTGAATAATTCTCAATAAACAAATTTATTGAACCCAGAGATAATTTCATATCCTTTCTGCTGTGATATGTTTTTATGTATGTGTGTGTGTATATATATATATATATATATAAATTGAGGCATCAAGAGAAGCAAGGAAGCAAGAACAATTCAGACCTCATGGAATCCAAGAATTTTAGAAATGTTAAAGTCACCACATTCCTAAGATGCCTGTCCCCTGCCTTGATGTCATATACAATAGTGAAGTGAACTGAAAGTCGTTCAGTCATCGCTCAGTCATGTCTGACTCTTTGCGACCCCATGGACTATACAGTCCCCCATGGAATTCTCCAGACCGGAATACTGGAGTGGGTAGCCTTTCCCTTCTCCAAGGGATCTTTCCAACTCAGGGATCGAACCCAGGTCTCTTGCATTGCAGGCAGATGCTTTACCAGCTGAGCCATAAGGGATATGAGCCGTATGTGATAGACAGCATACAATTTAGTGGTTAGAATCCTTTGCACTGAGGAGATGAACCCAAATTAGACATATTTTTTCACTGAAGGGTGGAGAACTGCAAACTAGATTTCCCACAATGAGCTAGTCCTATATGTATCAACATCATCCCATGGACGGAGGAGCCTGGTGGGCTGCAGTCCATGGGGTCGCTAGGAGCTGGACACAACTGTGCGATTTCACTTTCACACATTGGAGAAGGAAATGGCAACTCACTCCAGTGTTCTTGCCTGGAGAATTCCAGGGACGGGGGAGCCTCATGGGCTGCCGTCTATGGGGTCGCACAGAGTTGGACACGACTGAAGTGATTTAGCAGCAGCAGCAGCAAGCTCAAAACACTGCAAAATACCCAAGTTTATTAAAAACTAAGGAAAGAAGATTGGGTAACATGGATGCCTGACAGTTGGGGACCTCTGGAGTTACACAATAGCAGCATATCACTGGGGCTTCCCTCTTAGCTCAGTTAGTAAAGAATCCACCTGCAATGCAGGAGACCTGGGTTTTATCCTTGGGCTGGGAAGATCCCCTGGAGAAGGAAATGGCAACCCACTCAAGTATTCTTGCCTGGAGAATCCCATAGACAGAGGAGCTGGCAGTCTACAGTCCATGGGGTCGCAGGGTCAGATACAACTTAGTGACTAAACCACCACAACATATCATTACATGACCATTTGTGATAAACAAAAAAGTGAAGTGGGTATGTACACACACACACACACACATATACTTAGGTGAGTTTGTTATAAAACAATGACAAATCATTGGAGAGAGGTCCCTGTCTATAGCTTTTCAGACAGAGGTAGAAATAACAATAAGCAAGAATCATATCAGCTTCCTTTCAGTTGTAGAAAAGAGCAACAAGGCAAAGCTTCAGAGCTTGTGCTTGCTCGAAACTTCACTGTTACTGGAGGTGCTGCTGCTGCTGCTAAGTCGCTTCAGTCAGGTCCGACTCTGTGCGACCCCACAGACGGCAGCCCACCAGGCTCCCCCGTCCCTGGGATTCTCCAGGCAAGAACACTGGAGTGGGTTGCTATTTCCTTCTCCAATGCATGAAAGTGAAAAGGGAAAGTGAAGTCGCTCAGTCCTTAGCGACCCCAGGGACTGCAGCCCACCAGGCTCCTCTGTCCCCGGGATTTTCCAGGCAAGAGCACTGGAGTGGGTGCCACTGCCTAGAGGTGAGAGACCATCGACAAGAACCTGATGTAAAGAGAGAGGTGGGAGGTATTGAAGTTCAATGCAAAACGGTGGCCAGGGAGAATCCGCTGGATTAGGAGCCAGCAGACACTGTCCTGCTGCCTGCTGGTCTTGTGTGAGCCTGGTCAAGTCACTTCGACTTGGAACTTGTCAGTTTCCTAATCTGAAAAGTAGGAGAAGTTGCTGCAAATTGTGTCTGAGTTCCTTTCATCTTGAAGATGCTAGCATCTTACATGAAGTTCTAGAAGACCAACTCATAGCTCTGTCAACTCCCTGTACAGCGTGACTTTATTAGAAAATGTAGTTGAGCTGTCATTCATTCTTCCCATATCCATAGCAGATATGACAAATGGCCAATATAAGTAGCATCAGTTAATGATTAATAATAAATCAAGTTTTTCTGACACACCCCCCCCAAGCTATTAGATTGTTATCTTAATGTTCCCTCAGAGTGAGAGAATGGACAGAAAACATGTTTATTTTCCATCTTGAACGTTACTGAACCACATTCCATATAATTTAGAGTAATTAAATCAACACATTAACACATTTATAATTGGCCAGTGTCAATTTCTCCCAGACACAGGAAAGTCAGATATATATGTTTTTATTTTTTAATATAATTTTATTTATTTTAATTGGAGGTTAATTACTTTACAATATTGTACTGGTTCTGCCATACATCAACATGTATCCGCCACAGGTATACACATGTTCCCCATCCTGAACACCCTTCCCTCTTCCCTCCCTGTACCATCCCTCTGGATCATCCCCATCAGATATACATGTTTTTAGAATCTGTCTTCTTATTTTCAATATCCATTTAACTAAGTATCCCAAATGCTGAGTGGGTTAATATGAAAATGCCCAAGGCAATAATCTAAAATGTACAATTTAAACCATTTGATTTTAAAAAACCTTAGACCATTTTTAAAGGCAATTCTTTACCTTTGTGGCTGAAATTCTAATCTGCTACTTCCTCTTACGAAGATTAGGCAGTTACAAAGAAAGATGTCAAAAGATAAACCTAAGCCTCCACAGTAAAGAATCAAAGGAAATCAAATAATATAAAAAGAGAAATACATTTCTGATATCACAAATCTTATTATTTGGACTTGAAGACTGGGTGACCATGGGATACAGCCTAAAAAAATAGGCCCTTAATCTTAACATTGATCATAAAAGGATAAAAAAAAAAACAAACAGAGGTCACTCAAGGTGGGTTCTTATACAAGCAGTCTTCAACCACGTAGTGTTAGGCATGAAGCAATTAACAAATACTCCTGTGTTCTTGCTGTTGAGGGAAGTGGGATGAGTGGAAGGGACATTTGGTGGTACTGTACAGAAATGTTCATTCATTTTTCTAAGATGCAGAGTATTTATTTTTAGCATAGACTATACCTTTGAAGTAATGTTTTTCAGTAAGAAAAACAAGCTGAAAATAATAACCTGCTGCTGGAGAGAACAGAGGATGGCTCTAACAGAAAAATTAGCATTCTTGCACCAAACAGAAAACACGGACTCCACCGGCATGAGAGAGACAGAGTTAAAGCTAAGATGACCAACTGTTCCACTTCCCAGGACTGTACAAGCTTTAACACTGGAAGTCCAAAATTTCCGGAAACCCTTCAGTCTGGGTAAACCTGGACAGCTGGCTTCCCCAGCTGCAGCATCTTGCAGCCATCCTATAACAAGCAAAGATAGAGGGTCTTCATCATCAGTGACACAAGACTTGAGAGATAGAAGCATGAAGGCCTTATAGATGCTGTAAATCAAAAATTCACAGAAGCTCCCAGGACCAAAATGAGATGGTCCTTTTAGCTATGCTGTTTAAATGCATCATTAATTGTCGAGCAAGGAACCAGTAATTAAACTACAAACCCATCATATAGTCTCTCTAGTGTCCTGTGTGTAGGTTTGTGAAACTTAAATATCAAAGACCGATTCACATGGCCCCAGTCCATCTTCTGCCCAGGAAGACTCAGCATTTTTATCAAAGACCCCTTCTTGTTCATTCCTGGTTCAATTAAAACACAGAATTTGCTCAAGACATGGCTCTAGATCAGAGCTTCTCAAATTGGAATCACCTTGAGATCTTGTGAAATGCAAATTTTTATTTGGTAGAAGGGGATTGGAAGGGGTCTTTTCCAATGAATTGGCTCTTAGCCTCAGGTCACCAAAGTACTGGAGCTTCAGCTTCAGCTTCAGCATCAGTCCTTCCAATGAATATTCAGGGTTGATTTCCTTCAAGATGAACTGATTTGATCTCCTTGCAGTCCAGGAAACTCTCAAGAATCTTCTCCAGAACCACAATTTGAAAGCAGTCAGTTCTTTGGCACTCAGCCTTCTTTATGGTCCAACTCTCACATCTGCACATGACTACTGGAAAAACCATGACTTTGACTATAAAGACCTTTAGCAAGTTACTTTACCCATCTCCAGCTTATTTCCCTATCTGTCCATGAGTACGATGCTAATACCTCCCACTTAAGGATTATTTCAAAGAATGAATGAGATTATCAATGTGAAAGTCAAGAAGCAACAATTAGAACCAGACATGGAACAGCAGACTGGTTCCAAATCAGGAAAGGAATACGTCAAGACTGTGTATTGTCATCCTGCTTATTTAACTTATATGCAGAGTACATCATACGAAATGCCAGGCTGCATGAAACACAAGCTGGAATCAAGATTGCTGGGAGAAAATCAGTAACCTCAGGTACACAGATGACACCTCCCTTATGGCAGAAAGAAAGAAGAGCTAAAGAGCCTCTAAATGAAAGTGGAAGGGGAGAGTGAAAAAGTTGGTTTAAAACTCAACATTCAGAAAACTAAGATCATGGTCCCATCACTTCACGGCAAATAGATGAGGAAACAATGAAAACAGTGAAAGACTTTATTTTTTTTGGCTCCAAAATCACTGCAGTTGGTGAGTGCAGCCATGATATTAAAAGACACTTGCTCCTTAAAAGAAAAGTTATGACAAACCCAGACAGCATATTAAAAAGCAGATATATTACTTTGCCAACAAAGATCTGTCTAGTCAAAGCTATGATTTTTCCAGTAGTCACGTATGGATGTGAGAGTTGGACTATAAAGAAAGCTGAGCACCAAAGAATTGATGTTTTTGAACTGTGGTGTTGGAGAAGACTTTTGAGAGCCCCTTGGATTGCAAGGAGATCCAAATAGTCAATCCTAAAGGAAACTGGACTGACTACTGGAGAAATCATAGCTTTGACTAGACAGATCTTTATTGGCAAAGGGAGGTGTCATCTGTGTACCTGAGGTTACGGATTTTCTCCCAGCAATCTTGATTCCAGCTTGTGTTTCATGCAGCCTGGCATTTCGTATGATGTTCTCTGCATGTAAGTTAAATAAGCAGGATGACAATACACAGTCTTGACATATTCCTTTCCTGATTTGGAACCAGTCTGCTGTTCCATGTCCGGTTCTAATTGTTGCTTCTTGACTTTCACATTGATAATCTCATTCATTCTTTGAAATAATCCTTAAGTGGGAGGTATTAGCATCGTACTCATGGACAGATAGGGAAATAAGCTGGAGATGGGTAAAGTAACTTGCTAAAGGTCTTTATAGTCAAAGTCATGGTTTTTCCAGTAGTCATGTGCAGATGTGAGAGTTGGACCATAAAGAAGGCTGAGTGCCAAAGAACTGACTGCTTTCAAATTGTGGTTCTGGAGAAGATTCTTGAGAGTTTCCTGGACTGCAAGGAGATCAAATCAGTTCATCTTGAAGGAAATCAACCCTGAATATTCATTGGAAGGACCGATGCTGAAGCTGAAACTCTAATACTTTGGCTACCTGATGCAAAGTACTGATTCATTTGAAAAGACCCTGATACTGCGAAGATTGAAGGTGGGAGGAGAAGGGGACAACAGAGGATGAGATAGTTAGATGGCATCACGGACTTGATGGACATGAGTTTGAGTAAGCTCCAGGAGTTGGTGATGGACAGGGAAGACTGGTGTGCTGCAGTTCATGGGACTGTAAAGAGTTGGACACGACTGAGTGACTGAACTGAATTGATCGATGTGAAGAAGGTGGTACCACACCTAGCACCGAATAGGAGCTTAATAAGTGATATTTCCCCTTTCCAAGTGAATGGTTTGGGGGTACAAGAATTAATGAGACACCCATCCCAGTTTTCCTGAGAAGACAGGAAACAGAGACATATATGTTGCTATTGCTCCTTCCTTGTAATCAGTATATTAGAGACATACAATGAGAAAAGCCAGCATCTATTTATAGGAAGTTCACCGTGTTTATGTGCCCTATTGCTTGACAGGGTACATCTGGGGAACTTCACATTTTTCTGTGGTTGGTCACTGTTTTGGTTTTTGGTTTGTGGGGTTTGGTTGGTTTCATTTTACTATAGTTTTCAAAGCAGACACGACTTGGCAGATGTTTAGAGTAATAGGTGTGCCTTACTTTTGATGTCTTTGAGAACACAGAGTCCTTAAGGACTGGAGCAATGTCTTTTTATAGATTGTATTTTCTAACAAATAGTGACAATAGTTCCTGAGCATTAAAAAATGCTTCTCCAGATTACATAAGAGGCTATTCTCCAGGAAGCAGAGTGGCTTAGTGTGAAAAAACTAAAGAAAACTAGCATATTCCACATGAATCTTGTTCAGCTTGACAAGGGGCCAAAATGATTGGTGAGTTAACAGAGAAATTCGAAATGAATCCTGTAATTTACTTAGGACTTGGAAGAAGTCTTAAACCTGATACTTCCCAGATAAACCAGTGATGGTGATTTGAGGCTGATAATGATGATCCGTTGGAAATAGAATTGCTGACCCAGGACTTAGGAGACATGGGTTAAATTCCCACTCACATTCCTGACTAGATGTGTTAAATATCATTCAACATTTAAGTGACACTGTAATTTACAATGAATCCCACTACCATCTCATTTGATTCTTATACCCTTCTTTGTAATATAACTATTACAAATGAATAAGTCGAAGCTTGGAGTTTATAAATGATCAAGTCTTAGATACTAGGCTAGTCCACAGCAGCACCAACTATGAACCCCAGCTGCATCTCATTTCCAGAGACTTCACTCTTCCCACTAAAAGTCAGCCATAATCAATATCAGGCAGTTACTTTATTGTCTGTGCCTCAATTTCTTCATATCTTGGACCTACTTACTTCACAGTGATAACATGATAAAAATATGAGTTAATAATGGAAAAGAGATTTGAAAGTACAAAGTCCTGTGGAAGCCTAGAGTGTTACTTGGATGGTTCAAGAAGTGTGGCAGTGAAGCAGAACAAGGCATGCATGTCAGCAAACCCACCACCCTCAATGAAGTCTGTGAGCAAGGCACCCTGAAGTTTTCATTATTTTTTAGTTAACACTCTGCATTTCTAAAAGCCTCCTGGAATATTTTACTTTCACTTGCCAATTTTTGTTAATCCCTCTTGGGCTGAGTCCAAACTTGAAACAATTTCATCTGAAAAAAAATTTTTTTTCGACTTCCATACAGTTCAGAGTATAAAGTCCTCTTTCACAGAGAATAAAAACAAGGTTTACAGTGGAAATGATGTTGTCGACAGGCCAGGGGCCTCTTTGCTTCTCAGCCAGTCATCCAGAGCTGAGCGAGTGGCTTCAGAGGTCAGACTCAATGTCATTTCACCCAGCTCCTCCTGTGAAGAACTTTGTGAATGTCCTGGGCTTGCAATGAACTTACGATGCTGGGGCTTGCTTCCATGAACCCTATAGTTTGGGAGAGTAACTTCTCCAATCATCCAAAAGAAACACGGGCTACGGATCAGGATTGGTCTAAACCGGCTGGATCATTAAACCTGAAATCCAAGGCTGTTAACGAGGTAGGGCAGGTGGGCCCCATGCCAATTGCCTTTCAGCCTCGGGTAGACTTTACTTAAACAAGGCCACGAACTCTTTCAGCTACCTCCTTTCTTTAATGCTTCTTAGCAAATTTGACGGAGAAGGCACTGGCGACCCACTCCAGTACTCTCGCCTGGAAAACCCCGTGGACAGAGGAGCCTGGTAGGCTGCAGTCCATGGCATCGCTAAGAGTCGGACACGACTGAGCAACTTCACTTCCACTTTTCACTTTCATGCATTGGAGAAGGAAATGGCAACCCACTCCAGTGTTCTTGCCTGGAGAATTCCAGAGACAGAGGAGCCTGGTGGGCTGCCGTCTATGGGGTCGCACAGAGTTGGACATGACTAAAATGACTTAGCAGTAACAGCAGCAGCAGCGAATTTGAAATAAGTGATGAATTAAGAGCTGCTATTACCGAGCGTACAGAAATAAAGCCTTCCCTCCAGATGGGCTAGAGAAGGTTATCCAGCCACACAACAGCTACAGTCCAGTGGTGATGCACCTAGAATGGACAAAGGATGGAAGAGGGTCAGGAGTGCAAGAGGATCACCATCCCCCACCCAGTCTCGGGGCAAGCTTGCTGTCCCTGAAACCAGATGATACACATGGAGAAGGGCAGGGCCTCAAGATGCAAGAATAGAGGCCTCAGCCCTGGGTCACCTGTACCCAGTTCTCACCTACTTTAGTAAGAACCTTCTAAAGTGCCACTGTGCCCCATTGTTATACAAGCTGGGCCCCACATTACACAGGACACCAGGGTCTTCAGAGCTGAAGAATGATGATTTGCATGAAATAAAATATGTATTAAGGTAAAATAAGAGAAACGAAGCCTTCCCTTTCTGTTGCCCATCCCTTCCCAGATTATGCCCGAATCTGGTGACACCTGCTCATGCCCAGAGCTGAGCATGGACTGTAGCTCACCAAGCTTCTGTCCATTGGATGTCCCAGGCAAGGATACTGGAGTGTGGGTTGTCATTTCCTCCTCCAAGGAGATCTTCCCAACCCAGGGATCGAACGTGCATCTCCTGCACTGGCAGGCAGATTCTTCACCATTGACTCACCTGGGAAGCCACACTGTGACACCTACACGTGTCCAAGTGGGCCCTGGTCTTGGTTGCCTCCATCCTTTTGGACCTGATAGCCGCTACCTGAATTCTCATCCTCAAGGCTCCACACCACCTTCATCCTCCTTTATGATTCTGAATGTGGGTCAGATTTTTCTTCCAGAAAGTTCTCCTTGATTCCTCAGACAGTACGTGGGGGCTCCTGGCCTCTACTCCCAGCGTTCTCTGTGTTTGCTTCCATCTAAGTATTTATCTTTCCATTTCTTGCCTTTGTTCCCTTGTACTCAACCCACTGTGAAAGCTTCTAACATTTTGATACATTCTTCTCTACAAACTTGGGATAAAGAATGACACGCAGGACTTCCCTTGTGTGTTAAAAATCTGCCTTCCAATGCAGAGGACATGGATTCAATCCCTGGTCAAAGATTCCACACATCACAGAGAAACTTAGCCTATGAGCCACAACTACTGAGCCCATGTGCCCTAGAGCCTGTGCTTCACAACAGGAGAAGCCGCTGCAAGGAGAAGCCCAAGTGCTTACAACTAGAGAACAGCCCCTACTCAGCACAAGTAGAGAAAGCCACACATAGCGATGAACACCCAGTGCAGCCAAAAATAAATAAATACAAACATACTAAACCTTTATTAAAAAAAAAAAAAAAAGGATGACATGCAGACAAATCATGGCGTCTTTAAGGTGGAAGAAAACTGCTGATTATTGCACACTTTCAATAAGCCTTGCTTGGTACTCCAGGTGACTTATCTCATCATACCATCCCAAATATACCCTGAAACTGATATTATTACCAACACCATCATTTTACAAATAAAAAAGCTTCCTCTCAGAGAAGCTATGTAATTTTAGAGAAACTGTCCCAAGGTCACACCAAGAGCAGGATATTCAGATCTGTGTCCAGACCTCAAACCAGTTCTGTGTCACTCTGCTTCTTCCTTTATTCCTAAGGATTTATATTTTTGATTTGAATCAAGCCAAATACCAACTTTACTTTCAAATTTCCTCACAGTGACCCGTGGGTCCTATGTTGAATCACCTAGAAACAAGGTGCTCATTTCTCCAGCTTCTGGGAATGCTGGTTGCTGATGAGAACTGCCCTTTTTGAAGGCAGCTCTTTGCCTTTTTGATGATTGCTTTACTTGTTTACGGTTGCATGGCTCTTCGCTGCTGCCCATAGGCCTCCCCTAGGCTCAGTGAGCAGGCTTCTCGTTGCACTGGCTTCTCTTGTGGAGCACAGGCTCTAGGAGAACAGCTGGCAGTAGTTGCAGCGTGTGGGTTTAGCAGTTGCGGTGCACAGGTTTTGTTGCCCTGTGGCATGAGGGGATCTTCCCATACCAGGGATCGAACCCATGTCTCCTGCATTGGCAGACAGATTCTTAACCACTGGACCACCAGGGAAGTCCTTGACAATTTTTTCATATGCTCCCTCCTGGGTTCAGCCTAATCCAGTGACTGATCAATGCAGAGGTATGGTCTATGTTGTAGGCAAGGTCTCTGTTTCAGTTCAGGAAAACTGCAGGGTCATGTCAGCTCCAGAGCCCCTGGGATTTGCCGAGGCTTTAGCTACACTTGTGTTGCAATTCAGTCTCTCCCTCTGCCCCTTCCTGCTTCCTTCAATCTCTTACAAATGTTGCTCTAGAGGACACTACCTAGTAAACTTCCTGCAGACACATCTCCACCTCCATCTCTGTCTCTCAGGAAACCCAACCACAGAGAAGATGATAGAAAGTCCCTATTTACAAATTACTAATCAGAGAAAGACTTTCGAGCAACCTTCTAGCAGTGGTTTAGGGACACAATGCCTGGTTCACAAAGGATGCAAGTCTTTCAGAGCAGAGTCTCTGGCTCATAGAGCATAAACTTGGAAAAGCACCCCACTCACTATTTTGGGGTACATATATCCCCTGAATCACTTGATCCAGATTTTGTAAAATCCCCAAGTCTCTTTTGCATGCCTCTCCACCACCGTAGTAGGAGAAGGCAATGGCACCCCCACTCCAGTCCTCTTGCCTGGAAAATCCCATGGACGAGGGAGCCTGGTAGGCTGCAGTCCATGGGGTCGCTAAGAGTCAGACACAACTGAGCGACTTTACTTTCACCTTTCACTTTCATGCACTGGAGAAGGAAATGGCAACCCACTCTAGTGTTCTTGCCTGGAGAATCCCAGGGACGGGGGAGCCTGGTGGGCTGCCCTCTATGGAGTTGCACAGAGTCAGACACGACTGAAGTGACTTAGCAGCAGCCAGCACCATAGTATTAGGCTAGCCTTTCAAGTGTGCCCCATAGTTAGGGAGACAGAGCCCATGAGCCCCAGCAGCTCTACACAATCAAACTAGTCCTGTCACTGAGACGGTAGCGGCAATTTCTGCTTTCAGAAAAATGAGGACCACTTTTTCAGTGCAGCCAGTCACTGCTATGCTTGCCAGGCAAGGTTTTACGTAGATGTATTTTTAACTTGGATAGTGCTCAGATAAAAGTAGTAAATGATGTAACTGGGAGCCCAAAATCATGCTATATACCCANAGACACGACTGAAGTGACTTAGCAGCAGCCAGCACCATAGTATTAGGCTAGCCTTTCAAGTGTGCCCCATAGTTAGGGAGACAGAGCCCATGAGCCCCAGCAGCTCTACACAATCAAACTAGTCCTGTCACTGAGACGGTAGCGGCAATTTCTGCTTTCAGAAAAATGAGGACCACTTTTTCAGTGCAGCCAGTCACTGCTATGCTTGCCAGGCAAGGTTTTACGTAGATGTATTTTTAACTTGGATAGTGCTCAGATAAAAGTAGTAAATGATGTAACTGGGAGCCCAAAATCATGCTATATACCCATTCAGCCATCATACATTACTTGTTAGTTAGAATCAACACTCACAGTTTAAAACATCTTGCCTCATTGTCATAGCTTTCATGAGATTGTATTGGGAACATATGAACAGTATTGCCTAGAAATGGCAGAGGGTTTCACCCTAGAGAAGATTCTATGTGCCATATGATCATCATAGCTACCTTTATGGCGTTCTTATTCTAGCCTAGACAAATACGTATATTGTTAGACTGCTATTGTTATAAAACAACTACTGTTATCATTTAGCAATTTTTTTCTTCAAATACCACCTAATTTATTGGGCGTTTACTATTCTGAAATCATATCGCTAAGCAGATCCCACGCTTTAGCTCTCAAAAGCTCTGTGGAATAGGCATCCCCTCCCTCTTCCATTTTATGGGTGATAAAAATAAAACTAACAATGTTTAAATATCTTACTGTGGGCCTAAGCCAAGTTTCAAATCCAGGTCTGCAGAATCCAAAACCCTTGGTTTTAATCAATGCAATGCACATGTACGTTTTGCCTACATAACGAATCTCTCTGATAGAATGGCATTTGGAAGAGAGAGAGAGTAGTCAATCCATATGGTCCTATTGAGTAGTAGTAAGACAAATGGGAAGAAATTACAAAGCAGACAGAGACTTAAGTGTGTCAAACGACCCAGTTCAAATTGTCATTCAGTCGCTACTTCGTGTCCGACTCTTTGCAACCCCAAGGACTGCAGCAAGCCATGCCTTCCTATCCCTCACTGTCTCCTGGAGTTTGCCCAAGTTCATGTCCATCGAATCAGTGATGCCCTCCAACTATTTTATCCTCTGTTGCCCTCTTCTCCTTTTGTCTTTGATCTTTCCCTTTCAAACAGATCGAAGTCCAAACTCTAGGGACAGTCAGACACAGCTGAATATAGATACTCAAACAACTGTTGGACAAGAATAGGTTTCCTCTGTTGGCTTCACTCTCAGGGATAGACAAAGATGGCCACAAGAACATTGAGGCTCACAAACTATCACTTTAGCAACTCTACCAGAGAGAATGTTTGCCCTCTCCTAATTGTGCCATAAAAGTCCTAAGATTGGTTCTGAATAAGCTGACTTTCATCAGATACACTCCTCAGAACTGATCACTTTGAGATGGTTTACAATTATGGCCCAGGACTGGGGAATATGTTGACTCTGGATCCAGGAGGTCAGCTTGGAAGTGCTGGAAACTTCTTCCAAAGTATGTGGGCTGAGACAAGGGGAGGGGAGATTTTCCAAATGAGAGACTGACAGAAAGTGAGAGATCCTCAGAAGACAAAAATGTCAGAGGCCATCTACAGTGAAGAATAGATTTTGACATCTCATAATACACTTTGTTGGAGACCTATTCATATCTCCCTGGCTCTTACGATGCCTGTACACACCAGCCCAGCCAATTGCTACTCCTCTGCTCCTTTGCTAAAGACTAAAGATTGTTCTGCAATTCTGGCCTCTCACTTACACTTTGGGAATTAACTCCCCTCCATAGCAGATATTAATATAGCCAGTAATTGTGCAATCTTGTGAATAAATACCCCAAAACCTTACCCCTTAGGTTAGATAATTCTGAGGTTCCTAGACTTCCTCTGCAAGATTTAAGCCCTAATGATCTAAAGCAATAACTTGATTTAAAATACACTCTTTGTTTATTTCCCTGTCAATCCCCCATGGAAATTCTGCACATCCCTACTAAATAGGGATACCAGGATAACCTCACAAATAAACTAATTGCACTTTAAGTCCTATCTCACAAGTCAAAACTAAGGTGATAGGCTGTTTCATGTGGCAGTGAACTTCACGGCAGTCAAAGCATTCGTGAATATAAGAAGGTATTTGCAGAGACTCGGGAATAAAAGGGGTGATAGAACTGAAGGACCCACGTTTAGATCTTGCTGTCCTTTCTAATGCTAAGTTGAATCATTGTTTAATTGACTTCACTCTTACAGAAAAAAAAGACTTTAATTCATGCTTTGGATTCTGAAGTTTATGAATGAGTTAGAAGAGTTCTCTGGGGAGGACATTTTTCTAGAGGTTGTTGGAAAGTACGATATTCAGCCTCTTTTGTTGTGGCACATTCTTACGAAATGACCTCCTTTGTTTGCTCAGCTCTTCTTCAGCTTAGGAAGTGCTCAAGGTTACTAGAATATGTCATTTCCTTGGTCCTGACTAGTTTTAAATTTTGACACCCACCATCATCCAGGCAGAGAATGAGCCTTCAGAAAAGATTTCCTAAAACAAAGGACGCATGCAGCTGCCACAGAGAAGTAGGTGAGGGTGTGTCATCAACTTAAGTTCTTTGAGTTCTTTTGGACATACGCCCAGGACACAGAAATGTAAAGGAAGTGATTTCTTTCAAAATAAACTTATCAATCAAAAAAAGATAAAGAACTATTTCGTCTTTTTGATGTGTGAAAGAATGCATGTCATTTGGAACTTATTCCCAAGTGATATCTTTTATTTCCCCACTGGTAGTTGTTCACAACTCACTCATGAAATACTAATGATAGGTAGAATTTGTTGAGTGATAACTCTGTGCGAGCATGATGAAAACTCCTTAATACAAATTATTACATTGACTCCTCTCAAGAAAACATGTGCATGGCATCAGCATCTTAAGTTCACACAACAAGGAGAGGCAGCTCTCCATGTGTCTAGGGGCATATTAGTAATGCCTTCTAAAGGTAATGCTTAAAACATTGAGCATTTATATCGCTCACAAGACTATGGGGCAGCTGGGCCATTTTCTTGGCCTCAACTAGGCTGGCCCATGCATCTGTGGTCAGCCATGAGTTAAAGATGGCTTCAGGAGAGATGGCTCTGCTGAGCTCTTTTGGACTCACTCACATGTTTGGGGTCAAGTGGCAACTGGCTAAATTATGGTGCTCTTGGTTGAATCAGCTGGGCTCTCCATCACCTGGCCTCATGCTCCAAGAGGTTTGTTTTTATATGCTCACAGGTTATTACTGTTCCTCTCTGATGGAGTGCCTGGAGCCATTCCCATATTCTGAAAGCCAGCTCACAACTTTGGAGTCTACTTGGCCCATCAGGTCCCTTAATCTATGAGCTCTGGTTTCATGAACACAACCCCAATTTGGGTTTGGTTTGGTTTTGTTTTACTTTTCCTTTACCTTTTTAAATTCCTCTCCCTTTTAAAATTTCACCTTCTTTGAATTCATAGATACACAGAATAAACTAGTGGCTACCAGAGGGGAGAGGGAAGGAAGGAGGGGCAAAATAAAGATAGGGGAAAAAGAAGTGTTATGGGATTATATGAAATCCTGTGTGTGAAACTTTTGAAAATTATAAAAATACTACAGAGTTTAAAGAATCTTTCAAAATTAAAAGATGAAAAACTGTGCCGTCTCTTTTTTAAGTATTATAATAGTGTTTAAGTCTATAAATCTTTTAAAAATCTTATTGCATTCAATTGAATTTGGTTTCTCATCCATGGTAAATGATAGGAAAGAGGACTCTCACCCCCACATTTGCATAAATGGCTTTGAAACCAAAGGACAGGTATCTGCCCTTCTCTCTTGTCATCTCTTCTGTGAGTTCAGACCCATCTTTCCAGTCAGTGGCAAGGCTGTAAACACTGATGCTGTTATCTCCTCTGTTCATTTATCATTCAGTGATCCTCTGCCAAGACACTCTTCAATGCAAGGCTTTGTATTAGCTGCTTGGGACACAAATGGGTGAAACCCAGTCTTGGTCCTTAAAGAGTTAGCAGGGTTCTGGATGAGCCTGTGATGTAGAAAAATCTCTTCAGGTAACCTTGGGCTTGTTGAGATACACACATCTTTAGGGGTTTCTTTTGTACTCTTCTTCTGTGCCTGAGAGGACTCTTGTATAGAGAAAGAAGTCTGTGTGGCTGAGGGTTATTGGGGAGGACTGTCTGGCTCCTGAGCTGTCTTCTCCTGCAGGCTTCCCTGGCAGAGGAGATGCCCTTGTTCATCCCCAGCCACCTTGCCAGGCTCCTCTGCCAATGTCAGCTGCTGCTGTGGCCTCCCGTCTTAAAGTCTACACTCTGTGGGGCCCTCCTCTAGAGTCCAGATCTCCTCCAGGCTCAGAATCTTTCACCCTCTAGGGGCTGGTGGTCATCATAAATAAGCTGTGGGTCTCTCTGCACAGGTGGTGGTGTGGGAGTTAGCTTCAGCCCCCTCTTTGTTCCCCCACTGCCCCTGCACCGCACTGGATGGTAGCTTCTTGCTGACTGTGCTTCTCTGAAGGGCTTGCAGACTCCCAAGGCTCTGCCTAGGGATACAGGAATCAAGTTCTGATGTTGTCAAGTCCTTTTCAATGATATTAGGTTTCCTTAGCCTCCAGCTTGACACTTCACACCAAGGGGTAAAAGGAAAAGCCAGGGGAGGGCTTGAGAACATATAACATAATAGGCTTTACGTCTAACAAGGATGGCCTGATTGCTAAGTTGGGAGAAGACTAAGGGTGAATCAAAGGCAGAAACAAGGAGGTCAGGTATCATATTATTGAAATAATCCAAATAAGAGATGATGGTGCCTTGAACCAGAGTGGTCATGCGAGAGATGGTGAGAAGTAGGTGGGTCCTAGACATATTTTAAAAATAGAACAAACAGGATTTGTTAATGAAATAGATGTGGGGTGTGACTGAAAGAGAGGAATTAGGAACTTTGCATCTAACACAAGGTTGTGCAAAAAGTTCATTCGAGCTTCTCTGTAAGACGGTATGGAAAAACCTGAACAAACTTTTTGGCCAACCCAATAGAAGGATGGAATTCCATCTACAGAGAGGGAGAAGGATGCAGAGAGGCAGGCTGGGGACAAAAATGTTGGGAGTTGGTTTCTGGTACAATCTTATGTATTCACATGGAGGTGTCAGACATAGTTGGTTATATAGTTCTGTGGCAAACTCAGAGGAGACCCAGATTTGGTGGGTCATTTTGGGAGTCATCAGTGTATGGATGGTATTAAAGTTGTGAAACTCCATGCCAGTGAGTGTAGATAGAGAAAGATCATGTTCAAAGACTGAATCCTAGAGCACATCAAAGTTTGGTAGTTGGGGAACCGGGCAGCAAAGAGCAGAGGAGACTGAGATGGAACCAGTGGAAAACAAGAGAATGGTATCCTGGAAGAAATGAGGAATTCTTTTCACTGCAGAGGGAGTGGTCACTTGGTCAAATGCTACCAATAGGTTAAGGAAGATTGAGGTTTGCAACATGCAGGTCTCTGGGGAGACATTAACAAGAGACATTTCATAAAGTGGAAATGAGATAAGCCTGAATGGAGCGAGTCCAAAAGAGAACAGAGAGAGATATAAAGACAATAAACATCTCTTTGAATGAGTTTTGCTAAAAGCAGGAGCAGGGAATATGTGGCAACAGCTGGAAGGAAACACGGCATGCAGAGAAGGGAGTTTTTTAGGATAAGAGGAATTACACACCAGCTCCGTTTGCTAATAAAAATATTTGTGCAGAAGAGATAAAGGATGCTTGTAGGGGCAAGGTCCTTGTATAGGGAAGAGAGGATGGGTTCTGATGTAAAAGTGCAGAGATAGGTTCTGGACATAAACACAGATGTGTGTCATTCATACTGACTAGAAGAAAGCGCAGGATACAGGATATAGTGCCAGGATATAGTCCAGATATGTACAAGGTAGAAGTGGCGGGGAGACTGTGAGAAAATTGTCTTCTGCTTCCTTCTATTTCCCCAGTTAAACAGGAAACAAGAGCAAGAGATGGTAGGTCACTGTGCAGTCAAAGCTTTTTGGAGCTGCCATCCCGGAATGTAACAAGTTGGAAAGAGTGTGGTGATAGAAAAGTGTGATGGTTGAAGCTGAGATTACAGAGAGGTGGTGGTTATTTGAATGCCAAGGTCTGGGGAGGGGGGATAGAAAGAAGGTAAAAGCCATAAGAGATCAGGTGACTGCCAGGATTATCTTCACTGATACTGAAATCACCAGCTGGTGATATGAACAGTAATTAAAATTATGAGAATGAATCAATAGTTATACACTTTACAGAATAAAAAGGGAGACAGCCTTGAATCACAGGTCTGCAGATGCCTGTAACAAGGAGTGGGGTGAGAGGTATAAATTGATGATGTAAACTTCAAAGCTAATTTTCAGAGCAGAAGGAGGGAGAAGAGTCTGGATACAATCATGGAAAAATAGGAGGATATCTCTCTCACCTCCAGGCTAATGATAGAGGGAATCCAAAAAAAATTAAAATCACTTTGTAGGGAGACAAGATTCCTAGGAGTATCTGAGTTTCTGTTAGAGCAAGAAGGTAGAATAGAATTTACTAGAGTTTACAAGGAAGAGGTTAAGGATATAGTTATTGTTTGCTGTTTAATCACTAAGTCATGTCTTTTGCAGCCTCCTGAACTGAAGCTCACCAGGCTCCTCTGTCCATGAACTCTCCCAGGAAAGAATGCTAGAGTGGGTTGCCATTTCCTTCTCCAGGGGACCTTCCCGACCCAGGGATCGAGCCTGCTGCCCTCGTCACGTCTCCTGTGTTGGAGCTGGATTCTCTACTCTTGAGCCCCAGGTGATATTGCTAATGACTGATCTGGAACTGCACAGAGCACAGTGGAAAGATTTGGGAATTGGGAAGAGGTGAAGAGGGATCTGCATATTACATACGGAGCTATACACAAACATATTTAGGGGAGAAAGAATGACCTAGGGCTACAGGGTTTCTTACAGTGTCTGATGGAAATGAAGATCAAGATGGCCTCCAAGACATTGGTGATAAGGCTATGAACAAAGTGGGAAGTCGAGTATGTGGCTTTTCCTGGTGCTCCCAGAACTCTAGGACACTCCTTTCTTTCCTCCCAGTGGTTTGTGGAAACTAAGGGAGACAGGGTGTTACTGGGAGCAATAAAGTTTGATTCCTCTTTCCTTCTTGCTGAATGTTCTTTGCTTGGTTCATTCATTAATTCAGGGAACAATATCTGTTTGAGTCCAACTGAATGTGGGCTTCCCTCTTAGCTCAGTTGGTAAAGAATATGCCTGCAGTGCAGGAGATCTGGGTTCAATTTCCAGGTTGGGAAGATCCCCTGGAGAAGGAAATGGCAACCCACTCCATTATTCTTGCCTGGAGAATCCCAGCCTGGCAGGCTACAGCCCATGGGGTCATAAGAGTCGGACACAACTTAGTGACTAAACCACCACCACCAGCAAACCTGAACACTACAGCAGCAGCTCTCAGCATTCTGCAGCAGTGAGACAAAAGTCAGTTTCTTCTCGCATGGAGCCTTCAGAGTATTTGCGGAAAACTGACTTTATTCATTCAACCAACCAATACTCGGAGAGTGACATGATCAGATTTGCGTTTTCCTCTTAAAGCTTGATCTGGCTTTACTAGGGAAAATGGATTCAGGTAGGGCATGGATGAGACAGAGAAACCAGTTAACATGTCAGTGTTGCAGTCCAAATGAGAAGCTAGAGAATATAGTGGGAAGTTACAGAGATAGAGGGTGCTTCCAGGTGGCTCAGTGGTAAAGAATCTGCCTGCCAATGCAAGAGACACAGGAGAAGTGGGTTTGATCCCTGGGTCAGGAAGATCTTCTGCAGGAGAAAATGGCAACCCAGTCCAGTATTCTTTCCTGGAAAATCCCATAGACAGAGGAGCCTGGAAAGCTGCAGGCCGTGGGATTGCAAAGAGTCAGACAGGACTTAGGGACTGCACATATGCATAGAAAGAAGTGAATGGATTTGAAATACATTTGTGACCATCTGTAAACTATGGGACTTGGTGATGGATAGGAGGTGAGGGAAATGATAATGTCAAAGACAATTTCTACATTTTTGACTTAATTGCCAAATGAATAATGATGTCATACACTGAGATTGGAAACACTGGAGATGACCAGTTTTAGGGGAAGAGAATCATAGGTTTATGTGACCTATTCAGATGAAGTTAAAGTAGTCATCAGAAAATATTAACACTTGATATTTGTTGTATATTCTGCTCTACATCAGGCATCCTCCTAAGTGCTTAACAGTTATTAAATCAGTGACTGTATGCATCCTAAGTCGTTTCAGTCATATCTGATCCTTTCAGTGTCATGGACGTAACCCATCCAGAAGCCATCAGGCTCCTCGGTCCATGAGATTCTCCAGGCAAGAATACTGGAGTGGGTTGCCATGCCCTTCTCCAGGGGATTTTCCTGACCCAAGGATCGAGTCCTCATCTCTTATGTCTCCTGCATTGACAGGCAAGTTCTTTACCACTAGTGCCACCTGGGAAGCCCCATTATAAAAAGATGGTAGAAATTCTTCTCCATTTTGTAAAGGAAGAAACTGAGGCTCTGAGGGACTAAATAATTCCAGGGTCACATCTTCCTTGGTGGCTCACATGGTAAAGAATCTGCCTGGAATGCAGGAGACCTGGGTTCAATCCCTGGGTCAAGAAGATCCCCTGGAAAAGGGAATGGCAACCTACTCCAGTATTCTTGTCTGGAGAATGCCATGGACAGTGGAATCTGGTAGGCTATACTCCATGGGTTTACAAAGAGTCAGACACAACTGAGTGACTAACACTTTCACTTTCGGGTCACACTAGCTGTCAGTCCATTCCAAAGGCCCTGGCTTATCCACTACTCTATGCTGTCTTCCTAGGGGTTACTTAAATATCTGAATGTTTAACACCTCAAAGAAGGGATCTGGGCTGGACATAGAAGCTTCAGCCGTAATCAGGGACAGTATGACCCAAAGGGGAAAAAAAGCCACATAAAAACAGAATTACCAAGAGTCTGAGAAATTGGCAGAAATAAGAGGAGTTCCAGAATACCATGTTGAGAAATGCTTGCTTTCTAAAGGGGGGCAGGTAGGGGAATGAGTTTCTCAGGGCTACCATATAACAAAACAGCACCAATGGGTGGCTTAGAACAACAGAAACATATTTCTTCACGGTTCAGGTGTGAGCAGAGTTGGTTCCTTCTTAGGGCTGAGCAGGGATCTCTTCCAAGCTCCTCTCCTAACTTCTGGCTGCCGTCATTCCGGGGTGTCCCTTGGCTTGTAGAATCATCATTTCAGTCTCCACCTCTATGGTAGCTTTCCCTCTGTCTCTGCATCTCTCAGAGTCTCCAACCTCTCTCTCCTTATAAGAACATCAGTAATGGGATTGAGGGCCCATCCTATTCCAGTACAGCCTTATCTTAATTTGATTACATCGCAAAGAATAAGGTCACATGCATAGGCATGAACTTTGGGAAGACACTATTCAACCCACTACAATAATAAAAATGACATTATAACAAACCAGTTTTTTTCTACCTTGTTTAGGCACCAATACCTTCCGGTTTTTCAGATCGCTTGATTTGAGCTCCTCACCAAAATCCTAATTTCTTCCTCATTGTGAATGTTTGTGATAGAGCAGTTGCTTGGTCAGGACTTTTGCTAGATGCTCACATTTCTCTTTTCTCTAGGTCAATGGTTATTAAATTTGTTAAAACGGATGCTGGTTCTAACCCCCAGAGTTTCTAATTCAGTAGTTTAAGGGTGTGACCCCCCCAAATTTGCATTTTTTTTTTTACAAGTTCCCAGGTGATGTTGATGTTGCTTCTGCTAGTTCTGAAGCGCATTTTGAGAATCACTGCTCTAGACTCCAAGAAAACTGCTTTCTCCAACTCTGTCCTTGGGTAAAAGAGCTCACAGTTACATCAATTATTTATTTCTCTGTTTCCTATGTGTAGTTTATGACTAGACGCACCAACACCCCCAACAGACGCAAGAATGCTGGTGCTTATGCTGACATCATTACTCTACTCATGATAGTTATCATTTTCTGTATCCCACTACAAGTTTCAAAGTGCCTTCCCAGCCTCTATTTAATGTAACCGTCTCATGAGTGATAAGTTGGCTCTTGTTGCCCCATTTTACCAAAGAAACCTTCCATTCAGAGGAGTTAAGTATCTCGAGGAACATCCTCACTCGCTGGTAGTAGAAGCTTTGTCGCAAATTTCAGTCTTTTCATTCCAGGGCCATTGCAATCTCAGCTCCTCAGCAGCTGTATCATAGATTCAGAACCCAACTCTTGATGAAAAGATCTGGGTGGTGCTCCATGAAAAATGACTACAATTGAGACAACTCGCAATTTTTTTTTTCTAAGCCATTTTTGCTACCAGCTACAAGATCAAGGTGGTGGCGATGTTTTCTCTTATTCCCTTTCTCTCATCCTAGCAGAGGGCTTATCAGCCTAGTTCATCAAAGTACTTTGTTCTCTGCTCCCTCTGTTTGTCCGAAAGGCAAGCTTTGTATATACGTGTCAGAGAACATTTCCTGACACTAGTTCTCTGAAGTTAATCTGTCCCTGACTCTTCCGAGGAACCAAGGCAGGTAAACATGATGTGAGCTGTGTTTTCTCCTATTGTTTCAACCTTCCTCCTCTATAACTTCACCTCTGAAGTGAAGTTCAGAGGTGATCATGTATCTGGCAAGTGGTAAAACTGAGATCTGAACCTATCGAGTCTACATCCCTAACCATTTCATACTGCCCTGCTCCCAGACCTCAAGAGTCCTCATTTTCTAACAAAGTCTTACTAAATTCCTGAACCTGACATTGCACAACCAACTCACCCATGTTTGCACCTTCTTTGTATTCCAGTAAGGCTGGCTCCTCTGAGCAGCAGTTTCCAGCTCACCTGTCACGCTCACTCCTGTCTCTGTGACATACATCAGAGTCATCAAAAACACAAGTTTTGGAGCCAAATAATTCTAAGATATAACTTCTCACTTCTTCGATTACATTGTAACCTTGAGCAAGTCACTGATTTCTGTAACCACCATCTCTTCATCTGTAAAATGGGTACAATAATATCAACCTTGCTCAGTTGCTGTGAGAGTTAAATGGATAATTTTTGCACTGAGTGGCATCTCAGTAACTGGAGCTCTTCTTATTGGCATCATGCTATTGCCCCAACCTAGAGCACTGAGTTTACTCCTTTTGCCCAAATGTTCCTAAATGCTCACCTCACTTTTTCCTCACATGAAAACACCCTGACTATAAGCAGATAGGGTAGGGATGTGGTCCCAGAAAAAGAGAATCAGGCATGGCTTTCTTGACATAATAGAAGCCATTTTGTGATCTAAGCCTGGTTGCAATGCTTGTCTTTGAACAGGTCTCAGTAATAACAATCCTAAGAGAACAAAAGGACCAATTTAGCAGGCAAGAGAAGTAACAATAGAAAGGATAAGGAATCAGTTGCAAAGACTCCCAGTTCTATTTCAATGGTAAAGACTAACCTAAAGCACTGTCCTGAGCTGTTTAACAGAATTTAAATTGCCCTCAAGTGATCAACCACCAGACCAGCTGGAATCTAAGGAATGATCCTGTTGACTTTTTCTGACCTGCCCCCACTTAGTTGACTCCAATCAACTAAGGCCTGGGCTCTTGTCTACTGCCCAAGCCCCTTCATGAACATGCATGTACCATGGATTATGACATCTCCAGTTTTGCTGTTTTGAGAGACATTACTTTGGGAAAGATTTCCCAGTGTTCTCCTGACATGCTGCAAGCAATGATAGGTCCTTCCTTCTCTTTGGCTTGGCTGTGCCTTTGACTGAACACCCATCAAGAGGTGAACCCAGTTTTTGGGTAATGTGACAAGTCACGCTATAATCTCCATTATATTTTAATTTCTCTTGGAGCCTTGGTGCACTGTAGAGGAAGTATTTTCCTAACATTACGTCCTGTTTATTTCTCTGCTTTCTGCCTCTTTCACACACAATATGGGTATACGTAGAGCTCAACTTGGCCTCAGAAGTTTAATTGCCTGACCGCTTTCTTCTCCTCTCCCTTCCAGCAGCATCAAACAAACCCTGCCATATAACAGGTGGCTTTTCATCTAGGTACTGTTGCACAGGTCAGCTGTGATGACCTTCCTTTCTCCTGCCTCCCTGCTTCTTAAACTGGGTAATATTTAACATCTCTACAACCATGGAAGTCTTCCGTCTTTATCCAGTGATGCTGGGTGAGGCGCTCCAAGGCTGAGTTGTCACACACAGTGAGGTAATATTCTCTTTACATGCCTATGTCTCTCCTCCAGACTCAGAGCTCCTTGAGGACAAGATCTGGGGCTTTGCTCACTGTCATATCTGCAAGGATCTACACAGGTGTAGTATTTATTGAATGAGTGAATATGTTTATGAATCAGCATGAGAATGTCTAACACAGTGGTGTTAGACTGAACTGATGGCAGGTGAAGTTGCTACAAGTCTAGGTATTTTGCCAGGAAATTTCTGTATATTTACATGGCTTTCCAGTAAAGTACAAACAAACACCTAAGTGTTTATCACCTCCAGACATTGCCCTTCCCTTCCAATCATCCTTTGGAACATCACCATCATGCTCCTTCACTCCTCTCTTTCCAATGCCCTCCTTCACTCCCAAGGGAGTTGCCTAGGTGCTGCTTCAATATTCACAGCATCAGTTCAGTTCAGTTCAGTTCAGTCACTCAGTCGTGTCCGACTCTTCGCGACCCCATGAATCACAGCACGCCAGGCTTCCCTGTCCATCACCATCTCCCGGAGTTCACTCAGACTAACGTCCATTGAGTCAGTGATGCCATCCAGCCATCTCATCCTCTGTCGACCCCTTCTNTATCACCCAAACCATTGAATACTTTTGGGTGAATCATTCCCAGTCTGAACTGATAATCCTCAAAGCAACCTTTTCTTTCTTGGCCATAAAAAAGCAATAGCTTGTTAGTCATACAACTATTTAACCCAGTCCCTCCCTAGTTCTACAACGGAGCTCCAAGCCCAGAACTTATAATCCACCCACCCACACTTATTGAAATGAGATTATTGTTCCCACAGAAAAGAATCCTGCAATTGCACAAGTTCCAACTGTGTTCCAGAGAGTGATAAAGGCCTGGAGTCGTTTGGTAGGCTTCTAAGGGGCAGCAAAAAGGAATGAAAGATTTCAGCCCAGGTACACCTTGTGAAACAGTATTCCTGCAAATATCCAGAAGGCTCCCTCACCCTTTAATCTAGAAGCCACCAAGAAGCCCTGACAGTTAGAGGGGTGGTCAGGATAAATGCCCTCATCATGGCCCCCAAAGTTGTAGCAGCCACGAAGAACATGCAGCCTGTGGGGTTTCAGGCTGAGGAATAGCTTGGCACAGCAGAAAAAGAAAAGGCTTTGGGGTCATATTAACAGGGATCATGGTCTCACTTGTTGCCTGTGAGAGTCAGAAATTACAGCTCTGAATGGCGTCTGTGTGCCAGGAACTGTTTTAGTCACTGAAGTAAGACCTCAGCAGATCCTCCATCACCCACCCAGAGCTAGACTTTCTCCTCCTTTAAAATGAGGATCATAACTTCAAATCTTTATAGTTGTTATAAGAAGAGGAGATAGTGCGGGTACCATGCCTGGCCCACAGCCTACACATCATTGACAAAAGTGATGCTTCTTTCTCACTCTTTGGGAAGGGCTGGTTTCAAGATATCTTGAAGAATAGGAGCCCTTCATTTAAGGACCAAACTCCCAGCTGCAGCTCCAAAGAGAATTCAGCTAAAGCAAATATGGGGTTAAAAGTCAGGGTTTGAGCTTCAACTCCCTAACCATTCCAGAGACCAGAGGAGCTTCTGGGTTAAAATGACACAATGCAGGGGCCACTGGGAGAGAATCTGAAAGGACTGGGCTTCTGGGTTGGAAACATGGGAGTAGGCATCAAAAATGGACTGGCTGGGAAGCCACTGGAGGCCTGAAGGAAGATAGACATGCTTTGACTTCCCATCACTCCCTTTTAGAGAGGCAAGAGTGAAGAGAGCAAACCAGTCTGTCCTTGGGGGATGAAGTTCTCGAGGCAAAGAGGCAAGGCTGTTGCTCTCTGTGATGTTTCCTGGATGCCTTTCTGCTGCCCAGCAGAGCCTAAATGCCTTGGGCACAACTGCCTCATCCATGGCCCTCTAACATTGCCTGAAAATCCATCCTCCTCCTAAACTGGAGACTCATCCTGAACAACAGTTCCTCCAGGGCCCAATTATATCCTTGTTGGTACTAAGCGTCTTATGCACTATCTGACCCAGAGAAATATTTATGTATACAGAGGTACACTTTTTACAAATTTAGAATAATGCTATATAAACCAGTTTGTATCTTCCTTTTTCCTCTCGAAGTGTAGAATTGTATCCTCATCTTTCTAATGGCTGCAGGGATTTCCTAATCTAGATATACCCTGATTAACTTAGGCATTCTACTACTAATGAATGATTGTAATTTTTTTCTGTTCTTTTTAGCTTCTCAAATAACCTTTTTTAAAAATATAAATTTATTTATTTTAATTGGAGGTTAATTACTTTACAATATTGTATTTGTTTTTTCATATATCAACATAATCTGCCACAGGTATACACGTGTTCCCCATCCTGAACCCCCTAAACTGTTTTTTTAAACTTCTTATTTTGTATTGGGTTATAGTCAAAGAGTCGACTCATTGGAAAAGACTCTTATCCTGGGAAAGATTGAGGGCAGAAGGAGAATGGACAACAGAGGATGAGATGCTTGGATGGCATCACCAACTCAATGGATATGAGTTTGAGCAACCTCTGGGAGATAGTGAAGGGCAGGGAAGCCTGGTGTGCGGCAGTCCCTGGGGTTGCAAAGAGTTGGACAGGACTTAGTGATTGAACAGCAACAACAATAGCTGATTAACAAAGTTGTGATAGCTTCAGGTGAACAGCGAAGGGGCTCAGCCATACACAGCAAATAAACTCTTTGCGTTCTTGTCTGCATCACTGATTACTTCTAACAATAGAATCCCAGAAGTAATTCATCACACTGTCTTGTGTATAGGAAAGCAGTAAGTGGTAAGGAACAAAAGGTCTGCAGCTAACCACGTTGGCCAGCTGTGTGATTTGGGTCTGATATTTAACCCCTCTGAGCTTCAGTTTCCTTACTTGAAATTTACTTGTAGTTTATAACAGTAACTAACAAATAGGATTGTTGCAAAGAGCAAATGAATTAATATATATGAAACACATAGAACAGCACCTGGCATATGGTAAGTGTTCTACGAATGTCTGCTATTATTGTTGTAGTTATTGCTATTATTATTTATAATTACACTATTGTGTCCCACAAGACTGGGAGGCCCTCGAGGGCAATGGCCGTGTCTCATCCAGTCATGTCTTCCAAAGCTCACAACCTGGCACTGAGGAGGAGCTCTGTGCATATTTGCTAAATTAGAATCACAGATGTGGAAATCAACCACTGACTTGGTCATTGACCAATATGCCCCCATAAGTGGTTCATTAGTTTGGATTAAATCTCTATCTTCAAATATATATTGAATCTTACCAGTACTTTGCACATATGTTTGGAATGAATTTATTGGATGTATTCTAAAGATAAGGATTGATAAAAGGAAGGAGAAAGATGCATGAGGAATCTGGGTGCCCTAGGGAAAACGCAGAGCAGACGTGAACAAGGAAGCAGAGGGAACAGGAATGGGAGTGGCCAACCTGAAGACAAACGTTAGCAGCTCACCAGTTTTTCCCAGGGTTGGCTTTGTACCTGTGAATTTATATTACAGCCAGGCTCCTGTTCACTTAACTGTGGCTGCTCATACCCCCTTCCATCAACAGGATAAACGTGGAATGAGGAAGCAAACAAGGAAGCTAATAATTACTGAATGCCTGCTGTCCAAAGAAGACTCTTAAATATCGATCTTATTTGAATCTCACAGACATTCAAATGCTGGGAGGTCTATGCTATTATCCCTTCTCTACAAATAAGAAAACCAAGACATAGCCAGGAGTAGTCAAGCAGCCAGGACACCGAGAGCAATAATTTAAACTCTGACCTCTGTACTTTCCTGTTCTAACCATTTCTTCCTTGTTTAAGTAGAACCCAAACAGGGCTCACTTCCAAGCAACAAACCATTCTAAGCGTAGTATTCTGGTTTCCTACACCAGGGAGGGAAAGGAAAGTGTACATTTGTTTTAAATCCCACCCATTACACTGCCTGGAAACAAGCACTGTCATTAGCCTTTGTTTTTGCTTAGGTACCATGGTTAGAGAAGCAAAGGTGTTGAAACAGGTAAAAGTTAAGTATGCCCAGTCGGCAGGTGGGGACTTGCATCATCAGAGAACAGAAACTGTTGAAAGTTTTATAGTTGGAGGAAAGCCAGCACAGCTGAATGTCAAAGACAGTGTTCAAAGTTTGACACAAACGTCCTTTCAATCACCAGCTTCCCTCTTGGTTGTAAAAAGAAGGAAAAAGGAAAAGAAACGGCATTTTGTTCTTAGTTTTCATTTTTGACCATCAAACTGTGATCCCAGTCCTCAATAAAAGGGAAATTGAAATGATTCACTGTGGTCCCTACAAGAATTTGGTATTTTCTGGAGAAAAGCAAGCACAGATATATTTATATGTCTGGAAATATATGTACTGCTTAGGCATCTGAATCATTCATGTCCTGGAGTAAAATCTTAGATTTATTTTCAGTGGTGCTTCCAAGGATTTGATAACACAAATCTTCCATTATTGTCTCATGTGTTATCATCTCTTGATGGGGAAATAAAATAGAGACTAGAATTTATTTTCCAACCTATATAGGGAGGAAACTTGAGGCACTTGATGAAGCAACTCATCTAAAAAGTATAGATAAATAAAAGGCATTTTTGAAAAAAAAAAAATCAACTCATCCAGGGCCCCATAATCATAAATTTCAAGACCTTATTGGATGCCACGTTGCTACTATCTCAGGGAACCTCTTTGGTCTATTCCTGGATGAAAGTGTGAAAGTGCTATTTACTCGGTCGTGTCCGACTCCTTGCGAGCCCAGGCTTCTCTGTCCGTGGAATTCTCCAGGCAAGAATACCAGACTGGGTTGCCCTTCCCTTCTCCAAGGGATCTTCCTGATCCAAGGATTGAACTTGGGTCTCTCACGTTGCAGGCAGATTATTTATCATCTGAGCTACCAGGCATTGACAACCGTCTAAACCCTGCCTCATCATGCTCAGAAGAGAAAGTGTTTTGTTTTATTTTTTCCTCTTTGTGGGATGCCATATTTCAAAGAAAATGTTCCCTATGAGCAAGAGAGACATTGAACAGGCTTGGGGAAGGTTGGAATCTGTCTGCAAAGCAGTATTAGTCCCAGGTGGTTACTGATCAGTTACACAGTTATGCTGATGGTTTATTAAGCCACTTAGAAATCTGTTTCTTCAATAGCAGGTACATGGCTGCTTCAAAGTCTGAATCGAGGCTCCACTCTTGTTCGTGTTACAAACTCTTTATCTTCACGATTGAATGTATCAGGTTTATATCTACAACTTGGAGGTATCAAATATTTACTGAAAGCCGAACACTGATAAAGCACTTCTAAAGATTTTGCTCATTTATCCTCACAGTCACTCTGATGAAGGATTACTATCCCCCCCATTTTCTGGCTCAGAAAACTGAGGGTTATAATTATACCCCATTGAGGGAAGCAGAAGACCAAAGGAGCCATTATCAGTAAGAACTGCGTTATGAATTATTCTAGGAAACTTTAGAAAGAAACCGTCACCTCGGTTTGTGGCCTGTTGAGAGAGGATGACTTCTGAGATGCCTGGGGTGGTGGTGGGAGGGGTGGGGGGATGTGGAGTGAGGGGCTGGAGGGTGGTGAATGGACAGGCAAAGGGAACACCATAATGAAAAGGCCTGGGCTCTCCAGAGAACAGAGTGAATTTGCAGTACTTCTTAAAGGCAACTCACTTGACACCTGACCTGGCTCTCTTCACCTTATACAAAGCAGATATCTACCTTACACTTGGTAACTTATACAGAGCAGGGATATACCTTGTTGTATGATTGCCTTCAGTGTGGGCCAGATGCTTGACTTCACAGCCCTTGCCCCTGGAGATGGATCTCCAAGCTCCCAAGTATCGAATTGGTTCTTAAACCCCACCTGATGTCATGGCAATAGAGGTGTTAGTTGCTCAGTCAGGTCCAACTCTGTGCAGCCCCATGGACTGGAGTGCACCAGGCTCCCCTGTCCACGGGATTCACCAGGCAAGAATGCTGGGGTGGGTTGCCACTGCCTTCTCCAGGGGATCTTCTCGACCCAGGAATCAGTGAAGGAGTGGCATTGGCTAATCCCCCAGCAGTCAAGGAGAAAGTTTATTTCAGGAGCCAGGCTCGGGTGGACAAAATGTTCAGGCCTTCCAGGTTCTTTCATAATAAGCAGAATTTTTTTCTTTTCTTTCAGTGATACCTGTAATGAATTTTAACTAAAGGTAATAACCAGCTCCACTCACCAAATGGCAATCAGCTGTGAGTATCAACCCTCAGGGAATCATTCCTCTTTTAAAAAGAAAATTCTCATTTAAATAAATTACACATTGGCCTCTGGGTTAATGTGCAAATTGTAGGATATGACTACCAGGACTTTTGCCGAGAATATATGAGACATGATTTGTAAAACTCGGTGCTTTCTGCCGTAAGCTATTAACCCATTCTGGGCTTTAATGAGATCAGCTGTGGATCTAGAATGTTCTGGGGAGTCTGACACTGACTTAAATGAGAGAAAAGTAGAATCATAGAAAAGCAGATCTAGAGAGGTCTTAGCATAGACTTCTCCAGACATTTCAAACTTGTTTTTAAGGACGAAAATCATTTTTCAGACAACATCTTAAATGGACCCTGAGGTAGGCATCTTCTTATTCCTACTTTGTCTCCTTCTTGATAAAAGACACCTACATTTTCTGCTGTGTATATTATATGGGATTGACCCCCAACCCAGCTTCTGCCATTAGCAAGTCTAGCACAAGCCCAAAGCTGACACAGGAGGCAGATCTCTGAGCAATACAAAGACATGAACCTCTAAGGTAAACATAGTTAACATGCTGGATCAAGCTGTACCTGAAGCCAACTGACTTCAGACTTGTTAATTATGTAAGAAAAGAATTATCTCTTATACTTAAGCAAGTATGAGTGGAATTTTCTGTTACTTGGAAATGAAAACTTTGTAAAAGAGTCCAAACCCCAGCAATATAAAAAAGGTAAGTCTAGACTCCTCTGGTTAAAATGAGGGTAGGAAACTTGGGGCCCCACTCACAATGTACTCCTTCAATTTTCTGAAAACTCTGTAGATGGACTCTGCAATCTAGTTCAATTCTTTTATTTTACAGATAGACAAACCATGGTCCAAAGAAAAATACTATAATGTTGGCAACATGCTTGAAGGAATTAGAATCTGAGTACAAGTTATTTGTTTTTTCTTTTTTAAAAGCAAGTCCAGAAAATTAGGATGAGTTGTTACTACTTAAAAATTAAAAATTATTTTATTTAGGGAAATCACAATAATAAAGGACACAAAACAACACTAAACAAGCTATCAATAATTATAGCACAACAACACAGGTAATATATGTTTCACACAGTTCATAAAAAGCATTGACAGTTATTGTTCTCTGGATAGTTGGTCATACATCAGAAAAACAGATTTGTGTAGATCTGACTGTGCATCTTATAAACTTGCCAGAGAAATTTCTGGTATGTTCTAGTAAAAATCCTTTTTTCCTGTGGGAGCTGGCTTTATATAATGCCATTCATCTTACCTTTTACTACTGTGGAAAGCTTCAGACCATGTAAACTCAACTTTCTTCTGAAGGACTACACTATTGCAGAAGATACCTTTAAGAGGAACTAAAAGAAATTTGACATGCAGATCAAAATTTGGAAGCACAATGGGAAAGTCATGTGGTAGACAATTGTGACTAGTAAAAGGTCAAAGACTGGCAAAGTTAGTAAGCCAAAGAAAGGAGAAAGTAGGTTCTGGCCATGAATATATGATTGATAAGTGAGTCATTGCTCTCTTCATTTAAATAAAATAATCTACGTAAAGGGGCTAATTCCACAAACCACATTGCCTCTTTTCTCTTTCCATGAGAAAAAAACCCACACAATTTAGTGGTTAGATAAACAGATACTAAGCCAAAATTTGAAAGAACATCATTTCCTTCTGTCTCTTATCGAAAGATAAATCATTGCATGACCCCTTTCTGAAGTTTAAGATGTGTCTTATAGAAATATGTATCTTTAAGAGCTTGGAGCTCAACTCAGTTGAAAATTCTCTTAATCCTTCTGTTTGATGAAATGGTAGTAATAGCTCATCCATGCTGGTTAAAAGAGTTTATTTCTGGAGATCCATATGAATGTTTTTGAATTATTTTTTGCTTGCTTCTTGCACTTTCATCTAATATTTTTTTCTTTTTAAAAAATATTTATTTATTTGGCTGGATTGGGTCTCACTTGTGGCAAGGGGGATCTGCCTTCCAGCACAGGGACTCTATAGTAGCAGCACCTGGGTTTAGTTGTTCCAAGGCATGTGAAATCTTAATTCCCCAGCCAGGGGTTGAACTTACGGTCCCTGCATTGCAAGGCAGGTTCTTAACCACTGGACCTCCAGGGAAATCCCTTATCTGATATTTTGGAGTAAAGGAGAGTTCTTTAAAACTTCATTTGCTTTTAGTGGCAAAGTTGTTGAAGTACTTAAGAAAAAAGAGGCTAGGAGTTGTTATACAAAAATGTAATGCTTTATTCAAGAAAAGGCAAGGAAACTAACTTTCCCCCATATACAGAAAGAGTAATTTTGCTATTCAAACTTCATCTTGTTTGACCTTCCACCACTGAAAGCACTGATACCTAGTTACTTTCAAGGAGTAATTAGAAATGCCCGTTTGGGTGAATTTTAGTAAAATTTAAGATTGTGCAGTTTTTCTGAGATCTAATATCCCACAACAATATGCTGCCATGCTAATTGCCTGAATTCTAACCTACTCTTGCCACTTACTAATTATGTGAACTTTTATTTATCTTTCTTCAGATGACTTTCTCAGTTTTCTCATCTATAAAATGGAGATATATGCAGTACTTTAATAGGGTTATTGTAAAGATGTTATGAGTTTCTATATATATATGCTGTGCTGTGCTTAGTTGCTCAGTCATGTCCATCTCTTTGAGATGCTATGGACTGCAGTCTGCCAGGCTCCTCTGTCCATGGGATTCTCCAGGCAAGTATACTAGAGTGGGTTGCCATACCATTCTCCAGGGGATCTTCCTGACCCAGCGATTGAACCCACATCTCTTATGTCTCCTGCATTGGCAGGTGGGTTCTTTACCACTAGCACCACCTGGGAAACCTATATCAGTCGCTCAGTGGTGTCCAACTGTTTGTGACCCATGGACTGCAGCACACCAGGTTTCTCCGTCCATCACCAACTCCCAGAGCTTGCTCAGTCTCATGGCCATCGAGCTAGTGATGCCATCCAACCACCTCATCCTCTGTCATCCCCTTCTCCTCCCGCCTTCAATGTTTCCCAGCAACTCTTTTCTAATGAGTTGGCTCTTCACATCAGGTGGCCAGAGTATTGGCACTTCAGCTTTAGCATCAGTCCTTCTAATGAATATTCAGGCCTGATTTCCTTTAAGATTGTTTGGTTTGATCTCCTTGCAGTCCAGGAACCCTGTATACATCTTTGTCTATCTATCTATCTGTGTGTGTGCGCGCGCGCGTGCGCGCGCACGCGCACGCGTGTGTGTAGCTCTTAAGATGATTCTTGGCATATGGGAAACATGTACCATTAGTCTTTATTAACATATGTGCCTAGTGTTATTGACTTGAGCAGGCAATCTGTACCATGAAGGGCTTTACTTTGAGAAAAACTGATATTGAAAAACTTGATCTCATCATCCAGATAAATGAGGGTACTCTTTCTGGTCAGCCTGGATATCTGCCAACTGCAGGAGGCAGGATTCTAAGATTCTCCCAAGATTTTCTGCCTCTTTGTGTATGGATCCTTTATAATCCTTCTCTTAAGTGCAGGCAGAACCTTATATATGATGGGGTATCACTCTTCCCTCATAACTCAGATGGTAAAGAATCTGCCTGCAGTGTAGGAGACCCAGGCTCGATCCCTGGGTCAGGAAGACCCCCTGGAGAAGTAAATGGTAAACCACTTCAGTATCCTTGCCTGGAAAATCCCATGGACAGAGGAGCCTGGTGAGCTGCAGTCTACGGAGCTGCAAAGAGTTGGGCATGACTGAGCGACTAAAACTATATCACTTGTGATCTGATAATTAATCAGCTGAGTTTGAGTTAACCGAAAGGAAAGTTAGCTGAATGGACCTGACCTCATCAAGTGAGCCCTTAAAGGAAAAATGTCCCTCTTAAAGTGTGAGTGGGCCTATGGAAGGAGCCACATGGCAAGGAACTGGGAATGATGTCTGGACCACAGCCAGAGACATAGTGGGTGCCTTGGTCCCACAGTAACTGAATTCTTGTGAGATTAGATGTGACCCCAAGTTCTAGAGGTAATCACAGCTGATGAAACCCTGAGCAGAGAACCCAGCTGAGGTCCACCTGAACTCTTAACCTTAGTAGAGTCTAAAGGATGACAAAGTTCTAGAGAAAGGATTCCATCCTTGTGGAACCCTGAGCAGGGAAACCAGCTGGGCTCCACCTGGACTTTTAACCCCCATAACTGTGCAGAATAAACTGATGTTGTTTTAAGCTGTTTTATCTCTGTTTGTTACACAGCAAGAGAAAACAAATACCCTGCTAATGACCTAAGGTTGTGCCTCACCCTCCGGGCTCATGAGAAGCTCGGAGGCTAAGGCAGTATGGATATGTAGTCATCACTCTGCTTCTCATCTGCCCCTGTGAGGGAAGCATAGCTCACGGAGTCATGTGGCGCCAGAGAATGGCTTTGCTCATTGTGTGGACCTACCTCCTACAGGGGGAAAGCTATTGCCCCCGAAATGTCTTTAACATCCTCAGTACAGTCTCCCAGAGAATCCTTCCTCTAGAAGGATTTGTCATCTTTTAGGCTTCTTCTTAACAGAAATTCCAAGAGACTTTCACTAAGCACTCAATCTCACTCTAGCCACCTCCCAGAGATAACCCCTGACATCACCACATACCTCCCTCATAGCACTGGTTTGTATGAGCCATGTCACTTTACATTGTAAAAGACTTTGCAGACTTGATTAAGTTAAGGATTCTGAGATGAGGACATTATCCTGGGTTTACCATACGTGCCCACTGTAATCACAGTAGACGCTCTTAAAAGAGAGAGACAGGAGGAACAGAGACAGAGAAGGAGATATGGCAACAGAATCAGAGACTGGAACAATGTGATTGCTGGCTTTGAAGATGGAATATTCCTGGAACTGAGGAACGCAGGCAGCCACTAAAAGCTGATAGACAAGGAAGCAGATTCTCCTGTAGAGCTTCCAGAAGAAATATAGTCTTGTGGACACCTTGATTTCAGCTCAGTGAAACCCATATTGGAAGTCTGACCTCTGAGAACTTTAAGATAATACGTTTTTATTATGTTAAGCCTCTAAATGGGTGATGGGATTTGTTATAGCAGTGGTATAACAGCAGTAGTATAACATGCAGAAAGGTATATAGAGAGAACTATCTTAGACATTTGTCTCCTCTTTTTCTTTTTAAAATTTTTTTTAAAATTTATTTATTTTTTCATTGAAGGATAATTGCTTTACAGAATTGTGTTGGTTTCTGCCAAACATCAACATAAATCAGCCATGAGTATATACACGTCCCCTCCCTTTTGAATCTCCCTCACATCTCCCTTCCTATCCCACCCCTCTAGCTTGTTACTGAGCCCCGGCTTGAGTTCCCTGAGTCATAGAGCAAATTCCCATTGGCTGTCTGTTTTACATAGATATATATCCCCTCTTTATAAAGATCATCTTGCATTGCTTTGTCTACTAGCCAGTGATGCTATATCCTGCCAAGAATGGGAACCATAATGTTTGCCTCTAGTAAAGCTTTCCTCATCATCTCCCTGGCCTACTCCTCAACCTTGCCCCTTGGATGTGATTTGGCAGATAGAAACAACAGAAACTTCAGAATCAGAGAAAGTTGAATTCCAGTCTTTGTTCCATTACTTATCAGTATTGTACATTGGGGCAAACAATTGCACCCCTTTGATTTAGTCTTTTCATCTCACTTTCAACATTGTCACAAGGGTTAGGAACCAAAGAAATCATAGCAAAGAAAATAGTGCTATAGTTGATAACCGAAGCAACCTTCCAAGGAGATGGATGAAGTACTCAGATTAGAGGTTTTCTGTGCTGGACATCCACAGGATTGCATGGTGGCAGGACCTGTAGGTAGCTAAGTTCCTTCTTCACATTATAGGAGAAGATTAGGTGTCAACAGGCCTAGTCTTAGGAAGGAAGAAGAAGCAAAGATTGAATGGAGCAGAAAAGAGGAGGCCAGTGAATGACAGAAGGCAGTGAACTTCCCTGGAATTTCCAAATCCTCAGAAAAGAGTTCTAAATGTACACATTCTTAGTGTGAGTGTATTCATTTTTCACAAAGATGCATAAAGGCAATTCCTAGAACTGCTTTGAGTTAGCACAAGACAGAAAGAAGTTTCAAGTGGAGGGTGACCTAAGAAGGTAGCCCCCTGGGAATTAGTTAAAAAAGAAAAAAAATCAAGGATGGACATTAGACTGCCAAGGACCATGAGACTGAAAATTGAACTGGGCTTAGGGTACAAGGCTGAGATCCTACTAACAACTCATGATAGGAATACCTGGCAAGTTACAGTCACACAAACCAGCTAGAGACACACAAACAATTTTGAGGATGTTCTGCATACTTTTTCTTCTCGTTTGAAACATACTGTCTTCCAAGTTTGTTTAGATAAGAGACGTAGGAAGTGCTGATGATCTGAACTAACAGGAAAACAGTGTGTTTGACAGGTGGTAATAGCAATTAAGGAGTCCATTCCACCTCCAGGGCCAGAATTTATCCTCTTTGCTCCCAATCATCATCTCTCTGCCCTCCAGTCCTATGATGTCTGCTGGGGAAGACTGAACCCAAGAGAGCAGGTGGTTTCACAGGGCTCTCATTTGGGTAATGAGTTAGAACTTTTACCTAAAGCCAAGCCCAAGGACCTCTCCAGCCGCTATTCACTGGAAGTTGACAGCAACATGTGTGTGTGTGCATGTGTGTGTGTTGAGAGGGAAGCTGAAATGTCTTTGTAATAATCAGCACATTCATACCTGTTTCCTTTTTTCCCCCCCTTTTTGTAAACTGCAAGAGTTTCTTGGATCACTTGATTACTTTATGGGGTAATGAAAAAAAAAAAAAAAAAAAGAATCAAGCCTACCTTGAGGCAATCAGCTGCCTCCTCAAGCAATTAGCTTTATGCATAATTTTCAAGGAACTCCTCATTGCCCCTTCTGAACTGCTGTGGGAAAAGATTGGAAAGAGATAGCCAAAAGCCAACAATTTAGGGTGAGGCACCTGGACACCCTCCTCAGCTCAGAGAAAGGTCAATGAGTTGCATTCTGGGGACAAAGAGAACTTTGACAAGAGAGAGTCTGGCAGTTGTCATAAGGCAGGAAATGTGACCATTATCAATCCAGAGCTGGTTGTGCAAACACAATCTATATGTTTATATACCTTCTCCCAGCTTGTGGACATTGTTTAAATGGGAGGGGAAGAAAGTGTAGGGAGGAAATCCTCTTCCTTTTGGCAAGACACAGACAGAAATTCTCATGCTTGACCTGCATCTTTGCAAAGGCCACCTCCTCTGTGTTGGGTATCACAGAGAGCATTTGAAAGACAGCATCACCACCATCAACACTGAATGAATGTTCAACAGCCATTTATCAAGCACTCATTGTGGGACAGGCATTATGGGCATGTTCGTATGCTGGGCTGATTCAGTTGTGTCCGACCCTTTGTGACCCCATGGACTATAGTCCACCAGGCTCCTCTGTCCATGAGATTCTCCAGGCAAGAATACTGGAGTAGGTTGCTATGCCCTCCTCCAGGGGATCTTCCTGACTCAGGGATTGAATCCTGGTCTCTGCATTGCAAGCAGATTCTTTATCCCCTAAGCCACGAGGGAAGCTCAACAGTCTCAACACAAGGTGCCAGACTTACAATAATGAGCAAAAAGTCAATCTCCTTTCTTTCTTCCATAGAATTTCTGGTCTAGTCATTCTTGTCATTCAATTAGTCATCATCATCACTGCTATCAGCGCTATCATCTCTTTTTCATCTGTTAGTTTGATGTTTAAAATTTAAATGTGCTTGAAACAAGTAGGTGAAAATTTAAATATTTCCTGCCATATCATTAAACAAGGATATCACAGTCATCAGTGATTACAGCCCTCCAATGTGAGCTAGTGAGGCCTAAGGGCACTCAAGAAGGAGAAGAATACCTGCAGTCTAGCAGCCACCAGACTGCAGCCACTCCCCACAGTGAGTCCCAAGGGAGCACAGGATGTGAAAAATACAGAATACTGGTCCTGGATAGCTGAGATGCATAAGGAAGAGATGATTTCATTGAGCCCAGTCTCTTGCATTTTCCCATATATAGAAAAATGCTAAATTCCTTAACTTAGGATATCATATTTTTCTTTAATTAATAGTAATCTTTTGATGTTTGGGCTACCTGTCCTTTGTTACAAAGTTTCTATATAACCTGGCTTCTCCACTCACTTTCTCAGAGCAGTTCTCTCAGAGTTACTTGAGATGTTATCTCTAGGTCTTGAAGCCCTAAATCTTCCCACAAAATAAAACACAACTCTCAACTTTTAGGTTGTGAATATTTTTTAAGTCAATATAGCAATGAAAAAAATGAACATAACCTGGGAATTTAATTAAAATGCACATTTCCAGGTATATTTGCCACGCTGTGCCTGCCCTAGCAAATTTGAGATGGTTCCCAGGACTCAACATTTTCAAAACAATCAGGAAGAGTTTGATGCAGACATTTCATGGCTCTTATTGTGCAAATATAGGCTTATGTTATAGCATTTCAAACATTTTTGTCACATTCATTGTGTTCCAAATGTCACAACAATCCAAGAAGGTAAATAGAATGAGAATTATTATCGCCAATTTATGGATGAGGGAAACAAATGCATAAGAATGTCCATTCAATCTAATTTAATAAATGGGCACCTGATTTGTTCAAGCTTTGTACTAAAAGTTGCAGAGAAGAATGAGATGCTCAGTGACTTTGCATTAGAAGAAAGAAGAAAAGGACACAAATATGCCTGGCGCTTTACATGCTATCTTATCTGCAGTTTACTTTTATATATATTAGTATATACATTTATTATGTCAGTTTTATTCTGTACCTTGAAGGTGATAAGTTTATTTATTCACTAATATATTCATTCATTTAACCTAATATTTAGAGAACACTATAATGTGCTCTGCATTCCTCTAGATATTGGGGATACAGTAATAAATAAAATACACAAAAACATCTGCCTCTATAGCTTTACATTCTATCTGAGGAAACAGACATTAGGAAAATACACTATGATACACTTCATTCATATTTGAAGGAACCTATCCAGGAAGAGACTGTAGAACTGTTTGGGACCTATTTGATGACAAATATTAACACAAGTAACAGAACTAAACTTGCCTAGGAAAATCCCATGGGCAGAGGAGCCTGGCAGGCTACGGTCCATGGGATTGCAAAAGAATCGGACATGATTTAGCAACTGAACAACAACTTAGAATACAGTACCTGTTCCATATTAGATGCTCAGTAAGTATTTGCTTTTTTAGATAGAATTTTCACAGGATTCTGAAAAATACAAAGGATGACTTTTTCAATTGAGATGATCAGAAATAGAAAATGAGAAATCAAATTTTAACTTCAGCTATTTTTATTCTAAATCATTATTATTTACTTACTCCATTTAATATTAAGGCTTAGAGATCATGGAGCAAGAGGCTCGTTTTCAATATAAAATGCGTGTATCCAGAAATCTGAGTCAGTGATGAGGTTATCTGAGGCCAACTTGGAGAAATATTTGTAGAGGGAGGTCCTAGATGGGCAGGATTGACAGAGAATACAGAACATGGGAAAGAGAAAATGGGCATTGGACCAGGCTTTTGTATATTAGATTTTCTCTTTTGTGTTATAAACAGATTGGAGGAAGAGATGTTGAATGAACCATATATACTTAAAACAAATCACACTTCATATCTTGTCATTTTTTAATGATTCATGCTCACGGTTAATGTCACTTGATGGCATTGAAACAGACAGCTTTGACAAATATTGATTCACTTCAGGTCAGTTCAGTCGCTTAATCATGTCCGACTCTTTGTGACCCCATAAACCACAGCACACCAGGCCTCCCTATCCATCACCAACTCCCAGAGTCCACCCAAGCCCATGTCCATTGAATCGGTGATGCCATCCAACCATCTTATCCTCTGTCATCCCTTTCTCCTCCTGCCCTCAGTCTTTCCCAGCATCAGGGTCTTTTCACATGAGTCAGCTCTTCGCATCAGTTGGCCAAAGTATTGGAGTTTCAGCTTCAACATCAGTCCTTCCAACGAACACCCAGGACTGATCTCCTTTAGGATGGACTGGTTGGATCTCTTTGTAGTCCAAGGGACTCTCAAGAGTCTTCTCAAACACCACAGTTCAAAAGCATCAATTCCTCAGCACTCAGCTTTCTTTATAGTCCAACTCTCACATCCATACATGATTACTGGAAAAACCATAGCCTTGACAAGACAGATGTTTGTTGACAAAGTAATATCTCTGTTTTTTAATATGCTGTCTAGGTTGGTCCTAACTTTTCTTTCAAGGAATAAGTGTCTTTTAATTTCATGGCTGCAGTCACCATCTGCAGTGATTTTGGAGCCCCCCCAAATAAAGTCTGACACTGTTTCCACTGTTTCCCCCATCTATTTGCCATGAAGTGATGGGACTGGATGCCATGATCTTAGTTTTATGAATGTTAAGCTTTAAGCCAACTTTTTCACTCTCCTCTTTCACTTTCATCAAGAGGCTCTTTAGTTCTTCACTTTCTGCCATAAGGGTGGTGTCATCTGCATATCTGAGGTTATTGATATTTCTCCCAGCAATCTTGATTCCAGCTTGTGCTTCTTCCCAGCCCAGCGTTTCTCATGATGTACTCTGCATATAANCCATGAAGTGATGGGACTGGATGCCATGATCTTAGTTTTATGAATGTTAAGCTTTAAGCCAACTTTTTCACTCTCCTCTTTCACTTTCATCAAGAGGCTCTTTAGTTCTTCACTTTCTGCCATAAGGGTGGTGTCATCTGCATATCTGAGGTTATTGATATTTCTCCCAGCAATCTTGATTCCAGCTTGTGCTTCTTCCCAGCCCAGCGTTTCTCATGATGTACTCTGCATATAAGTTAAATAAGCAGGGTGACAATATACAGCCCTGATGTACTCCTTTTCCTATTTGGAACCAGTCTGTTGTTTCATGTCCAGTTATAACTGTTGCTTCCTGACCTGCATACAGGTTTCTCAAGAGGCAGGTCAGGTGGTCTGGTATTCCCATCTCTTTCAGAATTTTCCACAGTTTATTGTGACCCAAACAGTCAAAGGCTTTAGCACAGTCAATAAAGCAGAAATATTGATTAGCTACATGTAAACACGTGACAGACTCATAGCATTTAATATATTCATGTGTGTGTGCCTAGATACATGGGCCTTGTTTTCTGAGTCCAATACTAAGATAAACAGCTCAACAGGGAATTTTATTAATTTATGAATTTCCTTAAATTAATGTCTTACAGTCAATTCAGATTTATCACATTCAGGTATATGTATCTGAAATGAATAAAATTATCTGAAATTGGACTGTTATCAATATGGGAAATACATTCACTCTGTGAACAAGTATGTACAACGTAATTACAAAAAGCCACTGTCTAAGCTTTATGCAGACTCATGAGATCAAAAAACATTATTCCAGTAAAAGCTCAAGGAAAAGTATTTGTGTGACACACACCCCTGTATGTATACACACATACATATGTGCATGTGCACTTTTAGAAACAGTGATCTCATGATGAAAGCACTTTGAGCTAAATTTGTTTATCCCTCTGAGCTTTTAGTTTTCTCCATTCTAAACGTAAGTATAATTATGACTGTTTCTATTTCATGGAGATGTCAGAATTAAATGAGATGATATATATGAAAATACGTAGCTCATATGGGACATGTGATACAGAATTTTCACCTCTTACTTCTCTTTTCGTCTCTATTCCTACTTATCATGAAGGCGATGGCACCCCACTCCAGTTCTCTTGCCTGGAAAATCCCATGGATGAAGGAGCCTGGTGGGCTGCAGTCCATGGTGTTGTGAAGAGTCGGACATGACTGAGTGACTTCCCTTTCACTTTTCACTTTCATGTATTGGAGAAGGAAATGGCAACCCACTCCAGTGTTCTTGCCTGGAGAATCCCAGGGACAGGGGAGCCTGGTGGGCTGCCGTCTATGGGGTCGCACAGAGTCAGACACGACTGAAGCGACTTAGCTGCAGCAGCAGTAGCCTTGCACTATTCTTTTTGGAGGAGCCATAGTAGTAGATAAAATCCTACCTGCTGCCAAGGACAGTTTTGTTGGGGAACCAAAATTGTACATAAACAGATTAGAGAACTTCAGGGAAGAGGCTATAAACAAGCATTCGCTCATGTGCTTCATGCTTTTATGTGTACAAAGTAGAAGGTGGGAATTTTGAAAAGTGCTGGTTAAGATTTCTTCAAGGTTAATCCTCTTAGATTATGGCCAGCAAGAATTCAAGATAAGATCCCCAGTGAGCCATAAAAGTCAGACTCAGGTCATTGCCACACTGCAAAGATGCCCTGAATGCAGGAAGCCCTGGAGGAACAATGATGGACAGAACAGAGGCAAGAGGAAAGACAGGGGATTTGCTGAAGCCAGGCTGTAACAGTCAGATGACAGGCACAGGGAAAGTATACCAGAAGGAAAGGAATCTTCCATCTGAGCCCAAGCTCCATCACCCACTCAAGTCCTGATGCTTACCAGTGTACACCTGTGCAGCATACCCAGGTGTATAGCACAGGGTGAGTAAGGAACATTTGCTTGTCTCAGTGACATGGATAGCAATACCCTTACCTAGTATACTGAACACTGAACCAGCAACTAGAAGACCCAGAATCAGATCTCCCTTTGAATTAACAACTCTGTGCATGTGTGCTAAGTCACTTCAGTAGTGTCCAATTCAGTGCGACGCTATGGACTGTAGCCCACCAGGTTCCTCTGTCCATGGGATTCTCCAGGCGAGAATACTGCAGCGGGTTGTCATTCCCTCCTCCGGGGGATCCTCCCGGACCAGGGATCAAACCTGCATCTCTCATATCTCCTTCATTGGCAGGCAGGTTCTTTACTACCAGTGCCACCTGGGAAGCCCAACTGCTCCATAATATTGGTCAAATACATTCCCTTCGTGTCCTTACTCACCAAGTGATGATGTTCACTCTCTTTCATATATTGTGTGAGATCCAGAAGAAATAAATATGAAGCCTCATAGGTTAGTGGTGAGGAGCACAGCATGCCTGGATTCAAATCCCAGATCCACCACTTCAGCAGTACCCGATCTCAGTAAGTGTAGCTATTCTTCAGGGTCCTCATCTGGAAAATGGGTTAATAAGATACCTTTTTCATGGAGTTGTTGTGAAGAGTAACCAGCAAACCATGTGAAGGTGTTACAACAGAGCCATACCCACTGTAAGTGGTCGGTAAATGTAATGTGCACCGTGATCATGAAGGGGCACATGTCTGTGAACAGGCGATGTGGGGCCACAGGGGACCTGGCTCCGGATTCAGACAGGCTTAGGCGCTGATTCAAGTCCCACGTTATGAGCTGGATGATTTGAAGGAAATTACTTAACGCCTCAATATCAAGTTTTTAATTTGCACAGTGGTCAGGATAACTCACTGTTCCAAGTGTTCTTCGGAAATTTGAAATAGCCTATATCCAGCAAATGGCACACGTTTCATTTTAATGAGTGGGAGTTATTATGTGTAATGGTAAGGTAAGAGACACATCTAGAAAGTATTGCTATTAGAATTGATATTATTGTCAAGGTATTTCCTAAGACAGATATGACTTCTCAGATGCTAAAACTGAGACTCTCCTGAGTCAATATGAGTGAGGTGAACCAGTGCAACTGGGAAATTTGAGAACCTAATTTCAAGCAAGCATAAATGCGTCTTCCTTCACTGAAAGCTTGATCAGAACAGACTTGATTCACACAATTCAGCCATCCCCGGTGGTTTGTATTTATGGTGGCACTTTGCCCAGCCCTCTCTCCTCTCTGGTCGTCTGTATTGGTGAAACTGGGGAGGAGAACATCAGAATGTCCTGGGAGGGAAATGCCACAGGTAGCCTGAGGACATGAGCCCTGTGTCCTGTGGGCCTGGACCTCGACAACACTGCCACTGTCCTTCCCAGAAATGCTGGAACGTGGATGAGGGCCAGCTGGACCCAACTGCCACAGAGCAGACCAAAGGGCTGCAAATGGGCCAGGAGGAAGCCTAGAAGATGTATCTCTGAGAATGCGGCTGGTGGTGCATTCTCACCGTGCTCTTCAAAGCACTGGCTTCTTCCCAGCTCTAAGTGCCAAACACCCAGTGGAGCGAGCAGCACACTTCTAACTCCTTGTAGGGAGTCCTGGCTCAGAGGAGCCACAAAGAGAAAGGGCCCAGCAATGATTAAGTTCCTCCTGTGTGGCAAGTACAAGTACTTGGACCCCATTTGATCCCCACAACACCAGTGTCAAATTCCAATCGTTATCCCATTATACACAGCCTGGTATGTTGTGAGCCTTCAACAAATGCTAGCTGTTATTATTTTTGTTGTCATCCTTCTCATTGCAAATGAAGAGAATGAGCCTCCTGACTGAGAAATCACTTGCCCATGGTCATACAGTTGTTAGTAACAAAGCTGGGACTCAAACCAACATATCTACCTCCAAAACATACAAAAACAAACAAACAAACAAAAAACTAGCATCAAAGATTACAACCATATAGCTTATTACACACCTTCCCTGCACTGGGGGCCAACCAGGTGCATTGGCCAAGGCAGGTAATTCCCACCTCCTAAAATCTTTATAGAGTCTAGTACAGTGGGCTTCCCAGGTGACTCAGTGGTAAAGAAACCACCTACCAACGCAAGAAACCTAAGAGACACAGGTTCAGTCCCTAGGTTGGGAATATCCCCTGGAGGAGGAAATGGCAATCCACTCCAGTATTCTTGCCTGGAAAATTCCATGGACAGAGGATCCTGGCAGACTAGAGTTCATGCAGTTGCAAAGAATCAGACATGACTAAGCACACATGCATAGTAATTTTCGAACTATGAGTCCTGGCCTTCAGTAATTCATGAAACCACTTGGAGGTCATCACAAATGCCTTTTTAATGATATTGAATCACATTTAAACAAAAAATATCTTGCATAATTCAATGAAGTAATGACACGTTCATTATAATCATGTATATTAACATGAATATGTTTATATGGGATCATGATAATACAAAATGTAGATCTCAAGATAACGGTCAGAAGTATTTCAAAGCTGACATGTCTCATGATGTGAGAGCTGGACAATAAAAAAAGGCCGAGCATCAGAGAATTGATGCCTTTGAACCGTGGCAGCAGCTCTTGAGAAGAACTCTTGAAAGTCCCTTGGACAGCAAGATCAAACCAGTCTATACCAAAGGAAATCAACCCTTAACATTCATTGGAAGGAATGATGCTGAAGCTGAAGCTCCAATACTTTGCCCACCTGACATAAAGAGCCAACTCATTGGAAAAGACCCTGATGCTGGAAAAGACTGAAGGCAGGAAGAAAAGGGGAAGACAGAGGATGAGATGGTTGGATGGAGTCACTGACTCAATGAACATGAGTTTGAGCAAACTCTGGGAGGTGGTGAAGGACAGGGAAGCCTGGTGTATTGCAGTTCATGGGGTTGCAAAGAGTTGGACACGACTGAGCACATAAACAACAGCAACAAGTTTCAAAGCTGTTAATCTAGAAGATATGCAAGCAACAGACAGAGATTTAAGTGGTTCAATTACTTGATTGCAAACTCTTCTCATTGGTCTCTTTGGGACTGCTTGGTGCCCTTAGAACTCCTTATTGCCAAATTCAGACTTAAACTGAAGAATGTAGGGAAAACCACTAGACTATTCAGGTATGACCTAAACCAAATTCCTTAACAATTATGCAGTGGAAATGACAAATAGGTTCAAGGGATTAGATCTGACAGACGGAGTGCCTAAAGAACTATGGATGGAGGTTCATAACAGTGTACAGGAGGCAGTGATCAAGACTACCCCCAGAAAAAAGAAATGCAAAAGGGCAAAAGGCTTGTCTGAGAAGGCCTTACAAATAGCTGAGAAGAGAAGCTAGAGGCAAAGGAGGAAAGGAAAGGTATACGGTTTTGAATGCAGAGTTCCAAAAAATAGCAAGGAGAAATAAAACCTTCCTCAGTGATCAATACAAAGAAATAGAGGAAAACAATAGAATGGGAAAGACTAATGATCTCTTCATGAAATTTAGAGATACCGAGGGAACATTTCATGCAAAGATGGGCACAATAAAAGACAGAAATGGTATGGACCTAACAGAAGCAGAAGATATTAAGACAAGGTGGCAAGAATACACAGAAGATCTATACAAAAAGATCTTCATGACCCAGATAACCATAATGGTGTGATCACTCACCTAGAGCCAGACATCCTGGAGTCCAAAGTCAAGTGGGCCTTAGGAAGCATCACTATGAACAAAGCCAGTGGAGGTGATGGAATTCCAGTTGACCTATTGCAAATCCTAAAAGATGATGCTGTGAAAGTGTTGCATTCAGTATGCCAGCAAATTTGGAAAACTCAGCAGTGGCCACAGGACTGAAAAAGGTCAATTTCCATTCCAATCTCAAAGAAAGGCAATACCAAAGAATGTTCAAACTACTGCACAATTGCACTCATCTCACACGCTAGCGAAGTAATACTCAAAATTCTCCAAGCCAGGCTTCAACAGTATGTGAAACTTTGAACTTCCAGATGTTCAAGCTGAATTTAGAAAGGGCAGAAGAACCAGAGATCAAATTGCCAACATCAGTTAGATCATCAAAAAAGCAAGAGACTTCCAGAAAAACATCAACTTCAGGTTATTGTTTACACCAAAGCCTTGATTGTGTAGATCACAACAAACTGTGGAAAATTCTTAAAAAGACTGGACTACCAGACCACCTGACCTGCCTCCTGAGAAATCAGTATGCAGGTCAAGACGCAACAGTTAGAACTCTACATGGAACAACAGAGTGGTTTGAAACTGGGAAAGGAGTACGTCAAGCTGTATATTGTCACCCTGCTTTATTTAACTTATATGCAGAGTACATCATGAGAAATGCCAGGCTGGATGAAGCACAAGCAGGAATCAAGATTGTCAGGAGAAATATCAATAACCTCAGATATGCAGATGACACCACCCATATGGCAGAAAGTGAAGAACTAAAGAGCCTCTTGATGAAAGAAAATGAAAGAGGAGAGTGGCTTCAAACTCAATATTCAAAAAACTAAAATCATGTCATCTGATCCCATCACTTCATGGCAAATAGATGAGGAAACAGTGGAAATAGTGGCTGACTTTATTTTGGGGGGCTCCCAAATAAATGCAGATGGTGACTGCAGTCATAGAATTAAAAGACCCTAGCTTCTTGGAAGAAAAGCTATGACCAACTTTGACAGCATATTAAAAAGCAGAGATATTACTTTGCCAACAAAGGTCTGTCTAGTCAAAGCTATGATTTTTCCAATAGTCATGTATGAATGTGACAGTTGGACTATAAAGAAAGCTGAGTGCCAAAGAATTGATGTTTTCGAACTGTGGTGCTGGAGGACACTCTTGAGAGTCCCTTAGACTGCAAGGATATCAAACCAGTCAATCCTAAAGGAAATCAGTCCTGAATATTCATTGGAAGGATTGATGCTAAAGCTGAAACTCCAATACTTTGGCCATCTGATGTGAAGAACTGACTCACTGGAAAAGACCTTGGTGCTGGGAAAGAGTGAATGTGGAGAAAGGGATGACAGAGGATGAGATGGTTGGATTGATCACCAACTTGTTGGACACGAGTTCAAACAAGCTCCAGGAGTTGGTGATGGACAGGGAAGCCTGGCATGCTGCAGTCCATGGGGTCACAAAGAGCCAGACATGAGTGAGCAACTGAACTGAACTGAATTGGTGCCCTTAGTGGTATCTGTAGTGGAGGGAAGGGTACATCATGGCCCACACACAGGTAAGGGGATCATGGGACAAGATATCATAGATGAGACTTCTGAAATCCATGTTGAATATCACAGTACACTGAATCCATTAACATAATATGAATTGAGTTTTGAATCAAGTTGGAGTAAAATCATTTTTTTGATTCCTATATGAATACTTGTTTCCAAATTTAATTTTTTTAAATTGAAGTATAGTTGATTTACAATGTTGTGTGAGTTTTAGGTATACAGAAAAGTGATTCAGACATACATACACACACAGACACACACACACATATATACATATGTACATACATACATATATATGAATATATTCTTTTCAGATTCTTTTCCATTATAGGTATTATAAGATATTGAGTATAGTTCCCTGTGCTATGCAGTAGGTCCTTGGTTTTTATCTATTTTATATATGGTAGCATATATACATTAATCCCAAACTCCTAGTTTATCCCTCCTCTCCCCTCTCCCCTTTAGAAACCATATTTTGTTCTCTATGTCCATGAATCTTCAATCCAATTATTTTTGTTTAACATTCAACTAGCATTTTTTAGCCCCTCTGGGTACCAGCCAGTGTATTAGGCACTGCAAAGCAGTTCAAAATACAGATACACTCTTACCTTGCCCTGGTATTACTCCCAGTTCCCTCCACAAACATGAACTGAACCCCTTTTACATACTAGAACCTGAGCCAAAAGCCAAGGAGATCAAAGCTAAGCCAAGCTATGTTGGAGTTTGTGGCCAAAGGAATTTTTGTATGAGTTTTTAATTGCTAATTTTTTCCAGAACATTAGAATGGCTGAAAAAGCAAAACATAGAAGTGTTAAAATTCACATTAAATTTAAAGGCTTTATTTATACCCCAAACTGAATTTATTATAATTTTACTTTCCTAGTATTATTGGAAGCAAATTTATCAATAACATTTCAAAATCAATTCCTATCTTATCTCATTTTCAGCTGGGAGAAATTCCATGTCTGACAATTACCCTTGGCCAAGTGATGATCTTAAATAAATTTTAATTAAGTTCAGTTTACTGATCCTGTCTTAATTTTAAATGTTGATATTATGTTCACCTTGGAATGTTTGCACTAATTTTGATTTTTAAAGCCATTCATTAAAATATTAAATCATCTTGATTGTTTATATTGTCCACTGGCTTCCCACCAAATATTATGCCCAGGCAAGCACCTTGCTGGGCTTCCCAGGTGGCACCCCTGGTGAAGAACCCAGTTGCCAAAGAAGGAGACATAAGAGACATGTTGTCAATCCCTGGAGAAAGGGCATGGCAGCCCACTCCAGTATTGTTGCCTGGAAAATCCCATGGACAGAGAAGCCTGAACAGGCTGCAGTTCATAGGATTGCAGAATCGGACACAACTGAAGCGACTTGGCACTAGCACTAACAAGCACCTTGCTGAGTCTGCCCTAGTCCTAGCACTAAGGGATCCATAAACGAGTTAGGATGCAGACCTTCTTCTTCAGCTGTTATAGTCCAACAGGAGACTCAAAGTAAACACATACAGTTAGCATTCTTGAGCATTTATTGTGTTGCTCTAACTATAATACTTAATCCTTCCAGCAATCCTGTGATGCAGATACTAATTATTATTACTAATTATTATCTTATCATTAAAAAAAAAGAAAGAAAGAAAAAGATTTTAGGCAAAGAGCATTTAGGACACTAGCCGAAGACCACCCTGATTTGAGAGACAGAACACGGATTTGAACACAGTCAGCCTGTCTCCAAAACCTAAGCTATCAACATGGAGTAGTTTCTAGGCTAAGACAGGAGACTGGTTTTTGATGTAAAGGATCATGAGTTCAGCTGGAGGAATGAAAGCACACATTATTTTATGTCAACGTGGGGGTTTAAACCCAACTGTTAAAAAAAAAAGATTAATAATGCTTTGAAGGCAGTGTGTAATCTACCCCCAGATAATTTTACTTCCTTCTTTGAAAGGATTTTCTTCCTTCCATGAGACATATGCCTGCCATTCCTTAAGTGGCTAATAGGACTCTTTCTACATACATGTAAAGTAATCTCAAGGTTTCCTTAGGGTGACAGTGAGTCCCCAGATCAGCCCTCTTCCACAGTAAGTGGCTATACCGAATGAATCCCACCACATGGCACCCATGTCTCTTGCATATTCCATCACCTCGATTCATGCAACAAATGTTTATCAAGCATCCACTATGGGGCAATTTCAGAACTCATGGTCTCCTTTTTAAAGAAAATATACAATGTCTATAAAACATTCAACCAGAGGTCTATTTTACTCTGAATTTCCCTCAAGAGATCTCTGAGGAGGAAGCAGTGCTAACACATGAAGCCATATGCTCAAATTAAAAAAAAAAAATTATATATATAACTCACATCTGTATCATGACTTACAGGTTACGAAGTGCTTTCATATGCATTATTTCATTTGCTATTCATCTTTTAGATTGTCTCAGGAGATAAGTAAAATGAAGACGATACTAATTTAAAATACTCTACTTAAAGAAGCCTAAAACTGCAAACATTTAGCAATAAACTCTGTTACCCCACTGAGGAGGAGAATTTGAAAAAAGCTAAGTCATCCATCATGATTTCCCTGATTAAAGAAGGAAGAAAAACACCTAAGCCCTGCCACTAACCCCTTGGGTGATGTCAGATTAAGTCGTTAAACTCTGTTTCAGTTCCCCTATCAGTAAAGCGAGTGTTCGATCGTGTGCCAGTTCATCTCAGAGAGTGACTGTGGGAGTCGGTGCTGATGTCTTTGACAGAAACTTGATGGTTTTCATCTATGCAGCCCTCCTGCCTCTCACAATCCCTGATATGTGGAGGATACCCAACGTATATGATGGATGGACAAAGAAATGACTGGCCTGGCTTCCTCTACTCTGGCCCTTTAAGTGAATGTGCTGACCCTCCATCCCATGAAACTACTTGTGGGCACTAGCCTGTGTAAGGTATTTGCCCAGGGCATTTGCATTTGCTGTAGCTGCTGCCTGGTATACTCATCTACCAGTTCTTTCCCTTCCTTGTTTCAACTTGTCATTTGAATCCCCGCTCAAATGTATTTTCCTCAGAGGGGTCTTCCCTGATTACTCTTCAGTATCACCTGCTCAGACCTGTTTTATCAGTCACCTTGCTTTATTATCTGCAAAAGTCTCAGCACTTAAATGATCATATTAATTTTCTTAGTTTACATATGTGTTATCTGTTCTCCCCCTTGAATATGAGCTCCATTAATTCAGTGTAATAATAGTGTCTCTTATTCACTACTGAACTCTAGGGCCATCCATAATAATCTGCTGGTACTTAGTAATGAATGATTATTGGATGAATGAATGAATTAGCCTATACCACCCTTTGAAGACCTAATCGTCCTTTTTTTAAAAAAATTTTCTGGCTCATTTGACTTTACACTGAGCTAATCCCAGTATCTCCCACCTCCAGTCCATTCCTCATTGTCTTAGTTGGTCCCAACTTAGAGGCAGACTTTTTCTAGGTCTGCCTCTGCATTTGAGAAAAGCCTTTGGCCTTTCTTATCAATATGATTCACAGTCCATCATTTACTAATTTCCAAGACTCTACAAATAAAATAACTTTTTTATTCTTCTCATATCCCATGAACCCTTACTGAGCAGGCTTATTCCTAGATTTTATATTAAGAGAGCAGTTAGTAATGGATGGATATGTAGATGGATGGACAGATGGCGCAGATAAATGAATGATGACTTTGAAAATGCTTTCAAGGTTTTATGGCCATTTTCACTAGTTAAGGATTTGTTAAAATTCTTCTGTTTTCTCTGTGAAGGTTCCTCCTATGAAAAGAGAATTGCCATTGTCTAAGGACTCCAACACTACCCTGTTTGTTTGTTTTTTTTCAAAAAACTGTTCTCAGCTGTGTTTTCAACCACTATTCTGATAGTTCGTGGTACATGTACAGGCTAAATTTCCCAATTTGAATTTGGAAACAATTGACTGATCAAAATAAAAGATTCAAAGCTGCATCTGAAAGTCACGACATCAATGTTATCATGAGAAAAGCTGAACTGACGAATGTGATACGGGTATATCGTGGCAGTAGGTTTTATTCCAGTTACTTACTGCTGTATAACAACCACTTCAAACTTGGTGACTTAAAACAACAATCATTTATTTTACTCATGAGTCTCCAACTTGGGCAGGGCTTAGTGTGGACAACTTGCCTCTGCTCCACGTGGCATAAGCTGGGGCGGCTTACCAGGGCTCGAGGATCAGCTTTACAGATGGCTCATTCGCATGACTGACAGTTTGGTCCTGAGTAAGGACTAAGTTCAGCTGAGGTATCATTTGGGAGCCCCCGGTCCACATACTCTAGGAATACCTGGTTCAGGCCTGGGCTACATGTCCCCTAGACTTCTCCAGTTGCCTCTCCTCGGGTGAGCAAATCTCAGTATCTCCCACCTCTAATCCATTCCTCATCCCTCCACTCAGCACCCCTCTTCACCAACACCCACATCTTTTTTGACCTGGACACTCTTTTTCTCACATTGCTTCATCAATTCTCCATCTCCAAGTCTGTTAAGACCAAAGTTCTCAGTCTTGTCTTCAAGGTCTTCCGTTCTAACTTTCCATTTTTAACTCCCATGTACCTAACAATCTATCCAAACTATATGACTCAATTATATGGGAAAAAAAAAGCCCCACTTTTTTCTCATTTCCCAATTTTGCTCTTGATATTCCATCTAAAATAGATTAATGATAGCTACCAACTCATTGCTACTTCTTCTATTAAGACGGTAAGTCTGCCTTAAACTTCAAATCTGCCTTCATGACTTGATGGATCAATAGAATGCCACAGAAGTACATTTCTGGGAAAGAAATTTCTGGGCTTTCTAAGGCAGAGATAAGGAACTTGACGCTTCTGTCTGGGCTTCTTAGAATCCATACTGTGAGGATGCTTTTTCTTAGGACTTGCTCTCTCAAATCCAAGCCATTATGCTGTCAGGAAGCCCAAGCCAGCCTTATGGAGTAGATGCAAGTGGAAATAATGCCCAGCCAGAACCCAGCAATTTCAATCATCCTTCCAAGACACCAGACGCATCTGAAATCTGAACACCACCAAGTGAACTTAATCTCAGTCAGAGCTGCTCAGAATAAAAGCGAGCAGACAAGCTCTCCTCCAGCCCAGATGCACAAAACAGACATCACAAAGGACTACCTTTTAAGCTACTAAGTTTCGGAGATAATTTGAACATAACTATATGTCCAAAGTAGGGCCAATTTCCCCAGAGAAATCCCATGACAAAATTCCTCCTTCCTCCTCAATCAGAGTTTTGAAAGTTTGTGGACAAGAAGTTTTCATTGAAATTAAATGGTGCAAGACAGGTTTAAGGAATATTTAAAGCATGTGATACTTTTATGTATCTTGTGATAAATGAATGTTGTAGAGCTGGCAAGGCTTGGACAGTAGATTATCCTTCGAATAATGGAGGAAGCAGCGTCATTGTGTTAGAAGTCCAGGAATGAGTGTGCATGATCACGCCCTGAACAGAGAAACCTTCAAATGACCCCACAACTAAGTGTAAAAGAAAATCATTATTATTTGTTCCTCATAATGAACATTTTAATTAATATTTATAATAAAGATGATTTCTCCCTCTCAGATTCTCCTTAAAAAACAAGAGAAGATTGCTAGCTGTTATTCTAAGATTTTCTCTTTAACCAGACTCCGACTGCCGCTTATAATTTTCAATTGATTATGTAACTTCACACATTAAAATAAAGCTTAATTTCATCATAATGAAAGAGGCCCAAGGCTACATTACCTACTTCCCTTACCATTATCAATAGTCAACCCACAGAATAAAAAGAAGGAGGAAGGAGAAAAAGAGGAGGGTCACTCAAAGTGGAAATGCTTGTTTATAAATATTATCGTGTAATTCTTTGCTATTTTTCAAACCCTCATTCAGAAAATTAACCTTGAACCACCTTAGCTTTTTCACTCACTATCATGTTAACTACAGAAATAAAATACAGAAAGCACAAAGGTAATTTTTAGTAAGAAGCCTAAGTATAAAATAGAAAACTCCAAACATGCTTGGAATACTATTGCAGAAATAAGATAACAGAATCCAATATACATAGAAATATACACATCTATCTCAGTAGTTACTGTTGTTGAAATCCTCTTTGTCAGTCTCAACAGATCTCAAGGATCTTGTTCATTCATTTATTCATTCTTATGTGTATTCATTTAAATAATGTTAATTGTCTGCTACATGTCAAGCCCCATGTTAGATGCTACAGAAATCCTGATGAACAAGACAGACATTGACCCCATTCTCCTAGATCTTAAATGCTAATGAGTAGACAAAAGTTAAACAAATATTTAAGCAACTTTCTGTTTATCATTTTTGTCATTATTTGGGTGTGATTTATCAAAGAAATTGTCAACCAATGGTGCAAGATGTTATATGAAGAACACCAGAAACTTCTAGAGAATTACAGAAGGCTTCTTTGGGGAGAATTGTAGTTTTTTTCTTTTGTAGTCATTTGGCTCAGAGAAGGCAATGGCACCCCACTCCAGTACTCTTGCCTGGAAAATCCCATGGACGGAGGAGCCTGGTGGGCTGTAGTCCATGGGGTCACTAAAAGTCGGGCACGACTGGTGCGACTTCACTTTCACTTTTCACTTTCATGCATTGGAGAAGGAAATGGCAACTCACTCCAGTGTTCTTGCCTGGAGAATCCCAGGGACAGGGAAGCCTGGTGGGCTGCCATCTATGGGGTCGCACAGAGTCGGACACGACTGAAGCAACTTAACAGCAGCAGCAGCAGCAGTCATTTGGCTTCATAACAGCTAGTGATTTCAGTCAATTTTTTCCTTTTCTCTTTCTACCTTAGCTAGACAGACTACAAAAGCTAGATGATCAGCCCAGGCTTCCTATGCAGCAGGGGGTAGCCATAAGACTCAGTTCTAGCCAAAGACACATCGAAGGGCCTTTGCTAGTCTTAAGGGAGATGTTTTCTCTACCTTGTCAAAGTAGAAAGGTTTAAGTGAGGAGGTCTCCCCCAACTCTGCCTTCCTGAATTCAATTGGTCACAGATCATCATTTTGTATCCATGAATGCAAAGGAAGGGAGATTACATTAGTGGTGGCCTAGAGCCCTGATATTCTTGAGCCATCGACCAGCACTAGACAGATTGTCACATGCATTAATTATGTCTTAATTATTCTAGCTTGGCTATTATGTTAACTTGGAGCTGAAATGATTTCCAGCTTCCAGTTTCCCAGAAAAATTGACATTGAAGCTGATCCTCCTGATTTCCCTGGTGGCTCAGATGGTAAAGCATCTGCCTACAATGTGGAGACCTGGGTTCAATCCCTGGGCCAGGAAGATCCACTGGAGAGGAAATGGCAACCCACTCCAGTACTCTTGCCTGGAAGATCCCATGGATGGAGGAGTGTGGTGGGCTACAATCCATGGGGTCACAAAGAGTCGGATACGACTGAACGACTTCACTTCACTTCTACTATACTCTTCAGTAAATCCAGCATCTTATTTATACCTCTCCTACAACACGTGTTTCCTTATGTCTTGCATAATTGCCATTTATATAATTTTTTAGGTTCCCCTACAGACTTTTGTCCTCCCAGGCAGAAATCATGGAATATTATTCTTGATATTTCTAGAGCCTGGTAGAATGCCAGGCTGTATTTAGTTTATAACTATTTCAGTAACTGCTCAATAAATACATGCTGAATTAAATGAAGGTGTGCATGTTCAGTAGCAATCGACTCTTTGCAAGCCCATGGACTGTAGCCTGCCAGGCTCCCCTGTCCACGGGATTTTCCTGGCAAGAATACTGGAGTGTGTTGCCATTTCCTCCTCCAGGGAACCTTCCTGACCCAGGGATGGAACCTGGGTCTCCTGTGTCTCCAGAATTCCAGGCTGATTTCCTTACCACTGAGCCACCAGCCACTGGGCTTCCCAGTGATGATGACATCGTTATTAGTGGTCGTGTACACTGTGGATCAGCTAAGATGGTAGCTTTTGGTGGCTGAGTTACTGATAGTGGTCGTGCTGATGGTGCAGATGGGGTCGGTGATGCGGAGGCGAGAGTCAGGGTGCAGTAATAATGATGGTTATAGCAATACCAGCACTCATGGGAATACAGGTGATAATATTAATAGTTCTGAACCTGGATCAGAGGGAGGGGTACTGAATTCTATCATTTTGATAAGGAGTGAAAGCTTGGTGATAAGCCTGATTTTCAGGCTATGCTACAGTTTTGGGGAGGAACCAGCACATTCTCTGATACACTGTGCGACTGGATGGATATACAAGCCGGGGATATTGCTGGGGGTGGAATTTTGTCAGCCACCAGAAAAGATGGCCCCTTGAGTGTTCTTCTAGCTGATTCTTCAAATGCCTCTTGCCCTGGGACTTATGTTTTTGAAGGTACTGAGCAATGAATAGGGAAGAGATCAACAGTCACACCCAAAGAGACTTCCCACTCCTCACTGTCTCCTGTGAAGAAAAGAAATTCAAGAAAGAGGGTTCTTTCCAAACCAAACATCCTGCACAACCAGGCAGCCTGCTTTGGATCCACAGTAGCCAGCACGCTGACTCACCAACATTCATGCAGCTCCCTGGAGCCAACAAATTATAATGAGAACATTCCAGGCCATAGAATTACTGGGGTAGGAGAGGGTGGGGAAGTGCAGGTGGCCCACGTAGGTCACTTTCTAGAAAGCGGGTTCTGAAAATGTCTCTCTGTGTGCTAAGATTCAGGTCTCACTCCTCGAACAAGGTCTGTTCTGCCCAGAGCATACACAGGCTCAGCGAATTAAAATGCATCAGGCTTAGTTGAAAGCTTATTGTACTTAAGTCCACAGAATTTCAGTACTTTTCAAGCTTATTTACCCTGCGCTGTATTCAAACCACCTCCCTCCCACTTTTGTTCTGTAAATAACTATTCCCAAATACAAACTGCCTATCGAACGGCAAACTGATGATTCAGTTAATAATTATAAACTCAAACAATTCGGCACACACCCACATGGAAAGGAACTAGATATCACTTGCCTGAAATATTTGACAATGATATAAGAAAGCAAATGGGGCTCCTTGAACGCAACAATCATGTTGGGAGCTGTTGGGGAGGAGGCAGGAATTGTTTTTTGAATGAAACTTTGCCTAAGTGGTTCCAGTTGATTCTTTCCCACACAAGCTTGAGCCTACATCTCACAGAAGCATTAGGTCTGTTCACTTCCTTGTGCTTTGCTCCAAGAATTAGTGAGTCATGTTTTAAGCACAAATTCTTAACATAGGTGCTACCAGGGAACAAAGGAAAACAAAACGCCTCATTCTTTTATTCATCCTTTGAAAGGAAACTCATGGCGGAAACATTTGTATAACATTCCATTTATATAACAGGGGAAGGATCAGCTGAAGGAAAGAACCGTTCAGCTGGGGAAGGGGAGCGTGTATTTTTCTTTTCACATGACTGCACCCCTCGTAGCCTAATCAGTTCCTAACATCCTATTATAGATCCTGGGCCAGCCAGGAGATGTGAAGGAGATGTGAAAGGAGTCAATAAGATGGGGGAAAGATGGCAAGAGAGCCCAGGTCGTTCAGCAGGGATTAGGAAGTGATTCAGCGAAATGTTTGCAAGCTCCAGAGTCAGGCAGCCTGGGTTCAGATCCTGCTCCTTATTGGCTGTGTGGCCTTGGGCAGGTTGTTGAACCTCTCCGTGCACTGGTATTAGTATCGGCAAAACAGAGATCATAAAGTCTACTACTATTACTACTAAGTCACTTCAGTCCTGTCCGACTCTGTGTGACCCCAGAGACGGCAGCCCACCAGGCTCCCCCGTCACTGTGATTCTCCAGGCAAGAACACTGGAGTGGGTTGCCATTTCCTTCTCCAGTGCATGAAAGTGAAAGGTGAAAGTGAAGTCGCTCAGTGGTGTCCGACTCTAGCGACCCCATGGACTGCAGCCTACAGGCTCCTCCGTCCATAGGATTTTCAAGGCAAGAGTACTGGAGTGGGGTGCCATTGCCTTATATAACATATGTAAAACTGTCTGATACATAAACCAGATTCAATAAAGGCCCTGAGGTCCGATTCTGGCTTCTCCTCTTGGCCTGGTCATTTTATTCCTCTTAGTATCAGTTTCCTCACCTTTCCCTGGATCTCATAAATTCCACATTGATGGAAAAATTGCACAAGTGTTCCAAAAATGGGAAAAGTCACTGGACACCAGCCACAGTGTAGTGTTCACCAAACATGATCTGCTCTGTGACCATGTAAGGGAAAGGAGTAAGTATGTAGGTTATCTCAATGTCTTATAGCCCGTATATCCTGTAAACATTGGAAAACCTTTCTTTACCATCTTCCTGTCAGTTTACAATGTTCTTTTCTTTTGACCGTTTTCATAGTGGATGATGTATTAGACAGAGCTTTGGACGCAAGCAGTTGTTGCTGTTTAGCCATTAAGTTGTGCCCTACTCTTTTGTGACCCCATGGACAGTAGCCCACCAGGCTCCTCTGTCTAAGGGATTTCCCAGGCAAGAATACTAGAGTGGGTTGCCATTTCCTTCTCCAGGGGATCTTCCTCACCCAGGGATCAAACCTGCATCTCCCACCTTGCAGGCAGGTTCTTTGTCACTGAGCCACCAGGGGAGCCCAGGAAACAGGCAGGGTTTTGATTATAGACTTCCCACTTTTCCACTCTGCTCTGGAGCGCGTGCAGTGAACACGCTTTTTTCCTTCAGCACGCTCATCACGGGTGATGTCATTCATTGGTCTTTCCAAAGAGCCAGGTTCGGCTCCTCTTCACCTTTTCTACTCTATCGTTTTCTATATTGTGAATTTCTCCTTCTATATTTGCCGGTTCCCAGGCACTCTCTCATGATTTCCCTTTTTCTGGACTCTTAATTGAAATTATTTATTTATGTTCAATGAAATAATTAAAGCATGTTTGCTATACATTTCCTTCTAATTATAAGTTTATGTTCAATAGGTTTGATAACAAGTAATCAACTTTTCATGGATTCCTAGATAAGATTTAATTTCTATTTTTACTTCTTTGCATATTGGAGTATGCTATACCTTTCCAGTGATTAAACTTTTTAAAATATATATATTTGCTTGGCTTTTCCATTTGTTGGTCGTATGAACTTTTATTCCTGGGTTTACAAAATTATGGTCAGAACATTGCAACCTCAAAAATCTCTGTTTTTGGAAATTTTTAAAGTAGTATTTTTTTTTTTACTGTGATGAAGTATGTACTGGGTTTTTACAATTGTTACTTGGATGAAAGTAATGATTAGTGTTATCTATTTGTAGGCTCCTTACATATATTATTAGATCAAAGCTATTTGAATCATTCAAATTATCCATATCTTTCTAAAATTTTTGTCAAAATTTTCTGCACATTCTGCAAACAGGCAGTTTTATCTAGTTACAGTTCTAGGATGTTTTTCTGTTTGAGGCAGAAAGATTCATGACACATCTTCTTGATTTTTCATCTTATTCTTACATAATAAGGCTTTGATTGAACACTTTGGACTCTGAATTCATCTTTGCCTAGACTCACCCACTCTCTAAGCCTCAATTTACTCATCTTTAAACTAGGATTAATAGAGCTGCTATTGCAATGTTGTTGTAAAAATATACAGTGAGAGAAACATGATCAAGTCCACAGCATAGCAGCCGCCATCCAGTTCACATTACATCATTTTAGCTCTTCTTTCTTGCCCTGTAAGTTATCTTTTAATCCCAAAAATAAAATATTGGAAATGGAAAAAGCACCCCCACCCCACCCCTGCTGATTTCTCTTTAGGTACTCTTAGAAACTAGGTCATTGGCATTCTTCTTCCCTATTAACTACTGGGCTATGGTTTTGAAAAAGAAAAAGTGAAAGTGTTAGTTGCTCAGTCATGTCTCACTCTTTGCGACCCCACGGACTGTAGCCCACCAGACTCCTTTGGTTTTGAAAGGAGAGTATAATTGCATCACTCTAGACAGAAGCATGGAAATGCATGTTCGAAGCTGGATCAATGGGTTGATCCTTGTTCCTTGTTCAATAACCTGAACAATGGTCCTTGTTCCAGTAGGTCAAGGATGCACTGGAGTGCCTGGGGTAGCCATGTATCCTAGAATCTCCTCTTTGCTACAAAAGAGATGAGGTAGGTGTGAAATTCCAGGCATCTTACTGTTCTTTGGGGCTTACCTGGTAGCTCAGTTGGTAAAAAATCTGCCTGCAATGCAGGAGACCTGGGTTTAATCCCTGGGTCAGGAAGATCCCCTGGAGAAGGAAATGGCAAACTACTTCAGTATCCTTGCCTGGAAAATCGCATGGACAGAGGAACCTGATGGGGTGCAGTCCAAGGGGTCGAAAAGAGTAGGGCATGACTGAGTGACTAACACTTTCATTTCACTTATTGCTCTTTTGTAATCTATTCTTTTCTACTCTCCTCTGGTTTCTTCACATTCTACCTGGCTTAGAGCACTGATGGTTTCACAAGGTTCCCTCCTTAAACTTCCCAGCAGATATGACTCTTCCAAGGGAGATGGAATCACTGTTCTGGAAAATGAAGCTATGCACAATGCTTATCAATATTAGAGAAATTCTTTTGGGTGACTCACCCAACAAATGAACCTCTACATTTTAAATGATGTAATCTTACTCATTAAATATCCACTTTGCTGTTTGCTCTCTCTCTTTCCTTCTCCCATAAGTATTTTCTTTCCCCTTCAACTTTAAATACTTCCACAAAGTTAGGTTTTTTTAAGAATGAGCAATGCTGCTCAATATAAGAAATATATTTGCCAAGCAGTTCAGTGGGCACCTGTACATATCATCACCTTGAGATTTCACAGAAAGCCTAAGAGAAGGTAACATGTACACTTTTCAGAAGACAAATCTGAGGCTCAGGAAATTAACTCACCAAAAGTCTCACCCCACCTGGCAGCCCTTTCTGTTAGGCTCAAAGCCACGTTCTTTCCCCTTGATTGTGCCACCCTCCCACAAATCTCCCCTGGGCTTTCAGAAAGTGCAAAGTGAATGTGGAGTGTTAGTCTGAGTTTTCTCTAGTTGTGTGCATGTGTGCGTGCTCAGTCATGCCCAGCACTTTGCCACTGTGAAATGGAAATATCTCCTGCCATATTAATAAACCAGAAATATCACCACCATCTGTGATTTCTGGTCCCCAAATGTGAACGAGGACTCCCAAAACTGTGATCCAGCAGGTGCTGCCACCCCTCACTATGATTACTGAGGAGCTGGGGGGATGCAAAAAGCAGCCATCTGCCATTCACCCTAAGGTGGACAGGGAAAGAGGGTTGGCCCCAGAGAGCTGAGGTGCATATGAAAGGAATGAATTCAGCAAGCCCAGAGGCTTGCATCTTCCTATACACAGAATGCGAAATTCCTTAACTTGATACCTGATCTTTGATGTTCAGACTGCCTGCTCGCTTTCTTGCAACCTTGTATGTAGCCTGACTTCCCCTCCTACCTCCTTGGAGCAGATTTCTGAGAACTACTGAGATGACGTCTCCTGGGCTCGGAGTCCTAAACATTCCCACTAAATAAAATCCCTACTTTCAGGTTGAGACGATATTTTTTTAGTTGACACAACCCTACAGACTGTAGCCCTCTAGGCTCCTCTGTCCATGGGATTTTCTAGGCAAGAATACTGAAGCAGGTTGCCATTTCTTCCTCCAGGGGATCTTCCTGAGGCAGGGGTCAAATCTGCATCTCCTGCAAGTCTCCTGCAACGCAGGCGGATTCTTTATCACTGAGTCACCAGGGAGAATTGGTCAATTAGCCACTTTCCCAGCAATAAAAGAGAGGCAGAATCCCATTAGTTATTAATCCCTTTCAGATAAGTATTGGTGGTCTCAGATGTTCATCTGATCCAAATGGATACTTCACACTCTTTTTGTTTAGTGTAAGGACTGACAGTCTTCAGCAGGTGCTGTTTCAGGTTCCTGTTCTTTAGAAAATTAGTAGGAAGATGTCAAGATAGTTTCCAAAAATGACACCACATTTTCCTTCCCACCCTATATGTACCTGTCATTTTGTCCATCAAAATGGTCACATCCCCTTAAGCCTGGGGAGGCAAATAGTAGATGTGCCAGTTCTGAGCTTCGCCTTTGAGAAGACTAACAACTTCTGCTTTCATATGTGGAGCTAGCAACACTGTAAGAAATTTCATTATCCTGAGACCACCATGCTTTGAGAGAACTCAAACTATTCACATAGAGAGGTTGCCTGCAGAACAGGCCCTGAAGACATGAGTGCAGACTTTTCAGATCATTAAGACCACCCAGCTTGCTCTAGACATCAGCTGAATACGGCCAAATAAGCAACTCAGTTAATACTATGTGGAGCAGAAGAACCACTCAGCTGAGCCCAGGCAAGCTGAAGAATCATGAGAAATAGTTATTCATTTTCTTTAATTCAGTAGGTCTTCAGGTATTTTATTATACAGCCATGGATAACAGAATGGATGTTTAAGTCAAGAATAGACAAAGCAAAACTTACAATATTCCACAATAATTCACTAATAGATAGGATTTTGCAACTCTGGGTATCAGAATCAGTGACAGCCTTCTAAACTAGAGATGTTCAAATCCTAATATAGATCTCAGCATGTAAAACTTAGGCTTGTACATGTGTATGCTTTTCAATACCCCAAATACGTACAATGAACAGTTATTGTAACCCACATAATGACTCATTTGCTTTATCTTTTCTAAATAATTATATTTAGTTTTGGCTATGCTGGGTCTTTTTTGCTGCATGGGCTTTTCTCTAGTTGTAGCCAGCAGAGGCTACTCTCTAGTTGTGGCAATGCATCTCCTTGTGGAGCACAGGTTCTAGGGCATTTGAACTTCAGTAGTTGTGGCACCTGGGCTCTGGAGCGCATGCTCAATAGTTTTGGCACACAGGCTCAGTTGCTCTGCAGCATGTGGGATCTTCCCAGATCGGGGATTCATTTGCTTTCGGAAGCTCTTCTTTTAAAATTCAAATTCCTTCTGGAAGTGATAAATCAAGCAGATGGTCACAGTATTGTATCCTTAATCAGATTGCTTTCCTAACTCCTGACTAGGATTAGCAAATGTAGCATATAAGAGAGCTATATATTCAGCAGGAGCACACCTGAGCTGGAAGTTGTTGATTCAAGTCCCCCAAAGATGCCATGTGAACAGCCTAGGGTCAGCTTGTGCCCAATAGATAGCTGGAAACCAGAAGGCAGTAAAAAAAAAAAGTGGGAAAGTGACAATACCAATTATACCCACACCAATAGAAAGTCATGAAAAATCACCCCAGGGGTTACCTTTGAAGGTTGATATTTAGGAGCCTGAGAAATGATGGTGGAGGTTACTACCTGGGACCCAGATAATAATATTTCTGTTCATATTTTGTTTTCCAGGAGAACAAAATATGAAGCCGTCCTGATCTCTTCATCCTAATTGTATAAATAAAATGTGTCTATAAATAAAATTAGTTCAGCAGGACTTGGGGTTCAGGATTAAAAGCAGAGAGTTGAAGGAAGAAGGCTTGTATTGTAAGGTGGTAATAGCAGGGGAAGTTCCAGTGTCTTTCTCTTGTCTTTTTCACTTTCTATTTCCCCAAACTGGCTTTAGCAGCTTCCCTACAAAGGCTTGCAGTTCGGTTGCTTTTCCTAAGGAGCATGAGTCAGTGTCCTCTGAGAATTTCTCACTTTTACTCTTTTCTTCCCACTGATTCTCTACTGAGACACACCTGGGGGTTTCATGCCCACTAAAGAAAGGAAGTGAAAGGTACTGCATTTCCTTCAAAGCTTAACTTCTCTGCTACTGCTGCTGCTGCTGCTAAGTTGCTTCAGTCGTGTTTGACTCTGTGCAACCCCATAGACGGCAGCCCACCAGGCTCCCCTGTCCCTGGGGTTCTCCAGGCAGGAACACTGGAGTGGGTTGCTATTTCCTTCTCCGATGCATGAAGGTGATAACTTCTCTATGTGAAGAGAAAAACCTTTAATTCCTGAAACATCTTTACTTCCGGTGTTGCTGAGTCAGTAAGACAAGAATTAGTATGTGTTAAGCACCGACTGCATACTAATTGCAGTACCTATATCGTCATACTGAATTCTCACTTTCTATGAGTCTTCCTACTTGAGACAAATTTGACTATTCCATTTTATACATGGAAACCGGAGAAGGCATTGGCGACCCACTCCAGCACTCTTGCCTGGAAAACCCCATGGATGGAGAAGCCTGGTAGGCTGCAGTCCATGGGATCGCTAAGAGTTGGACACGATTGAGCGACTTCACTTTCACTTTTTACTTTCATGCATTGGAGAAGGAAATGGCAACCCACTCCAGTGTTCTTGCCTGGAGAATCCCAGGGACGAGGGTGCCCAGCGGGCTGCCGTCTATGGGGTCACACAGAGTCGGACACGACTGAAGCGACTTAGCAGCAGCAGCATACATGGAAACACTGAGACGAAGAATTTTGAGCTAACATGCTTAAAATTACATGGTTAGGAAGTGATAGAGGCAGGATTAGAAACCAGGTTTGGTGGTCCTAAATATCATTTTTCTAGCCAACAAAGAATTGTTTTTAATCCATTATTTCAAGGTGGGAGTAAAAAATTTTTTTGCAATCACACAGATACAGCCTGATGACTTGCTACTCCAAATGTGGTTCATGGTCCAGCAGTAGCCACTTCACCTGGGGAATATATACAATTCAAGTGTGGTCCAGGGGCTGACCTCACTAACATCACCTGGGAGCTCATTAAAAATGCAGCATCTCAGCATATCCTGCCCCATAGCTATTGAATTAGTGTCTGCATTTTAACAAAATCCCCAGGTAACTTTAGTATACACATTAACATTTGAGAAGCACTGACCTGAATTAAAGTCTCCTAATTATTTAACCCGGTACTTCACTGATTGTCAACCTCTACCTCTTTCCAGACCCAGTGCTACTCAAATACTTGAATTCCTAGAGCCATAGACTCTCACAACAGGATGACATTGAAATGCAAATAAACAAAATAGCTGGTCTTAGGCATCCCATTAAATAGGGGCAGAGTCAAACCTAAAGTACCTCATTAGTAGGTGTCCACTTCCTGTCAGTCAACCCTCATGTATTAAGCTCTTGATCTGTGCCAGTCACCCTCTCTCAGTGCCAAGGATTCAGAGATAATTGGAACCATCTGTGTTCTCAAAAGCACGGTCCACTGGGGCAATCACATACATGCCCAGACAGTTAGAACACAATGCAGCAGCACAGTGACGTGGAGAAGTACAGGTACTATGAAGTCTTGGATGAGAGACACTGAGACCTTCCTGGAAAGGTGCTGCCTTCCTGAGTCCCGGCAGTGCACTACTACATAATGGATGGACTTACCAGGGACCTCCTCTCACTTTTCTTCACTCAGCCCCCATTGAGTTCAGTTCAGTTCAGTCGCTCAGTCATGTCCAACTCTTTGCAACCCCATGAATTGCAGCACACCAGGACTCCCTGTCCGTGACCAACTCCCGGAATTCACTCAGACTCACGCCCATCGAGTCAGTGATGCCATCCAGCCATCTCATCCTTGGTCGTCCCCTTCTCCTCCTGCCCCCAGTCCCTCCCAGCATCAGAGTCTTTTTCAATGAGTCAACTCTTCGCAAGAGATGGCCAAAGTACTGGAGTTTCAGCTTTAGCATCATTCCTTCCAAAGAAATCCCAGGGCTGATCTCCTTCAGAATGGACTGGTTGGATCTCCTTGCAGTCCAAGGGACTCTCAAGAGTCTTCTCCAACACCACAGTTCAAAAGCACCAATTCTTCGGCACTCAGCTTTCTTCACAGTCCAACTCTCACATCCATACATGACTACTGGAAAGACCATAGCCTTGAATAAACGGACCTTAGTAGGCAAAGTAATGTCTCTGCTTTTGAATATGCTATCTAGGTTGGTCATAACTTTTCTTCCAAGGAGTAAGTGTCTTTTAATTTCATGGCTGCAGTCATTACCATTTCCCCTTGGAACAGATCTCTGCAGCCACTCACATTCCTACATTTTCCTTCAAGGCTTTTCTTTCTGCACATGCCCATCTACACATTCTCCTTTCTCTCAACATCCACAGCTCTTTTCTTTACCAAGCTATCCAAACCTGACTGCATAATTTTTTCAAAAAAAAAAAGGGAGTTTGAAAAAATGGACTCTAACAGTTCCTACTCCAGTCTGTAGAAATGATTCCAGGACATTAGCATTTTTTTTTCATGGCATTTGACAAAATTCCAACGTACAGTAAGGGTCAAGATGAGAGCCTGTTTCACACCACTCACTTAATCCCTGTAGCTTGTATCAAAGAGATATAAAGTTTACAGAATGCTCCACACCTCTCATCTCATTGGATCCCCACATCCCTATAAAAAAAAAAAAAGTGAAATGGTTGTCCCATTTCACAGATAGGAAAACTGAGTCCCGTACCATGCCTAGGTTACACCGATCTTGGACCCACACCTGACTAGCCCTGTGATTGCTCTGAATAGACATACACATGGATTTAGGATGAAGGGAAGGGTCAGGCCTTTCTCTCTGAATGGCTCCCATCCCCAACCCAGTGCTAACACATGTAAGATGCCCAGCACAAGAGGGACAGTTAATTCCAACCACTCCTCAGAAGTAGAAATTATTTCAAGAGGTCAGGAAGGTTTCCACCTGAGAAAGAGGAACTAGGAGTCAGTATAAATCAGAAGCCTTAAGACCAGACACATCTGAGCGACCTCTGTGAGAAAAGGAAACGATGCAAATAACCTGGGGTTTTGGAACTGTCCTCAAAATCAATCAGGAGTCACGTTCTGATCATAAGGGCAGATAAGGGGGTCCCGGACCGAAATGCTCTCTGTTCTCGGATTTCGTTTCTTTCCGCCCCGTTGCCACCTGCTATTTCGGCTCACCAATCCCCTGGTGAATGGGTCCCTTCTTACCTGTCCTCCCTTCAAAAGCAAACACGGAAACATTTGTTAAGCTCCCTTCTCTCTGTTTCTGAAAGCAGCCCAGGAAGTAGGGCTGACTAAAAGAGGCCTCAGCAAACATGAACTTGGGCAGGAAGGGTTTGGGAATGGGGGCTGGGCAAAAAAAATTTTTTTTTTAATTCAAATCTCTTCACTAGTTAGGTTTCCTCCCTGCTCCTTGCTTTGAAAAAAGACCCATCAACTCGAGAGCCTATTCTATGTCTATTTCATTCCTGAGATGAAGAATTTTCATTTCTCAGAAAAGAGTAAGACCAGGGTGAGAAGGGGCAGGTGGGGCTGACCGCCCCCTGTAAGGGGCTTACAGGACTGAGGCTGCACAGTCAGCATCAGCTATCAGCATTTCTGGGGCAGTCAGAAGGGTATTCCTAAGGGGAGCATGTTTTATACCAGCAGAAAATAAATGCTGCTTCAAAAATATGCCTCTCAGGCTGTGACTTTCCTGGGTCAGAGCAGCTTTATTGTTATTTTATTTATTTATTTATATATTCAGAGTAACTCTGCTCCAGCGCACAGGGGCCACTACGCTAATATGTAGACTTCAGAAGGCTCTGGGTCCTTATTTTCATAAATAAATAAACTCTCATAGGCCTTTGGAATCTGATTATATTTGGAACAAAACTCCTAAGTATAGGGTCATTATCTGAAACCACATGACCAACCCCAGTCTTTTAACCTAATTTTGTCTATTAGAGAATGGCGCACTTCCAAGACTGTGATTAGGGCTGGAAGCTGGTTTGCAATAAATACCCAGGGTTCTTTTCAGTTCTTTGAGGGGAGAAGTGGGGACAAATGACTTTCTCTTGATTAAACAAACCAGTATTTTAGCTTTCACCTGGCTAAACTCCCTCCTCTTTGGGGTTGCTGGTTTGTCTCCAACAGGACAAAGTCCTGTTCTAAGAGGAAAGCCTAGTGCACATATTCATCTTCTGTGCTGCTAACTGGCAGAGAGGTTGGTTTCTGTCTTAGAAAACTGACCCAACTTCAACTTGATAAATTAAAGAGTGAAGTGAACTCAATTCACTGACCACATGCTGATTTCCTAGTGTGATCACGTTAGATGGATAATTTGGGCAATAGGATAGATGTCTTTCTTGCTCTTATAAAGCTGTTAGACTAATGGGTAGAAAGACATTAACACTCACACTGGAAGTAAGCTAAATTGCATTGGGATAAGTGCCTTGGAAAAGGACTTGGATGAGGACATAGATTGGAGACATGGGACACAGGTTGGAGGTGGCAGCATGGGCTACAGGTTCAAGAAACACTTTTCTGTAGGAGAGTTCCCTTCTCTCCATACCTTCTCCAGCGTTTATTGTTTGTGAATTTTTCGATGTTAGCCATTTTGACTGGTATGAGGGATATCTTCATTGTTGCTTTGATTTGCACTTCTCTAATAATTAGTGATGTTGAGCATCTTTTCATGTACCTCTTGGCCATCTGTATGTCTTCTTTGGAGAAATGTCTATCTTGATTTTCTGCCCATGTTTTGATTGGAAGGACCTACTATAAGCACAGGGAACTCTGCTCCATGTTATGTGGCAGCCTGGGTGGGAGGGGAATTTGGGGAAGAATGGATACAGGTATATGTATGGCTGGGTTGTTCTGTTGTTCACCTGAAACTATCAAATCTAGTTAATCAGCTATCATCCAATACGAAATAAATTTTTTTTAAAAAAAAGAAGCGTTTTTCTGAGGTCATGAGATTGCCAATGAAGCTTAATGGGTTAGAGTGGCTACTGAAGAGAAGTCAGAGGGGCAGGTGTTCCAGGCAGCGGGAATGGCCAGTGTGAATGCCCTGTATGAAAGCCAGCCCTACCTGGACACTGGAGAAAGCAGTGGTAAACGCAAAGGGAAATATGCAAGCCATGTGATGGGGACACAGAAGAGGGCTACCGGAGTCCAAGATTTCCTAGGGCAGCCACACCCGAGCCAGGCAAAAGAGCAGGATGAAATGTGTTCCTGAAAGAGAATCAACCATGTCAGAGGGTGACAGGGACCTGAGGGATGAGATGAAATGTCAGCTGATTCTTATCAAGGGAGTAGGAGGCTGGGGTAATGATGACTGAGATGTAAGACTGCTATGCTGAGATGTGGAGGGAGTGGGGAGCACTGGAAGGTCAGTGGGGAGAGGGACCATGGTAAATTGGCTTTTCCTGGTAGTTTTGAGAGGATGGGATGAAACTGGGAACAGAGACTCCTGTTAATGGAAAAATCCATCTCAGATTTCTCTAGGGTTAAAAACATAGTTTAAGAAGCCCTTTTTTCCATGACGTTTTTTTGAGGACACGTTTTATCTGCCTTGTTGCTACTGACTTGGTTCTTCGTAACTCTTCATTTCTGCAGGACCCATTCACGCTGCTAGCAGCAGCAGGGCCCGATGGTGGACAGGCTGTTTATTCTTCGTGGCTGGTGGCTGAACTGCAAGGCAATTGTGAGAAAGATAGATTTGTGGCTTGATGGACGCATTGGAAGGCTTTCCTAGAAAGAACTGCCAATGGCGAGGTTGGGGAGAGAACATTAGAAGAAGCAGGCATGTCTTCTTTTCTTCCCTTGTGCCCAGGCAGCTGAAAACTTCAGGAAAATCCAGGAGTCCTGCTGCCCTGGTCCTTCCACCTGCCCCAGTCATGAAAGCAGCAATATGTCATCTTTATTCTAAATATTCAGAGAAGGCAACGGCACCCCACTCCAGTACTCTTACCTGGAAAATCTCATGGATGGAGGAGCCTAGAAGGCTGCAGTCCGTGGTGTCGCTGAGGGTTAGACATGACTGAGTGACTTCACTTTCACTTTTCACTTTCATGCATTGGAGAAGGAAATGGCAACCCACTCCAGTGTTCTTGCCTGGAGAATCCCAGGGACGGGGGAGCCTGATGGGCTGCTGTCTATGGGGTCACACAGAATCGGACATGACTGAAGTGACTTAGCCTTCACCTTCGCCTTCTAAATATTTCTCCCATCTCAGTGTATCTTCTGTTAACAAGGTTATCAGGAATTTCCCAAGATGACCTGAGGGATCTTTCTAAGGATGAGATGTAATCACACCTCTGATCTAGCCACTACTGCTTCCCCATTTTCATTTTCTGTTAAAAAAAAAATATATATATATATATATTTTAAAGCTTACTTCTCTTTTGACTTTGTCTTATAACATTTTTCTTTGATTAGGCTATGTCCCAGACTTCTGTGCCCCCAAACATGGCAAGTATTCTCATCTCTGAACGCTGTTCCTTATCCTAGAGGAAAACTCCATCCCCACTCCACTGATTTCCCCTATCTGTGTCACTATTTGCCTAGAGAAATCCTGCTCAGCCTTAGGTCAAATGCAATCTTTCTCGATTTCCTCCAGATACCCTTAGGGGTTCCTTTTCCTCTTTGGGGATACCCACATAAGGGCAGTGTCATGTTGCAAGAGAATCAGATGAAGACCCAGGTGATGTGGGACATGAACTTTTATGCAATTATAAGGGGTTCTTGTTTAAGGAAAAGAACAGAATTACTAAATTCAACACAGCTTATTTGGGTTAAAATATCTTTCTATTGCCAATTTTACAAAAACATATGGATCATGTCGCCTTACTACTAAGGCTGTGGAAAGAATCCATGCGCGTGGGGGAGCCTGGATCTTAAGCTCTGGGAGCTGTGTTGTCAATCTGGCCATGACTGTAGCTGCGGGTTATCGGGCCTGGGCCTCCAGAGACTGAGCTGCACAAGGCCAGGGACCATGTCTTCTTTCTCTACGTTACTTAAGAGGCCGGCTTTATTCCAAGTCACATTTCACAACCTCATATGCCCTTTCTCTGGATTGTCTAAAAATTATACTTGGTTTGGACTAAAGTTCACTGTTTATGTTTGGAAAACCTGCATAGGAAGGACATGATGGTTTTTCAGGGATGAACACTTGACTGTGGAGGAGCATTGAGAATGCCCATGGGGAGGAAATGGGAGAGGGACACATGAGAACAACCCCTGCTCCCAAGAAGGCAGCACCCTGGGCCTGTCCCCTCACCCTAAAGACTCAAAAATACGAACCATTTATTATCAGCTTGTGAACCAACAGCAACAGCAGCTCATGGAGAGAATTGCTCTTCGGGTTATGATAACCAGTTCTCCATTTACAGGGGTTGGCAGACTTTTTCTATAAAAACCACAAGAATAAACTTTTTCTGCTTTGCAGGCCATATGGTCTCCACTGTGACTCTTAATGTGTGTGAAAACCACTGTAGACAATATGTGAACAAATGAGCATGTGTGTGTTCCAATAAAACTTTATTTACAAAAGCAGGTGGCAGGGGACTGGCTTTGGCCTATGAGCTGTTATTGGCCAGCCTCCTCTCTAGATCATAGACTGGAGTGGGAGCTCAGAGCTGAGCAGTATTACTTTCAGCTGGAAGAGATCACGAAGGCTGACAAGATGACATCTTGTTTCCAGTTAACCCTTTAAAGTGACGGATGAGCCTATACAAGATTTCAGGCAGATTTGGAGAAGACAGTGCTCTTGTGTACATGTTACCAGCCCTCAGGTCCCACTGGGACAAGCCTTGCACACACGTTGTGGATTCAGAGTTCCAAGAATTGCTCATTCCTTCTCCTATCAAAATTAGCTTACCTCTAAGTTTGCCTTTTTGGGAGAAAGTTCCATATTTTTCAGTCCTTGGATTGTGCACTAAAAGGGAGTTTTTATTTTTTTTTATTTTTTTAATGTGGACCGTTTTTAAAGTCTCTGAATTTTTGTTGCATTATTGCTTCTGTTTTATGTTCTGGCTCCTTGGCTGAGAGATATGTAGGATCTTAGCCCCCCAACCAGGGATTGAACCTACATCCTCTGTATTGGAAGGTGAAATATTAACCACCAGATTGCCAGGGAAGACCCAAGGGAGTTGTTATTAGGTGAAATAACATAGTAATAATAATTCTTGCAATAACTCAGTGCAGATATTTTTTATATCTGTTTTTGAGATGGGGAACTGAGGCCAAGAGGTTTAAGTGGCTGACGTAGCAGCATAACAGAAGACAGGAACGCAGACCTAGAACCCATGCCTTTTGACTATTGGTTTGATTGCCAGTCTTTAGATCAACAACGTGGAGTTCATCCGTCTATGATCTTGTTTCGTTCAGGGCAGCTCCCTGCTTGAAACTGCTTTCTCCACTGTATTTCTTGAGATGTCTCTTTCTGCTTCACTCCCACAGCCACTGCACTGAGCCAAGCTCCTTCAACAACATTTACTGGGTCAGAGAATATTTATCCCCTGCCTGCGAGAAGTTCACGATTGATTTGTCAGGGCTTTAAGTTGGCCTTCCCACGTCTATCTTATCTCCTTCAAATCTATGAAGAAGACAACATTAATAAACCACCTCCTAAGTGTAACATAAGACACATTCTCTGATTATTCACTTTGTTCCAAGCCCTATTCTGGATCCTGAGAATGAAAAATTACAAAATTTACAGACCTTGTAGTTCACAAAGCATTTTCCTTAAGCCACAAAGGTTTTAGGACAAATAACAAATCTCTGTTGAATTGGCCATAAGGATTCTGAACAAAAGAAACCTTCAGGAACCAAGATGAAGGAGGAAATGTTTTTTCTTAAAGAAAATAGTGATTGATCACTCACTAAAGAAGCTGCGTGCAAACTTTAGCACTCATAGACTTGCTGCATCTGCCAAATAACAGAAGAGACAGTGGAGAAAGGTCTCACTTCCAATCCCAAGGCAAGAATAGATACAATATTCTGCAGAAAAGACCCACGACCTGAGAGGATGGGGCCTGGCCTGTCACCTAAGCCCAGGAGTTTAACACCCTTGATCACCCTCAATATTCAGAGGCCACTCACCAAAGGTGGTTAGTTATGATAATAAAACTGATTTCTTAAATAACTAATTAATCCCAAGAAGGTGGGTTGACCTCTGGGAGAATTTCTAGAGCAATCACTTCATGATTGATTGGAAATATCTGCAAATACACATGTCCTGAGAGGTGAGTGAGTAATGTGTGCTGCTGCATTTTCCCAACAAGAAGATGTGTCCTTGTACATACATTTAGGGGAGAGCAGCTTTGAGGAGATAAATAGCCAGGGTGGGTCTAGGAAGCACCATCCAGGCATGAATGGATCTAGAACTCCTCAGATGGTAAAGAATTTTCCTGCAATGCACGAAAGATCCCCTGGAGAGGGGAATGGCTACCCACTCCAGTATTCTTGCCTGGAGAATTCCATGGGCATAGGAGCCTGGTGGGCTATATAGCTCATGGAGTTGCAAAGAGTCAGACAGGACTGAGCAACTAACACTTTACCCTTCAGAGAGTAGGCAGAAGGCACTACAGAAGGGGAGAGGAAATGCAATAATGATTTTAGGTCATTAGGATTGATTAGGGGAAGAAAGTTAAAAAAAAAATAGCAATGTTATCAAGTTTGAACTTTATCTTCTGAGAAACAGTGTTTCTGTGGGCAGAGTTCATATTCTGGAGTCATGCATCATAATGACAGCCTTGGTCTGACCCCAGGGAAAATATCTGTGCCTCATTGAGGTCTCATCAGAGGTTCTTTTGCCATTCAGAGAGCAAACAAGAGGAGAAGGAAGTACCCTCTTTCCTATTATGCTATCAGGCCAGAAACCCACTTTAGAGGCTGCAGTCTATGACAAATATCCTCATGCAAATTCTATGCTTGCTTTTGCGCTCCACTTCTTTACCAGCGACATAGCTAAGCAAAATGGAACGAGAACGAGTGTCTTGGGAGAAATAAAGTTGCTGGATTAGATACAGGCCACCTTTATACAGAGAACATAACTTAAACTATGCTACTGGTGAAGAGAGTCTATTTGGAGTTCTGCAGAGTTTTATATGAGACTGAGATTGCTGATTAAGTTGATGCCTGAGTATCATCATCTCAGTAATAAAGAGTCCTCAAATTAAAGGGAATAATAGAGTGCAGGGCAGAAGTTGGCAAGCCAAGGCCACAGGCCATCAGCCTGTTTTGTTTTATAGCCCTTGAGCTAAATTTCTATATTTTTGGCCTTGATTTGCCTGTTGGCACACATAGTCTAAGATATTTACTATCTGGGTCTTTAAAAGTTTGCTGTGTGTGTGCTCAGTCACATCCAACCCTTTCTGACCCTTTGGACTGTAGCCTACCAAGAACCTTTGTCCATGGGACTTTCCAAGCAAGAATACTGGAGTGGGTTGCCTTGCCCTCCTCCAGGGGATCTTCCCAACTCAGGGACTGAACCTGTGTCTTCTGCATTTCAGGTTAATTCTTTACCCACTGAACCATCAGGGAAGCCCAAAAGTTTGTTGACCCCTGTTAAATTGAATAAGAATGTGTTTAAAAATTGGATAAGAATGTGTAAGTCATTGAGTCAAAAAGGTCTATATTTGACTTCTGCCTAGACATATCTTTCATTCATTTGACAAATACTGAGGATTTGGTATTTCTTTCTCACTTACCTTCTCAGATGCCACTGTCTCCTGGTTTTCCTTCTTTCTCCGTTGCCCCTCCTTTTCAATATTCTTTACCAGTTTCTCCTAATTTTGACCTCTTAACACCAGATCCAGAGCTCACACCTAGGACCCCTTCTCTTTCTCATCTGTGCTCATCATGAGATCAGGTTCCAATCACTCAGTTATGTTCAACTCTTTGCGACCCCATGGACTGTAGCCCAGCAAGCTCCTCTGTCCATAGGATTCTCTAAGCAGACATACTGAAGTGGGTTGCCATTTCCTTCCCCAGGGGATCTTCCTGACCCAGGGATTGAACCCATGTCTCCTGTAGCTCCTGCATTGGCAGGAAGATTCTTTACCACTGAGTCCCCTGGGAAGCCCATTGCATTGACCCACATGCTAACGATGTCCAAATTTATATTTCCAGTTCAGACCGCTCCTTAAAACGTCACAATCATAAACACGTGTCTTCTTTAATATTGCTACTTGGTGTTTAATAGATAGTTCAAACTTACCGTCTATAAAACTGACTTCCCAATCTTCATCCCCAAACCTTTTCTTTCTAGAGTCTTTCTCATCTCAGTAAGTGATTGATAATTCCATTCTCCCAATTGTGTCCGATTAGGCAAGTCACTCACACTTTCTGAATTACAGCTTCTTCATTTGCAAAATGGCACTGCACCCATCTCAAAGGCAGTGCAGAGATCAAATGAGATAATACAAGGCAAATGCTGCTTACAGTATTTGCCACATTTAGCTTTCAATAAGAGTAAGTGACTGAAGCATAACTTTTCAATTTTGCTAGGAGTTGGTGATGGACAGGGAGGCCTGGTGTGCTGCGATTCATGGGGTCGCAAAGAGTCAGACACGACTGAGCGACTGAACTGAACTGAAAGTCTCTCAGAGCCATTTTTTCCTTTCTTTGTCTCAGATCCTTATTATCTTATCCCAGGACCATTACAAAATTCTTTCTAATGGTAGCCTTGATTTGGTAGTAAAGTAGTAATCATAGACAATATTATTCTCCCCATTTAAAAGTGAGGAAGATGAAGATCAGCCAAATGTGACCTAGTGCCCAAAGTGGGATTCAAACCCAGCTGAAAAGCCAGTGTCCCATATTCTCCAGTAGTATCCATGCTCATCCTCTGGAATCCAGCCTTCAGCTCTCTTATCCCCAGGTGAAGAGCAGAAACTAAGAGACTGAATATGATAACCAAGAAAGGCAGCATGGGAAAGAAGCAGGGGTTCCCAAACTGAGCGGATAGATCTTTTAGTCCTCTGGATTCTTTGTGTAGATTCCCGAACCTTGCCCTGGAGCAACGATATCAAAATTTCTGTGAGTAGGGCTCAGGAATACACACACACACACACACACACACACACACACACACACACACACACACATGTCCAAAGGCAGTATCAAGCAGACAGATTTGGAACCTCAGCTCTAGACTCTAAAAGTCATATTTCACAATAATTATAGACAACAAATAGGATCCTATTACTCAAAACTCCAAAGCAGAAGCCCAAAATCAGACACTGTAATATACAAACGAGCAAAGGGCATAAAAGGATAATTCACAAAAGAGGAAGCAAAATTGCTAATAGAAATAGTTTTAAGTTGTCTTGTCTACTCAAATTCAAATTAATGCAAACTTTTAAAAATTAATACTACGACATTTTCAACCTATCAATTTGCCAGTTTTTTTAAATGCCAATACACAATGCCTGTAAAGTTGTGATGAGGTGAACACTTTCATAAACTAATGGAAAAGTAAATATTGGTATTACCACTTTGGAAAACAATTCAGTCACATGTATCACAGCCTTGGAAATGTTTAATTCAGAAATTTACCCTATTATGAATGTATATACAATGAAATAAATCAAAAGGAATAAAAAAATACAAAAATTCTGCATGTTAAAGATATTTTTAACAATTTCATTTATGAAAGCAAATAAATAAAAATAAGCCAAATGTTTAACACTAGGAAGAATTAGTCAGCATTATTATGTTATTAGGCGGTTATAAAATCTTTCAGACTATACTATGTTATTTCATTTTACATGAGTCTATAAATATATATATGTGTGTCAGGGAAAAAAAGTCTGAATGTCCTTACACCCAATCATTAACAACAGAATCTCTGAGTAGGACATAATATTCTTTTCATTTCATTATTTTCAGGCACAAATTTTGCTAATTCTAGAATTTAGACCGTCCTATTCCTTCTGCTGGAAAGGCCCTATCTAGCTTTCCACACTGGGAAAATGTTTTTATTTTAAGAACTGATGTGGATGTCATCTTCCCTAGGCTAAATGCTTTGTCTCTTACCTGCGCTATACATTTACCTCCCTATTCCCTGGCATAGATTACCTTTACCTTAGCATCTGTGTGCTTTTCAAAAATTACCTGCTAGCGTATTCATTACTCCTAGTAGACTGTGGAGTGTTTGAAGATAAGATGTGGGAGTCCCAAAGTCCTACTCTCTAGCACCAGGAACTCTGCTAAATGTTAGATGGCAGCCTGAATGGGAGAGGAGTTTATTTAAGGGAGAAAGGATACATGTATATGTGCTGCTAAGTCCTTTTGCTGTCCACCTGAAAACTATTACAATATTGTTAATTGGCTATACTCCAACATAAAATTAAAAGTTAAAAAAAAAAAAAAAAGACTTGGTAGTGCCAGATGCCCAAAAGTGCTTACTGGATTCAACTCCATGCATGACAGATTGAAAACCCAAAGTAAAACTTACCCGTTTAGTACCTGTGAGTTCTCCTAGAAGAAACTGTAAAAGGCTTTCGTCTTCACTTAGGGTATGGAAAGTAGGCGTCTGTGACATTGCTACAAGTACTACAAACACAATGCTGAAAGATTTGCAGATTCACATTTTTTGAACCAGAGTACTGAGGTCACAGGACAACCAACTAACCCCAAGTCAAAAGAAAGAAAGATGCTTCCAAGAAAAACCAAGATATTACAACTTTCTTAATAATAGAGTTTCCAAATAAATGGAATAAAAACTGATAGAACTGAAAGGAGAAATACAGAAATCCACAATTAAAGTTGGAGTCCTCCATACCTCTCTCTCACTGATTGCTGGGACAAGTGTTCAGGAAATCAGTCAAGATACAGAAGAGCCGAACAATGCTATCTGCCAGCTCTACACAATTGACATGTACAGAAAAGTCCACTCAACAACAGCAGAATACACATTTTTTTCAAGTGTGCATGGAAAATTCATCAATGTAGAACACATTTTAGGCCATCATACGAATGCTCTTTGCTTTGGAAATACGGGTCTTACCTAGCCATAAAATTTGCCTGACAAAGCAAAGCACTTTCCAATATACAGATGTATCAAAATCGGAATAAGCAACCTTTCTAAGTATTAAATTCCACACCACTGGAAGTATTGAAGGGTAGCTTGATGACCATACCTGGATGTTATAAATAGGAGAGAGATTTTCCAGCCTTTAAAGCTAGAGAATCGTTATTGAAATTAAACGATGGAGCTAAGCATGAAGTGTATAGCAGAGCACAGGAGAGTCAGGATGGAAAAGCACATAACTGGCGGCCCCTCAGACTACATAGGAGGCCTGAGGTGCACTTAGGAGATCCGGAGACTTCCCAGGTGGCGCTAGTGGAAAAGAATCTGCCTGCCCATGCAGGAGACATAGGAGATGTAGGCTTGATCCCTGGGTCACGAAGATCCCTTGGAGGAGGAAATGGCAACCCACTCCCCAGTATTCTTTCCTGGAAAACCCCATAACAGGGTAGCCTGATGGCTATAATCCATGGGGTTGCAAAAGAGCTGGACACAGCCTAGTGACTAAACAACAATTTGTGTCTAGGTCTCCTGAACTATAGATAATAAATTTGCATTGTCTTACACCAATTTTGTGAAAATCTGTTACAGCAGCATTAGAAAACTAATACAGTCTCCAAAAGAATGATTGTCTTAGGGAAGAAAGACTTTGATGTGTGGGTTTCCTTGCTGTACTGGCAATTTGTCTATACTATTCGTACTGGATAAAATAGGGACTTAGTAAGTTAACGATCATTAACAAATTAATAGATGACTCACTGAACAATTATTGGAAGCATTTAATCAAGGAGAGAATGAAACACAATAGACAGAGCTACAGATTCAAGGTCAGAAGCCAGAATTACAGTTTTCTCTCCTCCAACTGCATGGGGATGAACCACTTTACCTCTCCAAACTTCATCTTCTTTACCTACAAAAAGAAACCAAGAATATCCTTCGGTCCCCAAGGTACCTCCCAGTCATAACGCTGTGTGACCATATGCCAAGAAAATTTTGGAAGACATGCCTGAACTGGGTCAGGGGTTGGACTGCTGACCTTAGAGGTCTTCTCCAGCTCAGAGATGCTGTGACACAGACAGCGGGACACATCTTGGGTAGGAAATAACTCTAGGAAAGCTGATGTTTCAGAGCCTCCTCGGGGAGGGGAAGTCCTCTGAGAGCAAATAAAGGCACAAGTAGCTTCGGGTCAAGCCCTACTTCTGATTCAGGCCAAAGGCAATGAGAATGCCACAAAGAACATCAAAGGGGAGAATCTGGCCCTGGAACAAGAAGACGGATGGAGGGGAAGTCATGATCTGCAGTAAAACAAATAAATAACCTTTAAAATCACATCTGCAGACAGTCTCACGTTCTTAACTGCTTTCCAATAAGCTTCCCTGGTAGCCTGCCACAAAGGCTGTCCAAGAGGATTTACAACAGATGGAGGCAAGGGATTGTAACCCAGGCCGGATGCTCCCCTAACCATCTGGGTGACCTTGGGCATGTTATGGCAACTCTCTGGCCTGTATGTTTCTCATTTCAGAGTGAGGGGACTGAATTTGATGACGTCTGACCTTCTTCTCTAGTCTCAAAATCTTATCCCCTCAGCCCAAGCACTGATTATGGATCAGCAAAAGCACAGTGGTTACATTTTATATTAAATAAGCAGACATTTTACAGGATTCGACAAAGGAACCCACATTTAAATTTAAATCCTAGCCTTGGGAGACAGAAAGGAAGGAAAGGGAAGAAGGGGAAATAGGGCAAATTTCAGGAGTGTTTTTTATTTTTGTTTTCCCCCTTGTGAAACCATGTCCTCAGCATTTCCCCTTGGGGGAAACAACAGCTCAGAATCACTCATGACCAGTGTCCTGTGATGTGACCCTGCTCCAGCTAGAGGTGTGTAGGTCAGGCTTAGAGCTGGGCTAGCTTCCTGTGCTCAGGCACAACTGTGGACTTGGGCCTCCCAGGCATGAAACCCAAATCTGAAGATAAAGCTTAGGACACTTAATCCTCTTTTGTCCTCAGCTTTCCAGTTGTAGGAATCCAGAAAGGAGCCCTGAACTATCCCCCAGAGTTCCCATTTTAGGACAGGTCTTGAAATAGTTCGTGATGTAACTGTTTCCACTGTATTTATTTCAGACCCTCTCCTACCTAAGCCAAAGTTGTGAGAACAAGAACTTTACAGTGATTTTTTTTTTCTTTTGAGAAAGACCTAAATGAAAATCGAAAGCGGGGAGGATTTATGTTTACCAGATGTCAAAAGACATTCTGAATTTGAACTTCAACAAGTTTATAGTTTACCAATGCCAATCCTCTACCCATTCCCACCCCCAGCCACCATATGAATATAGCTGCACCCATGGGATCATTTTGAGTTGATAGGCACCACTTAACGTTTACCAGGGAAGAATGAAGGAGCATTGCAAAGTCAAAGTGTGTTTGAAGAACTAATTACATATAATTCCCTGTGTTCGTGACATGTTTCAATGCCGTGTTCCCCAAGTACCATACACATACGTATGATACAGTCCAATATCCAAAACAATTTAACGTAGGACACATGTGATACATTGAGTTGTCCATGGCCGTCCCCGCTCTTACAGTGCAGTCTCAGGAAGAAAATGTGTGAAACTTAAAATGATGAGGACACATACTCTATTACCACCTCTTCTCAAGAACCTTCCCACTTCCAAACAGGTAGTTATCCTGCTATGGCATAGCCGTGGCAACTTCTGTCTCTCAGTCGCTGTCCCTGCCTTCTTCAGTCTTCCCTTTCAGCTTAGGTTTCTCTTCCTTCGATGGGCCAGCACACTGCTTCGGGTCTTCCTCTTCCTTCTCATCCTGCTTTCTGATCCAATACAGTGGAAAATTGCTCTTAAGTCAGAGATACACACCTGTCTGCTCTTCTCTAGAACATACATCAAGCAACTCGTTCTCTCTGGGCCATGATCTATCCTATGTCTCTCCATCTCTATTTTCTTTCCACTAATTTCCTTTTATAAATAAATGTAAGTAAATTAAGACAAAAGGGAAGCTGATTTCAAAGATATTTACTAAATACTAAAAAGGGTAGTGATAAAGTGGATGTGGTCACAATTTTAATGATTGTACATGAATGACAGTGTGACAAAGACTGCTATAGAATTCAGGGTATCTTCCCATTTTTTTCTCCTTATTTTTTTCATTTGTCCTTGTGACATCTCATAACAGAAGGGAAGATGAAGATAATTAAGCCACCACTGAGATGAGGAAGCTGTGACTCAGAGAGGTTAGATTAATTGTGTGCGTGCATGCTAAGTCGATTCAGTCATCTCTGACTCTTTGTGACCCTATAGACTATAACCCGCCAGTCTCCTCTGTCCAAGGGATTCTCCAGGCAAGAATACTGGAGTAGGTTGCTGTGCCCTCCTCTGGGGGATCTTCATGACCCAGGGATCAAACCTGTGTCTTTTAGGTCTCCTGCTTTGGCAGGCAGCTTCTTTACCACTAGCACCACCTGGGAAGCCCCTTGAGTGATTTACCCAAAGTCAATGTCAAGTAGCTGATAGATCCAGGACCAAATTGAGAATCCACTTCAGTTCCCTTGCTCTTTCCACTTCCTGATAGTGACACTCTTTCCTTCCATCTGTACTTAAATATGAATCCTTCATAACTCAAGATATAAAGGCAAGATAGAGACTCAGGAGTAAAATGAAGAGACATTTTTAAAAATTCATCTCAGGTAGTTTCAATGTATGTGTCAAATTAAGAAAAAGTATGATCTGTGGCCAAGGAAAAGAGAACAAATCACTGAAATGTAAATAAGGCCCCCTTATATAATGTGGCAGAATTATGAAGTGCAAATATAACTCAAGGAAAATAATATGAGCATGACTCCTGCATTTTCAAATATCAGATGTCTGAAAAGAGAGGATGTGAAAAGGTGGAAAAACACAGATTCTGAACGGAGTCAGTCTCCAGGGACATTGTGGTTATTGCACAGTGGGCCCCAGTGAAGATCGAGACAATGTTGTGGTGGGGAGAGAGGTGTGAGGGGAGCCAGGCATTGTCTGGGCTGTATGAGCTGCCCCAGCAGTAGATTCAGACCCAGGGGAGGGTCCAAACTGAACTGAAATGGCCTTAAGCAAAGCGTGCTGTTAAAACTGAACTTTATGGAGAGTCTTAGGGCATCATGATGAAGAGTGCAGGTGATGAAGTCAAAACTCATCCAGTTTTAAATACCAGCTCTCTTACCTACTTGATGCGTGGTTTTAACCTAACATTTCTGTGTTTCATTTCTTCACCCTTAAAAAGGCGGCAGTAACAATTTCTGTCTCTTACCAACTGGTGTGAGGTCTGAGTGAGATAATTCTTCTAAGAATATCAGCACAGAAAAGCCCAGTTAGTTGCTATAAAAGAATTAAAAAATCACCCCCCAAAGATGAGGAATTAGAATGACATTGGGTTTCATAACAGCATTCAAGATTGCAAAGTAATGGAATAACATCTTCAAACACCAGAGTAAATGTGATTTCCAGCCTAGAATCCCATAACCCTCTAAACTATCAGTCAACTATAGAAAGAGATAAAGATATTTTTAGACATTCAAGATCCCAAAATATTGCTTCCCAGACAGCCTTACTCAGAAAGCTGTTGGAGCCATACTCCATCAAAGTGAAAAAGTCAGCCAAGGAAAAAGATCGAGGAAACAGGAGAAACAACCTAGGTGGGGAAAAGAAGATAATTCCAAGATGATGCTAAAGACAAGCTCCAAGGTCACTGATGCAGCCAGCATGGAAAGCAATGAGATGAGATTGGAGCAGTAGAGAGAAGACTGCAGAAGGGTGTCTCCAAGGGAAAAAAATATTTAACTGACAGATTGCTTAATGCATTTGACAATAATAAGCAGCATTTGCCACCTAGAAGGGAGTTTGTGGATGAATTTGTGACAATTACATGAAACAAATGAAAACGTAGGGCAATTTTTATCTCCAGAAACACACACCAAAATAAAAAAAAAAGAGAGAAAAAAGAGAAAATGTCATCACAGCACATTGTAGCTCAGCCATGAAGAATATATCCTATATACAAATTTAAACACTAGGTATTGGTTTATCAGAACCAGGAGGGGTGTTTAGTGCTGTGGCATATGAGAGATCTAATTCCTTATTTTCCAGTTTGGAAGCTGAAGACACATAATCTAAAGTTGCAAAACTAAGAAATGATAATATAAACTTGTTACTAAGAAACAGATAATTAGAACTGGTCAGATGACTTTAAAAATAGTGGCCCCTGAGTTGTATAAGCTGTAGTATTATATGAATGTTTAAACTATCTACAGGCATTATTTGAATTTTTAAAAGAAAATGAACTATAGTGTACCTTATAGAGTTTCTGGCATAGAGAAAATGCTCACTAAATATTAACATTTATTATCACTCTCATTAATATATTGCAGGAGAGCCCTCCCAGTATTAGCTGTACATTGCCAGGAAAATTAGTAATCCAGAACCTGTCTGAAGAGAGAAACCATGTTTATCTTCTTTTGTGATAAACTGTTGCCCAACCCCACCCCAAAGTAGCAGAGAAGAGGCAAAAATTTTAAAAATATATTAAAAATATAATTACTGAATGAGCAAAATATAATATTTGATTGCTAATACGGGATTAACTTAATCTACAGGTATGAAAATGAAATTGAAAATATTTAAAGGGGGGTTTGAGTGTTAATTCTAAATAGAGCCAAATTCAGTTGCTTATGGACCTAGCAAAAGAGGTAATGACAGTTCTAATTCTTATATTTAATATTTGATTCTAACATGAGATTTTAAATTCTCATATCATGTTCCACTAACTTGTCTCCAACACCTCCAAACTCCCAGAATGTTCAATTCCCAAGAAGCTCTTTTATGGAGATGTGGAATAAGACAATGACAAGAAGAGTGGACAGGAAAGATACATGTAAACTATCCAAAACTTTCTAAAAAAAAAAAAAAATACAATTTCAGCTCTCAGCAACATGATAGACACGGCCTGCCAAAGTCTTCCAGGAATATTCTCCACAGGCAAGCGACACTGGGACACCCTCAGTCCAACATGCACAACTCTGTATCACGAGCTGGCAAAGACCATGTGCTGGATCTCGTACTGCCTGCAGAAGTCACAAGAGACCAAGTGGGAGACCTGGCAAAAAGGAGCTTTCTGAGGCATGCATCTTGTGTAGAAATGAGAGCTTAAGTCATGTATCAGTTACTCTCTGTCTGCCCCTTTGGATTTATTCTGTACACTTTTCCATCCTGCTAACTTGGCCAATATGAATGCCAGCTCTTCATCCTCTGACTTCCGGTTGTGAAATGCCAGAGGTCATTGGACAGAGAAAGGTAGTTCAGGCTTCTGAGTCTGGCCTCTACCCCATGCATGCTCACAGCTCTCTGCTAGAGTGACCCCATTTCTCTACTGAAGCAGATCCTCTTTCTGGGTGCAAGGACTTGCTCCTTCCCCTTGTTCTCCAGACCTGGGGGTATTGACAGCTCACCCTATGGCCAACCTTCAAGATCCTACTCTCTTTCGTGTTTATTTCTCCAAACTTTGCATTGAGTCACTTAATAAAATTCTCCCCCACGACCCAGGGTGAGTGTGGTGTCTGGTCAGCATGACTAATACACCTTTGCTGTGTGTGATGATGACATATTTAACAAAGGCCACCAGGATTTATCATATGGGGAACAGTCAGTGAATACTCTTCATGAATCCCCATTCTTCTGGGAGACTTGTTTAAATTGGGTTTATCATATTCCACCAGTCCACAGTGAAGTCCTGCCGGGTACCAAAGAGCCCCCAGTGAGATTTTTACATCCCTAATTACTCCTATTGCTCATGACAAATGAACACAAATTTAGCAGTTTAGAACAACTCCATTAGCTCACACTTTATGTGGGTAAGAAGTCTGTGTCTGGCTTATCTGGGTTCTGTGTTTCACAAAAGCAAAATCACGGTGCAGCCAAGCTCATGTTCATCTATCTGGAGCTGGGCTTCTCTTCCAAGGTTACTTAGGTTTTGGCAGAATTCAGTTCCTTGCTACTCTAAAACTGACAATCCCATTTCTTAGGCAACTGTCATCTGAGGATCACCCTCAACAACTAGAAGACAGTCATGTTGCTTGCCACATGCATAGTCCATCTTAGAAAACAACAAGGCCTCTGTTACGTTAAATAATTCTCGTGGTCTGAGTCTGACTTTGTCTTTAACCCTTAGACCCAGGGGCTTCCCTGGTAGCTCAGTTGGTAAAGAATCTGCCTGCAGTGCTGGAGACCCAGGTTTGATCCCTGGGTCAGGAAGATTCCCTGGAGAAGGAAATGGAAAACTACTTCAGTGTCCTTGCCTGGAAAATCCCATGGACAGAGGAGCCTGATGGGCTGCAGTCCATGGGGTCGCAAAGAGTCGAGCATGACTGAGTGACTAAAACTTTCACTTTTCACTTTCACCTGAGTAATCTCCCTCTTGATTAATTCAAAAGATAAGGATCTTAACTACAGCAGTTAAATTCGTTTTGCTATATATCATCATATTCACAAGTTCAACTCATACGCCATAGGAAAAGATTAGCAAAGGGTAAGGGTTATTAGGGATCATCTTAGGATTCTGTCTACCACACACTGCCTTTTGCAATACATGTTACTTGGCTCCACCACCCAAGATCTACACTGCATTGTACAGAGGGTGAGTGGGTGGGACCTGTGTAGTCGCATTGCAGTCACGTGTGACAATGACCATGGACTTGGGCAAAGGCTGAAGTTCTGAGAGGCGCTAGGAAGGGCAAGATGGGCTATAGCCCACTCTCTTTTCTATCTTTTTAAAAATATTCATTTATTTTCAATTGATGACTGCTTAACAACAGTGGTTTGATTTCTGTCATATATCAACATGAATTCACCATATGTGTATCTCTTTTCTTTCCTTTCTTTATGGAGGGAGAACTTAGAGAAATAGTTTTTGTGTATAGTCTCCTTTCTGGGGCAAACTGTAGTTCTCAAGGTTATTCCAGTCTTACAGATGAGAAAACTGAGGCTGCAAAGAATTGCTCAAATGCTCAGAGTCACCCAGAAGGAATTGGCAAGCTAGGGTTTAAGTCCAACTTTCACCTTTCACTTTCATACATTGGAGAAGGAAATGGCAACCCACTCCAGTGTTCTTCCCTGGAGAATCCCAGGGATGGGGAGCCTGGTGGGCTGCCTTCTCTGGGGTCACACAGAGTCGGACACGATTGAAGCCACTTAGCATCAGCAGCAGCAGCATGCATGCATCAGTGTAGAACTTTGTCTCTTAATAACCATAAAATATAAGCTCATTAATGAGAGAAGTAAGGATGAGGTGGGGTGCCATGGGTGGGATCTCCTGTGCTGGCTCCCGGGGGGAAGAGACAGTAACAAAGCTGCAGAAGGGTAAACGAGTTTAAGGTCAATGATGTCAGTCTCCAATGGGCAAGTGCTGGAGTGATTATACTAGTAGGGGGGGAGGTAATGATATACAAGTGGGATGTGTGACATCTTGATTTTGGAGAGGAGGTAACAGCTGGAGATGACAGAGCCTAGGGTGTGTAGATGGCTGAGAAACAGTGGAAGAAGAAATTATTAGATCTAAGGATGCAAAATGTTGAAAGGTCAGAGTCATGCATAGATGGCCGGTGCTAAATCTGCCAAGAATGATATAAGGCAGAAAGAGAGAGAAGAAATAACCCAGATGCTCAAGTCATCGATCGATCAATAGATAAAAAATAATAACACATTTATATGGCACCGGTAATATGCCAACCACTCTTCAAAGTACTTCACATGTATTAACTCATTTAACCTTCACATCTTCAATATCCCTATTTCTTAATTTAATTTAATTTTTTAAGGTTATTTCCTTTTGTCTTTACTTTTATTATTTATTTATTTTGAATGGAAGGAAAATTGCTTTACAATTTTGTGTTGGTTTCATTCTACGGCAACATGAATCGGTAATAATTACACATATATTCCCTCCCTCTATGTGTGCGTGCTCAGTGGCTTCAGTCATGTCTGACTCTTAGACCCCATGGATTGTAGCCCACCAGGCTCTTCTGTCCTTGGAATTTTCCAGGCAAAGGACTTGAACCGCGGTCCTTTGCATATCCTGCAGTAGCAGGTAGGTTCTCTACCACTATCAACACCTGGGAAGCCCCACTTTCAGGAATGAGGAAACCAAGTCCCAGAGACATTAGCTGACTTGTTCTAATCTCACAGCAAGTAAATTGCAGAACCTAGATCCAAATCAGGCAATTTGATCTCAAGGTCTATCCCCTTAACCACATGTTTCCCCTACTGCACGCACACACACACAAAAAACAGGATAAAATGATACAATATATAATTAAAGCCAACACTTTGGAAATATTTCTGTGTCGAGTAATTTTGGGTTAAAATAACAGTCTAATAATGCTCTTCAGAGCAACTGGAATTTTCAAAGTAGGAAAAGACACCATGGGCAAAGGAACATAACTCCCTCACCCTCAGATGCCGAGTTACCTGGGGTGTGAAAGATGACATATCCACCAGTGAGAGGACTTGTGAAGGAAGCTGCTTCACTAGGGAGCAGAAAGCCTTCATGTAGATCCAAGAGGTGATGGGACCTCTCAGATTGGAAGTTTGGAACACAGAGAATTTGTTTATGCTTCACTGTGAATTCCAGAGAAGCTCGGGGTTTAAGAGGGCAGAAGAGAGGCCTAGTGGTATGCCCACTGGGACAAGCTGAGAGCATTGGTCTGTGATGGTGACCAAGGAAAAAAGGATGGCAGGTATGATTGGACAAGTCCTGGAAGTGTGAGAGCATCAGTGATGGGAGTCTTGGATCTGGAAGGAGCTTAATACATGCAATGATGGGGGACTCTCAGGGCAAGCTATCTGGTCCACAAATGTGTTTTACTGGTCTTTAGAGCCCCAGCATCCAGCACCCAGCCTGGCTTCCAGCACAGAGCTGATAGCCTATGCTATACAAGGAATTATCTTGTCCCACCTACTTCTTTTGTTTCATCTTAAACTGCTACCCTCCAGGTTTAACCAGCTCCAACCAACTGGGTGGCTCTGATGTTTTTCCCAAATCCACCAAGCTCCTTCCAACCTCAGAATTTATATGCTTACCGTGTTACCTGTCTGGACACCACCAAGCTACCCCCAACCACTTTCTCACATGGCTCTTTCTTACCACTCAAATTTCTACTCAAAGTGTCTTGACCCATCGATCTTTAACGTCATACTCCAGCTCAGTTTCTTCATTCTGTTTTATTTCCTTCATATCTCACTTATCACCATTTACTTGTCTGTTCAGGTACATATTACTTATTCTTTGAATATTCTGTCTGTACTGAAATGCGCATGAGGCAGAAACTTAACCTGGCTGCCTATCTTCTGCTCTAGCACTTAAAATAGAAAATGCAATAAATGTTTGTTGAAAACAAATGCCTTAAGGACTGTTCAAAAAAAATTTGTTGAAATACATTCAAAAGTTTCAAGTACGAGAACTCTGGTATATCTGAAAACCCCTCATAATTCGGAACAACCTTCTGCAGTTCAGCAAGATCAAAATCTGGCTCAGTATCCCCAAGCCAGCTCATCATACTACATCTGCAACTAAGTGTGTGGGTTCAGGAGCTGAAGCTGAACAATTCATAAGGGAAGTAAGCAAATATTTTGCAGGCTCATTTGCCAGAATCATTGCCACCAATTAAAAAGCAATTAATTATGGGAATTAAGGGAAGAGAACGGCCTGTAGGTCCCTGGGCCACCTTTTTCTGAATTACTCATGTGTCCCAGGGCAAGTCAAGACATAAAAATAAAAATAAACCATGTGCTCTGAAACCACACTGAGGCTTTGACAATAAAACTGATGAGATAGCAAGTCACAGATAAGGGGACCTAACTGGGTAGAAGATTTTAACAAACATGCCTTTGAACTTCAAAATGAACAGAGAGAGAAAAGAGTTGTTAGAATGAAAAGAGAAAAATAATATAATTTATTAAAAAAAAAAAAAACACCATGGGTTAAAGAAACATGAGATTTATTGTACTGGGAAAACCAGAGAGAACCCATGTGAAGTATAGTTATGGGATGACGCAATTAAGATAAGCCCTTTCCAGCTCCGAATAGAGGGTATTAGTTTGAAAGCAAAGGGGGCTTTTTCTCTTCCACTTGATCCATTTGATATTTTATTTTCTGGTTAATTTAACCTTTGAGTCTTATTCAAGTGATTTTTGACCTAGTTGTGACATGGAGACCCAAAGCACCCTGAAACAGAACTCATTTGTTTATATTGCTTGGCCACTGTGCAATTTCTTCACATTTCCCCTATTTAAAAAAATGGTTTTCCCACCTCAATTAAACCAACCTAGTCTTTCAATCCAGGGCTGCAAACAATAGCTTATTCCTTCAGTACCTTCCAAGATTAAGAAGTGAGTTTGCAAATCATTCAGTTAGTTCTCAACTCTCCACCCATCTTCTGGTTGAGTAAAGGAAGCCCCAGAATGGTGAAGGTGCTGGCTTGAGAGCCCAGTTACCTAGAGACAGCTTGGAGGTGAGAGAATTCCAATACTGAGTCAGGAGTTCTTGAGTTTGAATCCACCCCCAATATGCTCTAGCTGTGTGGCAATGACCATAACTTTTGTGTGTGCCACAAACACTATTTCTCCTGGCTGAAATATTCCTCATCTATAATACAGTGAGAATTACATCAATTTCATAGGCATTTATTGAGCACAATCACCAATCTGGGACCTGGGAATTCAGTACAGATACAACAGAGAACAGACATGCAGTTTACGCTCTTTCCATACATTGGTTACTATGACTATTTAATTAGAACTCAGTGATTTGGAGCAGGGGATTTGGGGAAGAAACAAAGAGGGCTTTCTCCTACCCACTGCTAAGGCCATGAAGCCACAACCCCAAGAGGAGCAGAAGGCTTGTCCCTGTTCTCGGGCCTGCTGAGAAGGCTCCTAGCTCTCTCTCCTCCTTCCTAAAGGATTATACATAAAATTATACATACAAATTATTCTCTCTGCACCTTGGTATGAAGTATTCTAGAACAATGTCTTCCACTTGGTGGGGGTTTACTACAGACCTTCCCAACATTTTCCATATCATGGAACACAGAGAAAATTTAGCTTCTTAAAACCCTATGACCCAGCATAGGAATCGGCAGAATTTTCTAAAGGGTCAAATAGTAAATATGTCTGGCTGTGTGGCCTATGTGGTCTCTGTAGTGACTCTCAACTCTGTCACTTAGCCTGAAAGCAGCCACAGAAAAGATGGAAATGAAGGAGCGTGGCTGGCTTTCAATACAGTTTGATTTATTGGAAACAGGTCTGACAATGAGTTTGGCTCACTGACTGTAGTTTGTTATTCCCTGGCCTGACACTAAGTAAAAGCTCAATAAGTTCTACTATTACTCATTCATTAATTCTAAAAAATATTTACTCAACAACTTTTTTGTGCCATACCCCATCCTAGGGCAAAATGTTGAGTGAAATGATGTAGTTCTTACCCTGACTGAGTTTGCAGTCTACTTTCTAAACAAATATTTACAACATATGAAACAGTATGAAAGAAACAGAATGCAGTTTGACATAAAGAACAATCTAACATCAAAGGTCAAATACTAATACTGCTTATAAGCTCCCAGAGGGTAAGAAATAAATCTTCTAGTCCTATGAAATCTTTTTGGCCAGGCACAGTACTGGGCACACATTAATCACTTCAGTGAAAACTTGCTGGCTTTAATATGACAGTAGAGGATTTAGGTTGTCATGGAGACTATGGCAAATCCCTGCCTTTTCCTATCACTGCAACTTCCTCTCTCTTTGCAGAGGTAGCAAAAATGGGCAGGCTAATTGACATGACTAATTTTGTCCTTGGCTTCAAGGCCATAGGGCAATACTAAAGCAACTTGTTCAAATTTCAGAACTCAAATGACTTTGAGAAAATTTGATGAAAAATAGTGTATAATCTTAAAGCTTTGCCTTAGCCTAGGCTCCCCCCACCCCACCTCCAACTCCTGCAAGAAAAGTAGAGCCTGGACAATGGGTTTCAGGGAGTTTATTCTGGAGAAGTGGTCCCAAGGAACAGAAGAGGGATTTTGAAAAGGGAAACAGAGAACGAAGAAAAGCCTATCCAGGGTGCACAGTTGAGCTGGTCACCACTGTGAGCAACTTCAGCTCAGTTCTGCTCCCTCCCTCCAGAGAAACCTTGTGGAATGTACCGGGTACATGCTACCTAAGGGATACTGCTGCTACTGCTAAGTCATTTCAGTTGTGTCCGACTCTGTGCGACCCCATAGACGGCAGCCCACCAGGCTCCCCCGTCCCTGGGATTCTCCAGGCAAGAACACTGGAGTGGGTTGCCATTTCCTTCTCCAATGCAGGAAAGTGAAAAGTGAAAATGAAGTCACTCAATCGTGTCCGACCCTCAGCGACCCCACGGACTGCAGCCTTCCAGGCTACTCCGTCCACGGGATTTTCCAGGCAAGAGTATTGCAGTGGGGTGCCATTGCCTTCTCTACGTAAGGGATAGATGCTGTTTATCCACCTGCTTCTATCCCTGCATTGATCAGGGGGCACCGACTCACTTATTCAAGGCTGCGTGTGCCCCAAATGTCTGCACAGATTCCTTCAGGGACATCGCCTTGGCCATGTCATAGATGTTCCAGGGTGAAAAGCAAGGGTAGTAAGATGGAGCTGCGGCCAGACACTGTTTGATTTGTCCTGCATGGTAGCTGGTTACCTCAGCAGTGGGTAGAGTAGGGAATGTAGACCAACAGGAGGTGAGATGGTGCAAAAGAGATGTCCAGTCATGTATATACATTCAGCCAAAATATACCAGATGCACTGAGGAAAGATCTATGCTCTACATACAGTGATCATCCAGCCAGCTACCTGCCAGTGATTCTCACTCCAACCTTCCTCCACTGATTACATCGACTACAATAAGGATAATAATTCACCTTTGTGTAGCATTCGTATAGACCTTTAAGAACATCTGATTTACGAGACTTGTGATGTACCTAAAGACTGAATTATTCTTCTTCTCTTTTCTCAGATCAGGAAACTAAGCTTAAATAAGTTAGAAGAATCACTTGCCTAAAGCAGCACCAGCCAATGGAACTTTTTCTGATGATGGAAATAAACATTCCATACACTATCTAATAGAGTAGCCATTAGTCACATGCAACCATTGAGAGATTGAAATATGGTTCATATGATTAAAAACCTGAATTTTTCATTTCATTTAATGAATTTTAACTTGATTTTTTTAAGTTTCCTTCTAACCAAAGTATAGTTGATTATGTAAGTATCAGTTCAGTTCAGCTCAGTCATGTCCGACTCTTTGCGACCCCATGAATCTCAGCACGCCAGGCCTCCCTGTCCATCACTAACTCCCGGAGTTCACTCAGACTCACGTCCATTGAGTCAGTGATACCATCCAGCCATCTCATCCTCTTTCGTCCNNNNAATATACAGCCTTGACGTACTGCTTTTCCTATTTGGAACCAGTCTGTTGTTCCATGTCCAGTTCTAAGTGTTGCTTCCTGACCTGCATACAGATGTCTCAAGAGGCAGGTCAGGTGGCCTGGTATTCCCATTTCTCTCAGAATTTTCCACATATGTACTATATATGGTTATATAGTTGATAACTATATAAGTATAGTTGATTAACTATAGTTTTGGGTGTATAACAAAGTGATTCAGTGAGATATAAATATACATATATATATATATACTTTTTCAGATTCTTTTCCATTATAGATTATTATATGATATTGAATATAGTTCCCTTGTCATTGTTGTTTATCTATTTTATATACAATAGCATGTATCTGTTAATCCCAAATTCCCAATTTATCCCTCTCCCCTTGTTCCCCTTTATTAACCCTTTTTGTTTGCTATGTTTGTCAGTCTATTTCTCTTCTGTAAATAAATTCATTTGTATCACTTTTTTATATTCCACATGTAAGTGATATATGATACTGTCTTTTTCTGCCTGACTTACTTCACTTGGTGTGATAATCTCTAGGTCCATCCATGTTGCTGCATCTAATTTGAATTTAAATGGCCACAAGGGTTAGTGGCTATCATATTGAACAAAGTAGCAGTGGACACTGTATTTTTAATGTATTATATTCAAAATGTTTTTCACTGTTGAAGTATAATGAAAGAAATGTGTTGGCTTTCTTCATATTTCATTCTTGCTTATAGACTTAATTCTAGGTGAAACCATTTTACATATATTCTTCCCAATCGTTTTCCAGTTTTATAAAAAAAAAAAAAAAAAGGAGGGGCTCACCCAGAAACAGTGCTGATTAATACAGGCTGAGGCAGCAAGAATCTTCACAGCAAGAGAACAAAAGACAGCTTCTCCTCCTCTCTCTTCCCACCTTGCCTTCTCGTTTTTAGTTTGCACCTGGACACAAGACAATTTTGTGCTTATAGTATTGAGCAAAAGCATCCTGCACATCTAAAACCATAGCATGTGCCTTAGGGAACAATGCACCTAAGATACCATTTGTATAACACAAGACTTTTATAATTTGGGGGCGTTGGTGACTAATGGGAGATTTGACAGATTCTAATTCTAGCCTTCTGAGTTTTAAACCCAGGACTTTTCACTTCCTATCTTACCACTTCTTAATTCAAGTATGATAAGTATGTCAAATCCAAGTACATTCAATAAATGATTCACGAGCTACTAAGTTACAGTACAATTGTTATTTAAATATTTATGTGTTGTTTGGAGGGAACGAGGCATTTTAAATCCAAAGACAGTAGCAGATCATCCATCCTGAATTGTTAGAGAATGAGGCACCTCTCCTTCATACATTTTTCAGAAAACTGAAGCTTACTGTAACCCTTAAAGACTAAGAATTCTAAAATCCTACCCACTTTTGCTGGAAATATTTCTGAAAGCCCACTCTTCACTTTCTTAAACAGAATACTTCAAGCATTTTTACTCTTTCATCCACTCACTTACATATTCATGCTTTCAACAAACATAAAATACACATTTCTCATGGGCCAGGCACTGAAAGGCTTTGGCTTTGGGGTAGACCCTGTAAATATTAAGTCGTTCTCTCTCGCCTCAAGGAACTCAATGATCTTGAATCAACACCCTCCCATCCTGCCATTATTACTCAGAATAATAAAAAAAGAAAATGCTGCAAGAGTGATAATATAATGACATGTTCCAAAGCAATGCTGCTGCTGCTAAGTCACTTCAGTCGTGTCTGACTCTGTGCGACCCCAGAGATGGCAGCCCACCAGGCTCCCCCATCCCTGGGACTCTCCAGGCAAGAACACTGGAGTGGGTTGCCATTTCCTTCTCCAATGCATGAAAGTGAAAAGTGAAAGTGAAATCGCTTAGTTCTGTCCAACCCTCAGTGACCCCATGGACTGCAGCCCACCAGGCTCTTCCGTCCATGGGATTTTCCAGGCAGAAGTACTGGAGTGGGGTGCCATTGCCTTCTCCAAAGCAATACTTTCCCACAAAAATCAAATGTGAGCCGCTGAGGTGATTTTTAATTTTCTAGGATCCATGTTTAAGAAAAGTCAAGTGAAAAAAATGAAAAACAGATAAATAAATTTTTTTTGTAAGTCAAGGAAGGAGGCTTCCCTGGTAGTCCAGTGGTTGGGATGTCACCTTCCAATGCAGGGGGGCGGGTTTGATCCCTGGGTGGAGAGCTAAGATCCCCCGTGCCTCGCGGCCAAAAAACCTAAAACAGAAGCAGTGTTGTAACAAACTCAATAAAGACTTCTTAAAAAGTCAAAGGAAATAATTATAATTAATTTTAATAACAGATCTTAACTTGATATATCCTAAATGTTACCATTTCAACATGCATTCAGTGTTTAAAAATCATGAATGGCATATTTTACGTCCTATTTCATAGTCTTCAAAGTTCCACATGCATCTTATGCACAACTCTGTTCGACTGATCACGTCTCAGATGTTCAACAGCCACATGTGGCCAGAGGCTTTTATACTGACACCAAATTTGAGAGCTAATAAACTATTCGTGATTAATTGCCCCTTCATTAAACCAGAGCAGGCACTTAGATATTTTAACTTCATCCGTCTGCTTTACCTAGTTTCTCACTTCCCCATCTTTCTCAGGCAAACCTTTTTCCTCCAGTTTTTTTTTCATAAATGTTTTTCTCCAGTAAATGCCAGTGTTTCTCATTATTCATGCATTCCTGTAACCTAGAACCTAGGAAAACTGGTAATAGAATGATTCTGCCTAAAAACAGGGCTCTGTTACACAGAGTTCTGAGTAAGGTCTCAAGAGACACATTTGTGAATTAATCATATAAATAGTAGTGCATGGACTTCCTAACTCGGGGTTTGACTTCAACAAGCCTTCACCTCTCTTTCAGCCTTCTCAACCAGTGATTCTCAAAGTGTAGTCCTCGGACCAGCAACATCAGCCTCACTTGGGGAGTTGTTGGAAAGGCTGCATATTGGTCTCCATCTCAGACCTTCTGAATCAAAAACTCTGGGGATAAGGTGCAGTGTTTTAACACGTACTTTGGGTCAATCTGGTACTGCAAAAGTTTCATAACCTTGGCTCTAAAAACTTCATGGACTTGCAATAAATATTCTTTCACACCTTCATATCAGAATTTTTAATACTATTAACATGAGTGAGCAATAGAGCTAAAATATGCCTTTCACACATATTTGTGTAAAATATTTTTTTAAAAAATCAAATTTTATTGAAAAGACTTCTCTTTGTTAGGGATGGGAATAGAGAGACAGAAAATTATGGCATCCTGATTATATGAAACCTTTTAAAACCAACCATATTTCAAACAGTTCCTCTGAGGTTTCCACTCCTAGGGACAATCCTTTCTAGAACAGCAGCAAAGGTGGTGACAAATGGTCCAGTCGTACACATATTCTGAAGGCAGAGCCAAATGGGCTGATGGTTGGTGCTTGGGAGGTAGGAGAAAGAGAAGTCAAAGATGCCTCCAGTGTTGTGTCTTGTTTTATTCGGGGACAGTGGGGGCTACTGACCAACTGAAAGAATGGAGTTTCCACTTATTCGTCATGGCAGTCATTGTCCTGGGTTATTTACACAAATGATCTATCATCTTCAATTCAACCCAACCCGGCAGGCAAGAGAGCAGAGCCCCGAGAATCGACAAGACCCTGCCTGTCCCCAGAGCCCTCTGCGTCACACACGGTAGCACCTCCATCACCTTGGGCAAGGAGGGTTTACCTTTATGAAGGACGCAGCTTGTGCCAGGCACAGTGCTAGACGTTCTTACATTAATTTTTCTCCATATCATCCTCAGAAGAACCGCACCAGTGAGTATTGTTATTGTTCTAAGGCCCCATCGTGTCCCTGCAGAGGCACCAGTACCAGCCAGTACCGCCTCCCAGCACCTCTCTTCACCTCCCTCTTCCAAACTTCTTAAATCTGATGACCCCCGCTTCCTTTCTTTCCTTCACACTTAGGGTTAATAACTGCTTCCTGTGGTTATTTCATTCTTTCTGCTTTTGCAGTCCTCTCACACTTCACCAATTGACTCTGTTAAATTCTGTCTGTTAAAATAACTAGAGTGGTTTCTATTTTCTACTGATGGAGTGAATCCCCATTTACTTCCACAGTGTCGTATCTCTGTCATGTCCCAGGCAATGTGCCAAGTGCTAAAGACACAAAGATGAAAAAGACCGAAGCCCTGACCTCAGGGATTCTAATGAACTAGACAGACACATACTATCAATTCCAGTCCTTATAAACCATCATCCCATGCAGTGATTTAAAATGCCAGTACTGCCAACAAAGTGTGGTGGCAACACAGTGTGGATAGGGACCGATTCTAAATGGAAGGATCTTACCAGCTGATAATGGGGCTTCGAACTGCAAGAAAAGTGGGATTTAACTGAGAAAAGAAGAATGGATGGAGGCAAAGGAAATGGAAAGATCCCGAAAGAGCAAGAGTGCTTAGAATATCAAGGAATCGTGAGGAGCTCAGCAGAGTAGGAACAATAAATACTGAGTGTGAGGAGAAAGTGCGGTAACTGAGGCAGGAAAGGTAAGGAGAGCCCTGGGAAGGCATGAAAAGAATTTGGACTCTTGTTCTCTCACCCATAATGGGATGTCACCAGAGGAATTTGGTCAGAGAGCCACATGGCCAGATCTGCCTTTCCAAAAATCACTCACTCTCACCCCCAGGGAAGGAGGTAGGAAGCTGAGGTATGCATAAAGCCCCAGGGAGAGAGAATGAGCGATGAAGTAGCTAGCATGGTGGAGGGGCATTCGGCAGAAGGGCAGGTCTGAAAGGAATAATATGTGTAAGGTTATTTTGAAACATAGGAATCCCAATAGAAAATTCAAGTGTATTATTTCCAGTTCTGCCACTCCTGGTGCTGGCCAGCAGTAGTCTCATCCCAGGAAGGCAGGCAGTGCAGTCAGCTGCAGATTCTTGGTCTTGGCCTGCTCTCCTTTATCCTCCCAGAACATTAGTGGGCGTTCTGATTAGAGGCTTTTCAAATCCTGTCTTGTTCAGTGTCTTTTTTCATGAGTATACCATTGGGTTATACTCCGACAGTAACTCCCTCCAGAGCTCAAGCCCTGTTTGGGGGAACATAGCCGATAGTGCTTAGTTTCATCTCTGAATAACCTCCTCAGCTGAAAGATCATGAACAGTACAACGTGGATTGGAACTGGACCTGACTATGTTATTTACTCAATTCAGAGAGTCATGTCAACTCTCTAAACTTCATTTTCCAATCTGTACAGTGGGAATCCCAATACCAACTCATATCAGGTAACTTACTGGGATATAAGAATGAAATCTGGGCTTCCCAGGTGGCTCAGTGGGCTAAGAATTCACCTGCAATGCAGGAGATGCAGATCCCTGGATCAGGAAGATCCCTTGAAGGAAGAAATGGCAACCCAATCTAGTGTTCTTGCCTGGAGAACCCCATGGACAGAGGAGCCTGGTAGGCTACAGCCCATAGGGTCACAAAGAGTCAGACATGACTGAAGTGACTAAGCACGCACACATGCAGAAATGAAGCCTATAAGCTGCCTGACATGGAGCTCAGCTATCTTGAATGCAAAGTCCCTGGGAGAAGAGATCAGTCTGCTGTGCTCTCACCAATTCCATATTTACTGACTGGCTCACGCATTCAAATTAACACTTGCCTCCCTCTTTTCCTTTTATTTTATGTGTGTATATATGTGTGTGTGTGTGTGTGTGTGTGTGTGTGTATGTATATATATATATATATATTTTTTTTTTGCTTACTTTTGCATGAATGTCACAAGTCTCAATTCTGCTCTGTAGTGTTCTCATGGGAAGCAGCAGTCTTGGAGAAAGCTCAGTCATGAATTCTTTATACCACTCTGGCATCACAACGCGCAGCTTCCCAAAGCCTTCCGGTTACATGAAATGAATTGACCGTTCTAGGAAACCAAGGACGGTTATACTTACGCAAGAGAGGAAAAGGAGATCCAAGACGGGGAGTGACTGGGGAACTCACACAGGGCTAGGATAATGTTTGGACTAGAATCAAATCAGGGCTTCCCCAGCGGCTCAGTGGTGGTAAAGAATCCACCTGCAATGCAGGATACACAGGAAATGCGAACTCAATCCCTGAGTTGAGAAGATCCCCTGGAGAAGGAAATGGCAGTCCATATTCTTGCCTGGGAAATTCTATGGAGAGAGGAGCCTGACAGGCTACAGTCCATAGAATCGCAAAGAGTCAGATACAACTGAGCGCACACACACACACACACACACACACACACACGGATATAAGCACCTACCACAAAACATTACTATGAGGACAAAATAAGATAAACACACAGTGTAGCCTTAAATATGGAAGAAGATTAATTAAATACGAGTGTTCCCCTTCCCTTGCTGAGATGGAAGAGTTGGCTGTCATGTGTGGCCCACTGAAACATTTTCAGTCGGATGTGACAGACCTGAGGCACGGGAACATGTAACTGAAATTAAGATATCCCCCAGACACACGAGTATCTCCCAACTTGTCTCAAAGCTGGGCACAAAACTTCCAGCCTTCTTACACTCTTCATGACTCTCTCAGGGTATATTACCAAGTCATGGAGAATTATGAAAATCATGCCATGTTGATGCCCTAAGCCATGACCTTGGGCAAGTTCTTAATCTCTCTTAAGCCTCAGTTTCAGTCAGTCAGTCGGTTCAGTCGCTCAGTCGTGTCCAACTCTTTGCGACCCCATGAATTGCAGCGCGCCAGGTCTCCCTGTCCATCACCAACTCCCAGAGTTCACTCAGACTCACATCCATCGAGTCAGTGATGCCTCAGTTTACTCTCTACAAAATGAGAATAATATTATTACCTCTAGCTTTAAGTTATAGTGAAGATTATGTGAAATGAAAACCATGGATTGTTTAGATCACACTAAGTGCTCAGAGTTAATTGTTAACTTTAAGCCCAATAAAAGTAATAATCGAACCTACACTCACTGCCTTGGAAGCATGGAGTCTTAACCATTGCACCACCAGAAAAGTATAACTATTGTTATTCTTTATATTACCTTAGCTCCTCTAATCTTCCCAAATTAGAAAGAAGCTATTATTATTTCCATTTTGCAGGTAAGGAAATTGAGGCTCAGATTTGTTTCATACTTTTTCAACTTAAAAATTGATGGGAATAGATAGGAGATGTTTGCATGTAAAGGTTTTAGAGTTGCCTAGTCTATGGGGTCGCACAGAGTTGGACACGACTGAAGTGACTTAGCAGCAGCAGCAGCAGCAGCAGAATTACAGGATGAATCTGGAAAGTAACTTTGGGTGTTGTCAACACCAAATTTGGAATTTAACACTTGTAGGTCTAGGATGGAATGTCCATCACCTAACACAACACAGTTCATTGCAGGAATATGAGAATTGCTTCTTTTCTGAACAGCTTTTTGAATAATAATGAACATAAAAACTTCATATTAATTGTGTACAATTTGATGAGTCTGGATATCTGCAAACTCTCATGATACCATCACCACAATCAAAGTAGAAGGCATATCAACACTTCCTAGTTTCTTTATGTCCCTTCGTTGCTGTTATTTTGTGGTAACAACACTTGATACAGGGTCTATTCTCAATAAATTTTAAAGCACACAATACCATATTGTTAACTACAGGCACTGCTTTATAGAGCAGATCTTTAGATTTTGTTTATTAGCATAACAAGCTTTAGACTCACCGAATAACAACTTGCCATCTCCACCATCCCCCAGTCCCTGGTATCCACTACTGTATTCTCGGCTTCTGTGAGTTTGACTACTATAGGTATCTCATATAAGTGGAATCAGAGGTATTTGTCCTTCTGTGACTGGCTGGTTTCACTTGGCATAATGTCCTCTGATTTATCCATGTTGTTGCAAATGGCAGGATTTCCTTTGATTTTAAAGCTGAATAATGTTCCATTGTACATAGCAGAGACTACATTTTCTTTATCTACCCATCTGTCATGGACACTTGGTTTGTTTTCACATTTCAGTTATTATGAATAATGCTGCAGTGAATCTGGGAGTGCAGATATGAATGAAGGCTGCAATGCAAAAGTAAAAAGGGGTAAATGTAGAGTCATACTCCGGAGACAAACTAACCCATTTTAAACTAAGGAGACAACTGCATTCACATCAGCTACTCCTGCCTAGAGCTGTCCGTTGGTCTCTTAAAGGAAAAATACTGGATGCCACTGAGATTGCTTCATCTCGGGGGCTTTGGAGCCAAAACAGATCTGAGCTTAAATCTCAGATTTGGTCATTGTTAACATATTAAATCTTTGTTATCCTAATAATTACCTTTCCCCTAAGTATAAAAAGACACAGGTGACCCAACTACTCCCAGTCTTGCACTTAAGACTGTATGAGATTCTGAGTCATAAAAAAAGACTTACTCATCAAGGAATCTGAGAGAGTTTTCTGTTAATGCAAGTTAATTTTCAAGACAGGTATTGTAGGATTCACTTTATTTTCAGGGAAAGACTTGTAAATGGAGGGAAAAATGTCTTTTCTAATCAAGAGGGGACTAGTACATTTTGCATCTCTTATTCAATGATGCCGCCAATCAAATCACCACATTTTATCCTCTTACAAAAACATTCAACTTATCCATGCAGAACAGGTTCTAATATGAGCCATCTTGTCACATGAGGGAGATACCATAAGTATTATATAAACTTCCATTTCTGCAAATGTTTCACGGGGATTCTCATGTTACCTACTCCTTAGAGATGGAGAAGATTTGCATTGCCTTCATACACCCCCCAAACTCAGCATGATTTGTTCAAAATTTTACTAGTCAGCATCAGAATAAAAAAAATGGTACATCATGCACAATGATAAACTACCCCATGTGGTTTGGATAAATTAAATACTTTAAGCTTTCAGTCTCCCTAATGATTTGGAAATGAAACAGCCGTGATTTATGACTCTAGCTGATAGGCTAGATCTGAAGTTTACACTTTGAAAAATGCCGTATTTAAATTCTCCTATAAATAAAAAATCATATTGCTCTAAAAATCCAGCTTAATATATGTATATAATAAATTAGAGATCCTCATATTGGGTGGGGGAATCTTCAAGACTGATGGCTTTCTTCCTTGCAAAAACACACTAAGGGAACTAGACCTAGGTCTGTGTCTATTGCTGCCATTTAATCAACAGTGATTGTTCCTCTCTGTCCAGTCATTCATTTTCCCATCTCAGTGAACACTGTCAGAGCCACCTGCATCAAGCTGTAAGAGGAACCTCATGTGGTTTTTCTAAAGCCTAGATCAAACTACTTTTAATCAGGCAGTTTCCCAGATCTTGATATGAGTACTGTTCTGGGTTCCTTATGTTTTTTTGTTTGTATGTACAAATGACACAATTTCTCCTAGGCTTGGCTTTGCTTTCCAAAAAACAAGAACAGAAGCAGGTAAGAAAAAAGATGCAACTTGAAGAAAAGCACTTGGAGAGAAGTCAGTTACCTCGACATCTATTTGACCTTCCTGCCTTGTCACTTTGTGCTAATTTCTTGCCCTCTCTGGGATCTTTATGTTGAAAGGGTTGGCCTATTTTACTCCTAAATCCTCTTCTTTCACTGCCAATTATAGCCCAATGTTTAGAGTGGAGCCAACTAAATTCACACCTTTTGGCAAATTATTTATTCTCCCTTAGTTCCAATTTTTCCAGGTATAATTTGGAGATAATTATTCTTACTACACAGTATTCTCAGGAAGATTGGACAAGGTAATATATACAAAGAACTTACCACAATTCTGGTAAGTACCCAGTAAAAAGTAGCTGTCTTCATTAATTTTATAATTACTGCTAGCAATATTTTCATTATTCCTCTAGACAATAACCTGCTATTAAAGGAAAAAGAAAAGCTATGACCAACATACACAACATACAAAGCAAAGACATTACTTTGCTGACAAAGGTCCATCTAGTCAAAGCTATGGTTTTTCCAGTAGTCCTGTATGGATATGAGAGTTGGACTGTAAAGAAAGCTGAGCATTGAAGAACTGATGCTTTTGAACTGTAGTGTTGGAGAAGACTCTCCAGAGTCCCTTGGACTACAAGGAGATCCAACCAGTCAATTCTAAAGAAGATCAATCCTGAATATTCATTGGAAGGACTAATGCTGAACTTGAAATTCCAATATTTTGGCCACCTGATGTGAAGAACCAACTCACTGGAAAAGACCCTGATGCTGGGAAAGATTGAAGGTGGGAGGAGAAGGGGACAACAGAGGATGAGACGGTTGGATGGCATCACCAACTCGATGGACGTGAGTTTGAGCAAGCTCCAGGAGTTGGTGATGGACAGGGAAGCCTGGTGTGCTACAGTCCATGCGGTTGCAAAAAGTAGGACACATTGAGTGACTGAACCGAACTGAAAGGAAAATGTGAATATCACAACCTGCAGGAGGGAGGGGGCATCAGAGAAAGATCCTCCTCTTGTACCTGTGTCATACGTATGCATCCAAGCCAGAAAGTATTAAAAGAAATTAAGACATTTACTGAGTCTTCATGACCATCAAGACTGACTGGAGGGACTTTCCTGGTGGTCCAGTGGTTAAGAATCTGCCTTGCAGTGCAAGAGACATGGTTCGATCCCAGGTTGGAGAACTAAGATCCTACATGCTGCCGGGCAGTTAAGCCAGGGGAACCATGACTACTGAGACACTGTGTCACAACTAAGACCCAAACCTGCCTCAGCCAAATAAATATAAATTTTTTTAAAGATTAATTGGAAATTACCTAAGACCCCCTCACTGCATGTGTTCTCAGTCACTCAGTCATGTCCAGCTATTTTTGACCTCAAGGGCTATAGCCCATTCAGGGCTCTCTGTCCATGGAATTATCCTGGCAAGAAGACTGGAGTGGTTGCCAATTCATCCTCCAGGGGATCTTCCCAACCCAGAGACTGGAGCCGCGTCTCCTGTGGCTCCTGCATTGGCAGGTGGGTTCTTTACTGCTGAGCCTCCTGCGAAGCCCTCACAGACCTGGACTCAAATTTCATCTCTGCTACTTACCAGGTTTCGAGGTTGGGCAAGTCATATAACCTCTCTGAGCACAGATATGCTCAAAATGCTACAAAAAGAAGTGGTAATTCCTACTTTGTATGGCTGTTGTCAGCATTAAGTAAAACCGTGCCTCATTGCTGCTGCTGTTGTTTCGTCACCGAGTCCTGTCGGACTCTTTGCCATGGACTGTAGCCCCTACAAAGAACTTATTATCCACCTCATAATAATTGCTCAAAGATAAACGTTGCTATTATTATTACTCTTGTTGTTATTACTGATTTTCCAGCATGACTTCCCTCCCCCTGCTAAACCCCAAGCCTGTTTTCAATGTTTTCGGATATCCTCAAGGGTCCCCTCACTTCTTGCTTTTACATCACTTGCCCTCCTTCTATTTCCTTGGTTCTGTTTGCTTAGATTTTACAGAAATCCTTCACTTTCTGAGAAGGGCTCTTGTTGCATTTATGATTCATGAGGCCCTGAGTATACAGATGGCATTATATAAATGTTTAATAATCACCATATGGTTCCCCTGGAAATTCTGTCACTCGAGGAATACAGACCGAAATAGATAAAAAGCAGATCTCCATTCTCTTGTTCCCTCCATCACCGTGTTTTCCATGAAACAGAGGGACCCAGAGCAGACCAGCCGGGTAGGTGTTTAGAGACCACTGAATTTAGGAGGGTCATAAAAAATAAATGCCTCCTATACTGGATATTATGCTCTTTTGTGTCCAAAAAAGCTCAGTTGCTCCTGTAATATCTCAGTGTCTGTTTTAATTATTCTATTATGTGGCATTGTTTTAAGTGGCTGAGAAACCATGGGATTTTCAGTTGGGTCCACGTCCATCATGGTCTCATTTCTCATGGCTGTTCCCTTAACAGGCCTTGCGGCAGCCACTTATTTGTGAGGTTCTGCACTTGTGGATGGAGTTGCATAGTAATGGGGAGAGATGGCATGTTTGACAAATGGAAATCATGATTGTCTGGCCTCCTGACAGTTGTTGATGTGTTCTCCTGACCTGTAAATGTTGCAGCCGACTGATTACAGTAATTGATTGAGAAAACATTTGTCAATAGCTTTCTAATGAAAAAGAGAGGTGAGGAGGAGAGATTGCTGGAGCTTCTAGAAGCTAGATTTTGCTTAACAGAAGGAGCACTGAACCCTATTACAGACAACACCGAACTCCATATGCCCGTGTATAAAATAGAAATGAAATTCATCTGGACATCATTTGTGGAGCACCTACTGTGTGTAAGATCAGAGATCAGAAACTGGTGATTTACAAGTGGAATAGGGCCATCAGCATTTGTCTGGGGATCCCGCTTAGTTAATCTGTACTGTCCTTTTGTTACAATTGGAGGCAATTTGCCAATATTTAAAATCAGAATATTTTACATTCAAATCTAGATTTCTAGTGTCTCTTGGAAAATACCAGTATTTGGCAGCACTGGGATAATATTTCTGTAGGTCAATATTTGTATAAACTTGAGTAGCTGCTGCCTCTTGGACATGGGCATGCGATTCTGAGTGTCCCTTGTCCCCACCATTCCAACAAGGACTTCCCTGGTGGCTTCCCTGGTGGCTTGGTGGTAAAGAATCCACCTGCCAATGCAGGAGATGCAAATTCAGTCCCTGGGTGGGGAAGATCCCCTGGAGAAGAATATGCCAGCCCACTTCGGCATTCTTGCCTGGGAAATCCCGTGGATAGAGGGGCCTGCCTCCAGGGGTCCCCTTAATCCATGGGGTTGCAAGAGTTGGACAAAACTGAGGGACTGTACATGCACCATTCCATTACTTCGTTCATTAGTGATAACTAGCTGGGCCCTATAGGATTTTCAGTTTGAGCTTCCTGTTTTAGGTTCTAAAGACACATGAGAAAATATGATCCCAAGTCCTCCCTTTAAAATACTCACAGTAATATAACTGCTTGCTGTAGTAAATTTAAATTTCTAGCAAAGAAGGAAGATTAGACATTCTGGCTCATTAAAGATTTTGATTAGTAAGACCATTTGTTATCTGTCATGACGGTTACCACGTGTAAGAAACCATTTTCAATTTCTGTGCAGTACCATGTCTGGTGGTGGCTGGGCTTACAGTTGAAGGCGGACGATGGTACACTTGGGCATGATTTGCTGGTGTGTCATCAGGTTGCTGGTGACCTCAAGTGAGTCACTTACTTTCCTAGAAATCCTATTCCTCTAGCTCCAACAGAGTAAAAGATTGGAAAGTGTATCATAAGCTGTATTGCTTTGTATAGTGAACCATCAACTACGGCAAACTGCCTTTATACATAAAGTTCTATTGGAACACAGCCACATTCTTTGTTTCTATATATTGTCCATGGCTATTTTCACATTATGCCAGCAGTGCTGAGTGGCTGCAACAGAAACCTCAGAGTACACAAGACCTAAAATATTTATGATTTGGCCCTTTAAGAAAACTTTGCAGACCCCTTCTCTATATAAAAGTTAGGGATAATAATAATAATGCACACTATCACTGAACCCGATTTCCTCTCCCTGAAAAGGCATTTCAATATTTGCAGAGTCTATGAGTCATTACAATAGCCCCCATTTTTCATCAGATCCCAGATGTGCTAAGATGTGATATGAAGCTTTCTGCTAAAAAGGGCCACTACTCTCTTTCTGTGGGAGAATTACCTTCCCAACTTCCCCAAAAGTTTGTGGATGGTACACAGCCATCAATGAAACTTTGTCTCCATCCCCACTTATCTTCCTGGAATACCTTACGGGACCCCTCCATCCCCTGAGACATCAGGGAGTAGGAGTCAAAAGAAGTCTTTTGGAAAAGACTTAAGAAGTACTTCCTGACATTACTTTGCTGACTAAGGTCCGTCTAGTCAAGGCTATGGTTTTTCCAGTAGTCACGTATGGATGTGAGAGTTGGACTGTGAAGAAGGCTGAGTGCCGAAAAATTGATGCTTTTGAACTGTTTGAACTGTTGGAGAAGCCTCTTGAGAGTCCACCGAACTAAAAAGTACTTAACCTTATGGTGTCTCATTTTCCTCATCTGCACAATGGGAAAATGTTAAGACCCATCTCACAGAGTAGTATAAGAATTAAGTGAGACAGTGATCAACAAGACAGGTAGCAGAGGGCAGGTGCAAATGCCTTAGGTGCACATAAGTTCTACCAGGTCTGGTGGAATGTGACTGATGTCATTATTTCACAGTCTAAACTCCAGTACAGTGCTTCTCAAATTACAATCACCAGGAACCTGGTTAAGAAAACTCTGGGCTATAGAAAAGCATGAAGCAATGTCATTTGCAGCAGCATGTGAACCTAGAGTGTGTCATGTCGAGTGAATTAAATCAGACAGAAAAGGAGAAATAGCCTATCAGTGCAGTTCATTTCAGTCGCTCAGTCGTGTCCAACTATTTGCGACCCCATGAATTGCAGCACACAAGGCCTCCCTGTCCATCACCAACTCCCAGAGTTCACTTAGACTCACGCCCATCGAGTCAGTGATGCCATCCAGCCATCTCATCCTCGGTGGTCCCCTTCTCCTCCGGCCCCCAATCCCTCCCAGCATCAGAGTCTTTTCCAATGAGTCAACTCTTCCAATGAGGTGGCCAAAGTATTGGAGCTTCAGCTTTAGCATCATTCCCTCCAAAGAAATCCCAGGGCTGATCTCCTTCAGAAGCATCCCTTATGTGCAGAATCTAAAAAGAAATGATACAAATGAACTCATTTACGAAACAGTCTTACAGACTTCGAGAAAAAAAGTTATGGTTGCCGGCAGGGAAGAATGGCCGTAAGAGATAGGTAGGGAGTTTGGGATGGACTGCTATATTTAAAATAGATAACCAACAATGACCTACTATATAGCACAGGGAATTCCCACTCAAAGTTATGCGGCAGCCTGGATGGGAGGGGGGATTTGGAGAACTGATATATGTGTATGTATGGCTTTGAGGAACTAAAAAGCATCTTGATAAAAGTAAAAGAGGAGAGTGAAAAAGTTGGCTTGAGGCTCAACATTCAGAAAATAAAGATCATGGCATCCAGTCCCATCACTTCATGGGAACTAGATGAGGAAACAGTGGAAACAGGGTTAGACTTTATCTTTTTGGGCTCCAAAATCACTGCAGATGGTGACTGCAGCCATGAAATTAAAAGACGCTTACTTCTTGGAAGAAAAGTTATGAGCAACCTAGATAGCATATTCAAAAGCAGGGACATTACTTTGCCGAATAAGGTCTGTCTAGTCAAGGCTATGGTTTTTCCAGTAGTCATGTATGGATGTGAGAGTTGGACTGTAAAGAAAGCAGAGCATTGAAGAATTGGTGCTTTTGAACTGTGGTATTGGAGAAGACTCCTGAGACTCCCTTTGACTGCAAGGAGATCCAACCAGTCCATTCTGAAGGAGATCAACCCTGGGATTTCTTTGGAAGGAATGATGCTAAAGCTGAAACTCTAGTTCTTTGGCCACCTCATGTGAAGAGTTGACTCACTGGAAAAGACTCTGATGCTGGGAGGGGTTGGGGGCAGGAGGAGAAGGGGACGACAGAGCATGAGATGGCTGGATGGCATCACTGACTCTATGGGCGTGAGTCTGAGTGAACTCCGGGAGTTGTTGATGGACAGGGAGGCCTGGCATGCTGCAATTCATGGGGTCACAAAGAGTCAGACACAACTGAGTGACTGAACTGAACTGAACTGATGGCTTTGCTGTCTATGTGAAATTATCACGAAATTGTTAATCAGCTATACTCTAATATGAAGAAGATGTGTTTTTTTAAAAAAAGAAATAAAACCCTGGGCTTTGTTATGAATACAGACCCCAAGGCCTCACCCCAGGTTTTTTAAAACACAATTTGATCTTTGGGGACCATCAAATTCCCCCAAATGGACTCTTTACTTCAACAGGATCCCCAGATGATTTTGTTGAACCCTAAAATTTGAGAACTGCAGCCATGGGGATAGCAGTTCCCTCTTTCTGCACGTTGTGCCACAAAAACTCTGAAAGAGACAGGGAATTTGTGTCCAACACCATGCGTGACAGGCCTGATGAGAGCCGGTGGCATGAATTATGAATCTCCTCATCAGAGAAATCCCTTCAGGCAAGAAAACCCTGCGCGGGCTGTTAATGGAGTCAAAATANGCCTTTCTTATCCTCTAAAATCATACCATGAGTGGGCACGCCAACAAAGAAGGGCCCTTACTCTCTTACATTTTATTGTACATATCCAGGTACATCCAGGTGCCCACCCAGAACACATTTATTACATGAGCTAGGCAGCGATCTGTCTAAGGCACAGATTTCTAGCTTACTGGCTGGCTATTCCTTTTTTTCAGAACGCATCCTTCATGCAACTTCTCATAGATCGTTGGGCTGTGCAGAGATAAGACAAAGCAAGTGGGACAAGGGAAGGCTATCACTCTCCTTTTGTGAAAGTCAGCCACAGACTGGAAGGATTTGACAAAGCTCCAGAAAGTGGCATCTGCACCTGTGAAAACAGGTTTTCTTCTCCTGAGAATCACATTGCTTTACCGCACTGCTCACTTGTTCTGCGCTTACAGCATTTTGTTCATCCTTCAAGCAAAGCATTTCTCATGCTCTGTTATGAGTGGTTCACACATGCCTGTCCCTTTGAGACTTGGAGCTTTTGGGGTGGAGGAGTTTTGTCTTCTTTGTCTCAGAAAGCTGAGTATTTAAAACACGTAATTTTTGCTGGACACGAATGTTTGTTGGATGGATGGATGGATGGATGGATTTGTCTCTTGCATATTTGCTATGTGGACATTAGGACCACACAGTATCTCTGGCTTCCCTCAAAACTGGACAGTGATGGAGAAGGATCTGGAAATAATACTATTCTTTATCAACTGCAGCAGCAATGTCTCACAATGGCATAATGTTTTGAAATGTACATATGTTCAATTTTTATATTTTAATTTCCCTAGATATTAGCATGAGAACTATGTATCCAAAGTCCACATTCTTTTTGCCACAACATTCCTTCATTCATCTATTCATTTACTGTCACTTGGTCTGTTATTCTTTCAGTTAGCATTCAGAGGAAACCTGTGGCTTAACTCCTGGAACAGGAAGTGTCTACAGAAAGGAATAGTGATCTCGAGAGGTCCATGAACCTCCCTAGGAACACAACCGTGTGGACCTATGTGTGAAGGACAAATCTCTTTGGAACAAACCAGCTTGAGGCCATCCCAGCACCTCAGGTTGCAAATACAGCGACTGATTATTCAAACCTCTTTGTTCTGGGCATAGCAAGGTCCCTGTGACTTCACAGAAGGACATGCCACATAAATGATGCTGTGAGCAGCCCATTCTAGTCTTCTAACCTAAAAGGAAAACTGAATGCGAGTGCACTTGCTCCCATTCTAGTCAAAGATGAGGACAGGGGGTCAGGTAGGGTTTTCCTTTGGGGAAGGAGTACCTGGGAGAGACAGAAGGGCAAAGGCTGTCTTAGTGGAGAGGCAAGAGTTATCTCTTGGGCACAGTGAAAGGAGTGTCTTTGTCTTGGTTGGTCCCCCAAACAACTCACCCTTTGTGATCAAACCTGCTAGCAGCTGCTGCCTGGAGAATTGGAGGAGGCTGTCATCTCTGCAGACAGAGGGAGGCAGCCCTCGCCTGAGGCAGTGCATTCACCGGAGGAGGAGAGAACAGCCACCTTTCCTTCTTCTCACCTCGACAGCCTCCTGTTTCAGATGCAGCCCTGCCTCATCAGAGATGCATGCTATCCCGTCATCTGGCCTCCAAACGTTGACATTCAGGGAATTCTGTGTTCATCTCGCTTTGTCCACTCCTGGATCCTTCACCCAGCTTGGAGCAGCAGTTGGGTTCCAACCTACATTTTCAGCTTCATCACTTGCCAGGACGTTCAGCTCATGACCCTTTGTTGTAATCACAGCAGGCCCCTTACTTCTGGGCCTTTTCTCATGTAGGTACCTCTGCCTAGGATTCTCTTTGCACTTCGTCCTTTTGGAAAAGTTCTACACAGGTGTCAACTCTGCTAAGAAGACTTCCCACCATACTGGGGAATAGAGTCATTTTTATAAAATTAAAGAAGAAACCTCTACCCCTTACTTTTATGATTTCATTCCTATTGCACTCATTTTGGGAGCTTAAATCATCTTTACATATTGTTTCTGGTGCCCCCTCCTCCAGGATGTCTTCCTGGTGTCCTTGCTCTTTATCCTGGGTCTGAGGCCAGTAGAGCTGTCCTCCTTCATGCGCCCAGTGATGCTCATGCTACTGGCCCAAGGATCACACTTTGAGAACAACTGGTCTACACTTACTTCAAGCATGAGCCTCTCCTTGAACTTACAGCACATGTTGTAAATTAGTTGTTTATAATACCATCTCTCTGACTCAGTCAATAAGGCAATGTCAGATAATGAAAAGTATTTCAAAGACAGTAAATCACAATATGGTAGTTATCTGTTGTTTTGTAACAAATTACCCCAAAACTTACTTAAGACAACAGATGGTAGCTCATAGCTTCTGCAGGTCAGGAATCTGGAAAGAGCCTCGCTAGATGGTTCTGGCTCACAGCCTCACGCAGTTTCAGGCAGCTGGGTCCAGAGCCTCATCAGAAGACTCAACTGGGAGAGGATCCTGTTCCAAGTTCACACATGTGGTTGGCGGCAGATCTTGCTTCTTCACTGGTTGCTGCTAGACTCTTCAGTTGCTCTCCTCTCCACATAGAACCACTCCATTGGATGCATTAATGTCCCCAAAACATGACAGTTGGCTTTCCCTAAACAAACGATCCAAAAGAGATACAATACCCAAGGTAGAAGCCATGGTCATTTACAACCTAACCCTAGAAATGACAGAGCATCAAATTTTCCATATGCAATTGGTCACACACATAGTCCAAGTCTAGCTCAACTAGCTCAGCACGTAATGGGACCACAACATGGGTGTGATGACTACAGGTGATGTTCATTGAATGCTGGCAATAGCTCAGGGGCAGTGATAGGGAAGGAGGTCATCCTGCTTATTTAAGGTGTCTAGAGAAGATCTTTTTGAAGGGTTGCTGTGAAAACTGAGACCGAGGTGAAGAAAAGCAGTCAGCTGTGTAAAGACATAGGGGTCAGCTTTTCCAGACGGAGGAAAAGCAAAGCCCCTGAGGCAGAAATGAGCTTGGTGCATTTGAAGAAAAGAAAGTAAGGTTGTAGTAGAACCTGGAGAAGGCAATGCCACACCACTGGAAAATCCCACGGATGGAGGAGCCTGGTAGGCTTCAGTCCATGGGGTCGCGAAGAGTCAGACGCGACTGAGCGACTTCAATTTCACTTTTCACTTTCATGCATTGGAGAAGGAAAAGGCAACCCACTCCAGTGTTCTTGCCTGGAGAATCCCAGGGACAGGGGAGCCTTGTGGGCTGCCGTCTATGGGGTCGAACAGAGTTGGACACAACTGAAGCGATTTAGCCGCTTAGCAGCAGCAGCAGCAGCAAAACCTACAAGGAGTCAGAAGGGTAGCCATCACTATTAATATCAATGTCAGTAACATTTTTAGAAATATCTGATGTACTCAGGGTCCTTTTGACAGTAAGGAAAATGCATCATTCCTAATTTCAAAGGACAGGTCTTCCTGTTGAAAAACATTCAGTGTTTTTTAATTAGCGGAACAAGAAAGAAAGTTTAAATAGTTCAGTATCAATACATTCCCATTACCACATCCACCATTTCTTCTTATATAACTTTCCAGTTCTTTCCAATCAACCAAACAGTGAGGATTTGAGGGGAAAAAATGTACATTGATTGAATGAAGCTAAATCCATGCTTTATATTCATCAAATTCAACGAACTAGGACCTTTCCAATATCAGAGAGCACACGACCTAGAATCAAACAAAGCTGGAAGAGACCTCGAAGATCATTCCATCCTTCCCACTTCAACATTGATTTGATTTTTTTAAATAAATAAAAAGAGGAAACTGAAAGCGGTGAGCTTAGAAACCAGTCCTCCATCCACTAATTGAGTTAATAGACTTAATGAGCACCCATCACTTGCATGGTGCCCGGAGTAGAAGACTGACTAAAATCTCGCCTCTAGATTTCTAAGGCAGCCCAATTTCCATAACCAGAGATTACCTTAGGTGTGGGCGGGAGCAAAGAAAGAGGAAGGAAGGGTCTGAGAAGCAGCCTCCTGGCTCTTCTTTCCTTTACCAGAGCAGGATGCCTTCATTGACGATGTGTTCCATTTCGAAATACATCTCCTGCTAAAAGAAGTGTGAAAACCACTTCACCCCACCATCCTCTCTTTTCTGATACTATAGCCCAGGAGTCAGCCAACTCCACCCCAAGGGCCCAATCCAGCCCACCACCTGCTTTTGTATGATGTGTGAGCCAAGAGTGGTTTTTGCACTTGCAGGTGGTGGCGAAAATTAGAATAAAAATCAAAGGAAAAACAGTACTGTTACACAAGGAAATCAGATGAAATACAGATCTCAGTCTCCATAAATAAGGTTAGAAGGAGACACATCCTCATTTAAGAATTGCCGGTGGCGAGTGTTGGTGCTACAATGGCAGAGTTGAGTGAGCTGTGACAGACCCTTTGGCCACAAGCTTAAAATATTTACAGTCTGGCCCCTCAGAGAAATGTCTGTTGACCCTGGTATTTCCAAGTGTCTGATGTATGCCTTCATCCTTCCTTCACATCCTCCTTTCTCTCTCTATCCCACTTCTCCCCAGCAAAACTTTACTCTAGGGTTGTTTTCAGAATACAGTTAACTGGGACATACAGGTTGGTCACGAATGCTAGTGTATTTTGGTTTGTGACTTGGGGACATTTAATACTAAAGGGTTAGGTTCCTGATTCAAATCACCCAAATGCCTATCTGCTCTTCTGAGAGAATCTTATAGTCAGAGCAGCAGAAGGAACATCCCATGGCTCCTAAGGGTAGCATGTGCTAGATAATAAACATTGTTCTTTTCCTTTTACTTTAAGCCATGAAAAGCCAGGTTACAGAAGGAGCAGAGCAGAGTACATAGATCACACCCCCACCCCACAGCTTACTAGAGTCCCAAACAGCTCGCTAGGCAGACAAAAGTGAGAGGAGAAGGAGGATTGTTCTCTTTGCTGCAAGAGTGGATCACTAGGAAGGGTTCATTACTAGCGATGATATGGCCTGAAGCATCAGCCGATGGCTTTTACATGCATCTGAAGTAAGACAGAAGGATTGCGTTTTAAAGGAGTTTTCACTGCTAACCAAAGGTATGCAAATTAAGACTACATCAAAGTATAACTTTTATATCCACTAAAATAACGTTAGAGAAAATTATAAAAGTATAAAGCCCAGTGCTTGTAAGACTATAGGGGAAAAGGAACACAAATATATTGAAAAAATATCATTTTAGAGATCAAATCAGTAAAATAAATTGAGTCAACATAGTTATGCCTTTTCATGAAGGAATGCTCCTGGGAACTCATGCTAAAGCACAAATTCAAAAGAAGAAGGAAAAGAAAAACCTATACAAGGAAAGTTACTGTAGCAAATTTACAGTTTGCTATTTAATAAAAAGAAAAAAAAATCCATTCCCAAGCTTTATATGCCTGATAAAAATGTTTTGATTAATTAAATTATGGTAAACTAACCCTATGGAAATACCTTGCAGTCATTTGAATGACCATGTTGCAATGTAAAATTTTCCTTTTAAAAATTATATTAAAGTAGAAAAAATAGAACATTTTATATACATTACAGTTAATGTAAAAACATGCATGCCTTTAACTAAAATTGGGAAATGAAATTTCTAACAGTTCTTGGTTAGGCCTGGGGAGAACACGAGCAAATAGTTTTCTGTTTTAATTGCCATGAAAGTCACCGTAATAAACCCTTTGTTTTACTATTAAGCTCACATTTTTATAAAAGAAGAAAACAAGGCAAAAGAAGGGTGAGGACTGGTCTTTGTGACATTATTTTTAGAGACACTGAGCAACAACATTTTATTTGAGAAAGGCTGGAGAATAACTCCTGGGGGCACATCCCAAGCCTGTGACATATAGATCAGGATCTGAGTGAGGAACAGGCTGGGTTCTACCCACGAGCTCCTGTAACCATGGTATCCATAGAGACAGACGCCCCTGATGGCAGGCAGTGACGGGGGCCACTTGAGAAAGTGACGCAGCAGGGCCAGATGGTATTTATTCAAGAGCTCATTTATTTGGATCAACTAACACACGAAATAGCAGGGATTCTGACAAGGACACGCGATACCTCATTTCTTTGAAGATGAAGAAGCTGAAAACGCACTATCTGCCTCAGAGAGACTGGAGAAGGCAGAGAGAAGCTCAGAGGGCCATGAGCAGAGCCCATCCTCTGACAGAGACAGAAAGAAGTGTGTCCTATGTTACGGGTTGAATTATGTCCCCCACTGAGAGCAAAGAATATGTGGCAGTCGTTAAGTCCTAGTACCTCAGAAAGTGACCTTATGTGGAAACAGGGTCATTGCAAATGTAATGTGTCAACATGAGGTGAGGCCATACCAGAGTGGACTGGGCCTTAATCCAATGTGAATGACATCCTTAGAAAAAGAGGTGAGCCCACACACACACAGAATGGCATCTGACGACACACGCAGAGCTGCAGAGATGGAGATGCCAGCCGGGGGATGCCCAGGCTGGCTGGCTGGCAGTCACCAGACGCCAGGAGGAACTGAGGAAGGATCCCCTACAGGTTTCAGAGGGAGGCTGGCCCTGCTTATGCCTTGATTTTGGACTTGTAGCCTCCACAACTCTGAGACAAAATTCCTTTTGTTGTCAGCCACCCAGTTTGTGGAACTTTGTTATGGCAGCCCTAGCTAGAAGCCTAACATATACCCTAAAACCACCCTAGCTGAGTGGATCTGCTGAGCAGGCGACTTCTTCTTGATGATCCTTTGGGTTGCTAGACCTGGCTTCAGCTTGGGTCTTACTAAGGTAGGGAACAAGCAGAAATAACCTAGCGATTGGAGACCAGTTTAGGCTGACGGTAGGGAGGACTCATGGGAAAAAACCTTGATGCTGAGAAGGACTGAAGGGCAGAAGGAGAAAGGGGCGACAGAGGATGAGATGGTTGGATGCCATCACCGACTCAACGGACATGAGTTTGAGCCAACTCAGGGAGACAGTGAAAGACAGGGAGGCCTGGCATGCTGCACTCCATGGTCGCAGAGTCAGACACAACTTAGCAACTGAACTACAACAACCACAGAGCAGAAATGTGGGCTTTGAGCTGAGTACCTTCCCCCATCCAGCAGGATGCAAGTGTTTAATAGCAGAGAGCGGAGGAATGGAGTCACAAATATGAACCGTGTGGTGTGTGCGCTGGCTCAGTGCAAGGTTCTAAGCTACATCACTTGACAACCTGTGATGCTACAATAAGGTATCTAACCTCTCTGAGTGTCAGTTACCTGGTCTGTAAAATCCCACTCCACAGGTTAAAAGAATGCTCAAACTACTGCACAACTGCATTCATCTCACATGCTACTAAAGTAATGCTCAAAATTCTCCAAGCCAGACTTCAGCAATACGTGAACTGTGAACTCCCTGATGTTCAAGCTGGTTTAAGAAAAGGCAGAGGAACCAGAGATCAAATTACCAACATCTGCTGGATCATGGAAAAAGCAAGAGAGTTCCAGAAAAACATCTATTTCTGCTTTATTGACTATGCCAAAGCCTTTGACTGTGTGGATCACAATAAACTGTGGACAATTCTGAAAGAGATGGGAATACCAGAGCACCTGACCTGCCTCTTGAGAAACCTATATGCAGGTCAGGAAGCAACAGTTAGAAGTGGACATGGAACAACAGACTGGTTCCAAATAAGGAAAGGAGTACATCAAGGCTATATATTGTCACCCTGCTTATTTAACTTATATGCAGAGTACACCATGAGAAACGCTGGGCTGGAAGAAGCACAAGCTGGAATCAAGATTGCTGGGAGAAATATCAATAACTTCAGGTATGCAGATGACACCATCCTTATGGCAGAAATCGAAGAGGAACTAAAAAGCCTCTTGATAAAAGTGAAAGAGGAGAGTGAAAAAGTTGGCTTAAAACTCAACATTCAGAAAATGAAGATCATGGTATCTGGTCCCATCACTCATGGGAAATAGATGGGGAAACAGTAGAGACAGTGTCAGACTTTATTTTGGGGGGCTCGAAAATCACTGCAGATGGTGACTGCAGCCATGAAATTAAAAGATGCTTACTCCCTGGAAGGAAAGTTATGACCAACCTAGATAGTATATTCAAAAGCAGAGACATTACTTTGCCAACAAAGGTCCGACTAGTCAAGGCTATGGTTTTTCCAGTGGTCATGTATGGACGTGAGAGTTGGACTGTGAAGAAAGCTGGGTGCTGAAGAACTGATGCTTTTGAACTGTGGTGTTGGAGAAGACTCTTGAGAGTCCCTTGGACTGCAAGGAGATCCAACCAGTCCATTCTAAAAGAGATCAACCCTGGGATTTCTTTGAAAAGAATGATGCTAAACCTGAAACTCCAGTACTCTGGCCACCTCATGCAAAGAGTTGATTCATTGGAAAAGTCTCTGACGCTGGGAGGGATTGGGGGCAGGAGAAGAAGGGGATGACAGAGGATGAGATGGCTGGATGGCATCACTGACTCGATGGACATGAGTCTGAGTGAACTCCGGGAGTTGGTGATGGACAGGGAGGCCTGGTGTGCTGCAATTCATGGGTTCACAGAGAGTCTGACATGACTGAGTGACTGAACTGAACTGAATAAAGAAAGTAGAATGCATGTGTGTGTGTAACTCCCTTCATTCGTGTCTGACTCTTTGTGACCCCATGGACTGTAGCTCACCAGGCTCCTCAGTCCGTGAGGATTCTCCAGGCAAGAATACTGGAGTGGGTTGCCATTCCTTCCTCCAAGGGATCTTCCCAACCCAGGGACTGATCCTGAGTCTCTTACATCTCCCTCACTGGCAGGCAGGTTCTTTACCATTAGTGACACATGGGAAGCCCAAAGGTAGGATATGAGGCACTTATTGAAAGATGGAAACAATTTCTGAAGACTGAGGTAAAATCTCCCAGGGAATGGATGTGTCTAAACCCAGGATACAGTAGAAGTCAGGTGAGAAAACAACAGGTGCTAAAATGACTTAACCTCCCAAGATAATTTGTGTTTTTCTTCTGCCTAGAAGGCCTTTTTCACTTGGGTTCACGAACCAGATCTTTCTCCTTCCAGACTTAGCACATTGCCACCTCCTCCATAAGGACTTGTCTGAATTCCCTGATATGATATGGTTCCCCTTCCCCTTGTTTCTTTGTGGCCCCCAGTACCTCCCATCAGTGTCTCCTATGGGGTAGCTATTGATATTTGGGATGAGTCAGTTCATCATTGAGCAATCCAGTAGGATCACCTCATGCATGGCAAGAAAATTAACATGTCTGATTCCCACTCCCTAAATATCTAAATATATTCCCAATTGTTGTGACAACCAGAAATCTCCATGCATTTTTCCAAATAGCTCTAAATGGGCAGTACCAGTTGAAATCTACATCTTAATACTTACATTTTTCTGAAACCATGTATCTGTCTCCTGCCCATGGACCAGCTCCTTCAGAATGGAAATTTTTGATTTCACATCATCCCTGCAGTGCTAAGACCTAGCTCATTGCCGAGTTTGCAATTGGCCCTTGGTAAATATTTGCTGACCTAATTAAAACAGAGGGTTCATCCAGGGTAAAATTGGAAACTCAAAATTGAAAGATAAATCAAAGCCAGACAGAAGGGGATTTTGCCAGATGCTGAGGAACGTGGGTTTTATTCTATTGGGTGAAGTCATATGAAATTGACATTTTTGTAAGTCAAAAAAGGCCAACTTTCAAGTTTCATGTAGCTCATCCTAATATAAGGCAGTATTTACATGACTTATTTAATTTCTCTTATTCTCCTTTTTTTTAAAAAAATGAAAAGATATTTGAATTACAATATTGTGTCAATTTCAGGTGTACAGCAAAGTGATTTGGGGTGTGTGTGAGTGTGTGAGTGTGAGTTTATCCGGCTTCCCAGGTGGCATAGTGGTAAACAATGTGGTGAAAGAAAAAAAAAATCTGCTTGCTAGTTAAGGAGACACAGGAGACACGAGTTCGATCACTGAGTCAGGAAGAAACCCTGGAGGAGGAAATGGCAACCAGCTGAAGTATTCTTGCCTGGAGAATCCCATGGAGTGAGGAGCCTGGCAGGTTACAGTCCATGGGGTTGCAAAGAATTGGATAATCAACTGAGCACAGCACATCAAACATACACACACACACACACACACACACACTATATATATATATATATATATATATATAACACTTTCTCTTTAAATTGAGATACTCTGTTTTTGGCTTAAATACCTAACTTTTATCCCATCTTAAACATTAACATCCATGAAATAATAAGTGTACTATTAGTGTACTATTTTTTCCCTTAAAAAGTTAAAACATTTAAATAATGGATTCCTCACAGTAAGCATGGATGCCATCACTTACACAGCATCCATATTCCATGCAACATCATATCATGTGCCACCAGTAGACACAGACCCTGCTATTGGAAACTGTGCTCTAAACAGCTGAATGGATCCACTGTAGACTGAAGAGGGGTGACACTGGTGGCCGCGAGATGAGGGGTGGGGAGAGTAGCATTTCAAGAAGGAGAAGGGAGAAAGTGGGAGAGGAAAGAAGCGTGCAGAAAAGGAAGAAATGGAAGGGGAAAAGAAGAAGAAAGATAAGAACTAGATAGAAAGAGACAGGAGAGGAAAGAGGAGAAAGAAAAGGAAAAGCAGATGATGGCTATGGACTTGAATTAGCTCCTTACTTTGGTTTGCAGTTTCCACCCTAGAGCTGCAGTATAATCAATGCAGAACCTGATTATCATGGCTCACAGAGTGAGCGCCTGCCTATTTTTAGCTGAAATTAATCATTTTCTTGTGCTATTTTTGGTTCAGATAATGGCTGGAGTACACAACCGCTTCTTCACGAGCCGACAGCAAGAACGTAAACAAGGTTGAATCTCCGCTTGGCAGGTTCTATATTCAGCTCTGCCATCCTGAAGCTGAATTCCCTAAGAAAGCAGACTCCGCCGCAATAAAGGATGAGGGGCTGCATGGGGAGGCTTAACCAGTCGCAACACTGAACAAACCAGCAGGAGTGAAATAAGTCAGACAAAGACAAATACCCTGTGTCATCACTTACACATGAAAACTCAAGAGTCAAACAAATGAGTATAACAAAACAGAAACGGACTCACAGATACAGAGAACGAATTAATGGATACCAGTGGGGAGAAAGGAAGAGGGAAAAAGCAGAGGAAAGAAGGGTAGGCGATTAAGAGACACTTGTGTAAAATAAGTAAGCCATAAGGATATATTATTATACAATACAGGGAAATATGACTTCTTGGTGGCTCTGCCATAAAGACTCTGACATGAGAACCTTTCCTGAGTGTGGGCACTCAAGACATACACATATCAGCACACATATCAGTGTGCTGACCTCATTCACATCCACTAAGATGTGCAGTAGAGAGCACAACCAGGGGTTGCCTCAAAATTGCATTCTTGGGTAAAGAGAGAAAAGCAGATCCTCGCCTCCAATTTCTCTCTGAAATGACCACAGGGAAGGGTGCTAATTGGTTTGGCTTAGGTCATATGCTCATTGCTGCTCCAGTCCCAAAGACCTGGAGTATGGGGTATTATAATTGGCCCAGACAGGATCAGATGCCCACTTTGGGGGCAGAAGGGCAGACTGTGTGTGGCTGTGGGGATGTCTGTACACATGTACGTATATAGGGAAGGCAGATGGAAAAATTCAGTAACTACTACTACAGATAGGCTCAATTTAAAGAACTTTGAATTTAAGTGAAATTTTTAAACTTGAGAAATTAAATAATGCATGTATGGCAGAAACAAACATGATATTGTAAAGCAATTATCCTCCAATAAAAAATGTATTTTCTAAATCCCGTCATGGAAGCAGCATCTGTCTCTTTCTTCTGATTTCCATATCATTTCATCTGTACCCCCTTCACACTTTCTATCTCCCTGGAAACTTACCTGAACTTCCTTACAAAGCATTGAGTACCTCCAGATTAGATCAGTTCAGTTCAGTTGTTCAGATAAGAACTAATTCTCATCAACAAAATGTGAGCTTGCTTGTTTCTGCTCCTGCGTACATTGCCTACCTGCCTATTAACACATATAAACAGTTCCTGCTTCTAGCTAAGTCAACCTCATGACTTATGTTCTAGACGCCATCTCCTGTTATCAGCTCAATAATTTTGCATTTTAAATGATCTCACCTGATTCTTTTATACCAAGCATTTCTCCCTTTTCTTGGATTATTCCAATTAACATATAAATACACCATAATTTGGGCTTCCCAGAGAAGGCAATGGCACCCTACTCCAGTACTCTCACCTGGAAAATCCCATGGGTGGAGGAGCCTGGACTGAGTGACTTCACTTTCATGCATTGGAGAAGGAAATGGCAACCCACTCCAGTGTTCTTGCCTGCAGAGTCCCAGGGACGGTAGAGCCTGGTGGGCTGCCGTCTATGGGGTTGCACAGAGTTGGACACGACTGAAGTGACTTAGAAGAAGAAGAAGAAGGTGGCACTAGTGGTAAAAAAAAAAAAAAAAAAAACAAAAACCTCCAATGCAGCAGACATGAGAGACTCGGTTTTGATCCCTGAGTCAAGAAAATCCCCTGTTGGAGGGCATGGCAACTCACTCCACTATTCTTGCCTGGAGAATCCAATGGACTGAGAAGCCTGGTGGGCTACAATCCATAGGGTTACAAAGAGTCGGACACGACTGAAGCGAGTTAGAACACACAGGCACATACTATAATTTCTCCCATCTTAATAAAATATGTATCTCCCTTAACCCCCTGTTCCCCTACAACTATTACCCCATTTTTTTTCTCCTTTTAGATAAACTTACTAAAAGTGTAAACTCTACTGTTTGTCTCCAATTCTTCACCTCCTCTTTGTCTCTTTAACCTTCTTTTATCAGGATTTTGTCTCCAACACCCCCAATGAAATGACTCTTGTCAAGCTCACCAACAAATTCCATTCTGCCCAGTCCAGTGGATATTCCCTGTCTGCCCGTGACTAACTTCTAAGCATTGTTTGACATTTCACTGTGCACACCTCCCTTCTTCACTTGGCTCTATAACAATATATTCAGGTGGTTCTGCTCTTACCTACTTTGCTACTCTTTTGAATTTCTTTTGCTGGGTCCATCATTTTTTCACAGCTTTAACTTATAAGGTGATTGGCTGCTCTCTCACTCTATGCTTTCTCTGAGGAAACACAGTAATGACTATGTAAATTCTATATGCTGACTACTCTAGTTCAGAACTCTCCTTTTTTAGGTTTGTGTTTCCACTTGCCTATTAAATGCCTTTGTTAGCATGCCTAATGTTTATGAACTTACTAGGGCCAAAAGAGGAGTCGCCCATTCCCACTACACACTAATTTCTTTGCAATCTACCCCATCCCATTTAATAATACCACTATTCAGCCAATTGCCAAGACTATAATTTTAGGAATTGTCCTTTATTCTTTGCTTTTCCTAACCTTCCATGGGGCTTCCCAGGTGGCTCAGTGGCAAAGAACCCGCAGGAGATATAAGAGACACAGGTTTGATCCCTGGGTGAGGAAGATCCCCTGGAGGAGGAAATGGCAACCCACTCCAGTATTCTTGCCTGGAAAATCCCATGGACAGAGGAGCCTAGCAGGCTCCAGTCCATGGGGCCACGAATGAGTCACAACTGAGTGCACACGTGCACTATCTCACACACACACACACACACACACACACACACACACACACACTATCCAAACACTCTGCATCTAGATCATCGGCTATTTCTATTGATTCTGCTTCAAGATGCATTCTGAATAGGACCTTTTTTCGCCACCCCCAGTGCTACCAACCTAGCTAATATTATTGGCAGCTCTCACCAGGACCACTGCAAGAGCACCCTAATGGTTTCCTCACTTCCCCTCTTTCTCCTCAAGAGTTCATTCTCTACATTGCTACATCTATGGAAAAATGCTTTCAGATCATACTCTTCCCTTGCTTAAAATCCTGCATGAGCTTAACAGTTTATTTTTACTTAAATTCAAAATCCCCAGGATAGCCCACATGATCCTGCTTCCTCTTACTTCTCCAGCCTCCCTTCTCCCATTCCCTCTATTATTTAGCTGTTCCAACCACACTGGTCTTTTTGTTGTCCCTACACCATACCAATCTCCTTCCTTTTTCAGAGCTTTTACTGTGTTTCCTCTTATGAGAAACTGCTCCTGCCACCCCAGTTTTTCACATAGCTGTGTACTTGCTGTTCAAGTCTCTATTTGAATGCCACTTTCTTAAAGAATCCTTCTCTAATAATCCTACATACACATACAACAGTTACACTAACCTGCTACCTCAGAAAATCTTATTCTACAATGGTGTTTTCTTTCCTTTACAGTATTCACTTAAATTACACCATTTGTTTGTTTATTTAGGTACCTCCTTTATTTTCCACCTTTCCTCACTGGAGTATGAGCAGGTAATGATTTTGTCTGGTTCCTTTGATTTCAATTCATTTTCTCTTCTGTCTACAAGGCCTTGATCAATATCTAGCAACAGTAAATTCTAATTAAATACTTGTTGAATGAAAAAACAACCTTGTGTCTCTCACTGTTCTTTTCAGAATAGATGTTCAGTAACCAGTAGATGGCTAGTTGGATGGATGGACTGTTGGGTAGAAGAACAGGTGAATGGATGGATGGATGGATGGATGGATAAATAGATAGGTGGACAGATAATACAGAAAATCAACAATTTAGTATCTCCCCATTACTGGCAAATATAGAGTGGTAATCATTTTCTTTTTCTCTCCCCTCCCCCCCAGTTTGCATATGAAAAAATAGCTTAAAACTTATTTGATTATCTCTCACGGTTCAGGTAGTTGNCTATTTCTATTGATTCTGCTTCAAGATGCATTCTGAATAGGACCTTTTTTCGCCACCCCCAGTGCTACCAACCTAGCTAATATTATTGGCAGCTCTCACCAGGACCACTGCAAGAGCACCCTAATGGTTTCCTCACTTCCCCTCTTTCTCCTCAAGAGTTCATTCTCTACATTGCTACATCTATGGAAAAATGCTTTCAGATCATACTCTTCCCTTGCTTAAAATCCTGCATGAGCTTAACAGTTTATTTTTACTTAAATTCAAAATCCCCAGGATAGCCCACATGATCCTGCTTCCTCTTACTTCTCCAGCCTCCCTTCTCCCATTCCCTCTATTATTTAGCTGTTCCAACCACACTGGTCTTTTTGTTGTCCCTACACCATACCAATCTCCTTCCTTTTTCAGAGCTTTTACTGTGTTTCCTCTTATGAGAAACTGCTCCTGCCACCCCAGTTTTTCACATAGCTGTGTACTTGCTGTTCAAGTCTCTATTTGAATGCCACTTTCTTAAAGAATCCTTCTCTAATAATCCTACATACACATACAACAGTTACACTAACCTGCTACCTCAGAAAATCTTATTCTACAATGGTGTTTTCTTTCCTTTACAGTATTCACTTAAATTACACCATTTGTTTGTTTATTTAGGTACCTCCTTTATTTTCCACCTTTCCTCACTGGAGTATGAGCAGGTAATGATTTTGTCTGGTTCCTTTGATTTCAATTCATTTTCTCTTCTGTCTACAAGGCCTTGATCAATATCTAGCAACAGTAAATTCTAATTAAATACTTGTTGAATGAAAAAACAACCTTGTGTCTCTCACTGTTCTTTTCAGAATAGATGTTCAGTAACCAGTAGATGGCTAGTTGGATGGATGGACTGTTGGGTAGAAGAACAGGTGAATGGATGGATGGATGGATGGATGGATAAATAGATAGGTGGACAGATAATACAGAAAATCAACAATTTAGTATCTCCCCATTACTGGCAAATATAGAGTGGTAATCATTTTCTTTTTCTCTCCCCTCCCCCCCAGTTTGCATATGAAAAAATAGCTTAAAACTTATTTGATTATCTCTCACGGTTCAGGTAGTTGACTCCGTGACTCTTCTGGTGTTTCTGATGTTGGCTAGGATGCTAGGGTAGCTGCAATCATGCGAGGACTGGCTTAGAAATGAGCATCCATGATGGCTCGCTCATCTGACTGGCGGTTAATGGTGACTGTCGGCTGAGAGTTCAGCAGGGACTGCCAACCAGGGCACTCACTTACACTCGTCGTCTCCACTTCACTTGGGTTTCTCCCAGCACGGCAGCTGGGTTCTGAGACCTCCCAGGAGTAACTTCAAAGAAATTCAGGCAGAAGCTCTAAGGCTTTTTCTGACCTGATCCTGAACGTTCCAGAACATCCTTTCTGCCACGTTGCATTTGTTAGGCAATCACTTACGTCAGCCTAGCTTTAAGGTTCCACCTCTGGAAGTGAGGAGCAGCGCTGACGGCAGCCATCTTGGGTACTGCCTACCACCCCTGTACACGGGCCCGCTCACTAGGTTGCCCAGGGAAGTCACATTGAGGGCACACTGATCTTTCCCTACTCTTTATGGAAACTACTTTGAGTATATGTGTCAATGTGTTTGCCAATCTTGAACGAGTAAAAGGACATCTTTCTGAAGTCAAGCCTTCCTAACTCAGCAGTTACACAGTCATTGTCTGGAAACTCTCTCTTCAGAATTCCTTACTCTTCTTTGTTCTAAAAAGACAGTCTTGTTTCACTGTCTTTAAACTCTCCTGTGTGTTCTAACTAGGATTCTCTCTTTTCCACTTCTTCATACGTGCCACCTGTCCCGTTCCCGCTCCAACCACATCTTCTTCGCATTAGGTTTATGCAGGAAGAAAAACCAGTTCTAAGATAAGAGCTAGAAAACAGGATGCGAACAGCCAAATGTGGGTATAAAGCAAGGCAGAGGAATAAGAGTTGAATTATTATTAAATCAATGATTGGCTTCTCTTAATATTCAGTTAGTATGCCACTATCTTCCTTCCAGTGGTTCTCTCTTGTACATAAAAACCCCGCATGGCTGCATGCTCAGTCACTTCAGTAACAATCTTTTTGTGAACCCATGGACATAGCCTGCTAGGCTCCTCTGTCCATGGTATTCTCCAGCAAGAATACTGGAGTGGGTTGTCATGCCTTCCTCCAAGGGATCTTCCCAACCTAGGGATCAAACTTGCATTTCCTGTGGCTCCTGCATAGCATGTAGATTTTTTACCACTGAGTCATCAGTAAAGCCCACATAAAAATCCTATGTAGAACTAAAATAAATCAAAAAATAAAAATTTTGAGCTTCATCCAGACCTATGAATCAGAAGCACAAGGGATAAGACTGGACACTTATATTTTTTTTAATATCCATAGGTGACTCGGATGTTCCTTCAGCGTGAATTACCTCTCTCAGATTTCAAGCTACCACCTTGAAAGGTAAACTTAGTTCTTTTGCAATGATGGGTCATCTTATTAGCAGATACTTATCATTTCTTCTTTTGAAGAAGTGACTAGAAATATCAACTAAGTTTCCCAGTGTGATTATATGTCCCAGTTTCTGGATGAACATATTTGTACATTTATACGGAAACTTCATAAGAAGATAGCTTTCAATTTGCAGAGATTCACTTTCCAGGCATGTTTTCAACATTGATCCACTTCTGCAAAAGACATTGACCTCACAAGAAACAGTCACAGCCAGGTTCTCACTGTGCTGAATTTCCTCAAGTGCACCCCCGTAAGTGGGCCACAGCTGCAGCCCGCAGATTTTTCACTTCTCTTCTTCCTGCTGAGGAAGAAATGTGCTGAGGCCAATAACCTGGTGAATAATTCATTTTTCCGAAGGACAATTTGTAAGCCTCAGGACTGCTTTTTGCCAAAATAAAGAGCAAACTTAAAAGATGGTTATACTGTCTGCATGTGTATAACCTTTTATAATTTTCTAATCATTCTCTTAACAATGAAGCTGTTGACCATGAGCTAGTATTTAGTAAGAGCTTGCAATGTGCCAGGTTTTGAACTAAGTACTTCAAGATAAATCATCTCATTTAATATTCATAACACTCTGAGGTGGATATTGTCATTTTTATCTCTTTCCAGGGGAAGCAACTGAAACAAAAGTTAAGTAATTTTCCCAGGGCCGTGCAAAATTAGAATCTCTGTCACGGTCATCATGCTAGTCTGCCTTCCATTTCTATACATTCCTATATTTCTATCAACCTATCAGTCTATCTACTGTATATCAATAAATAGGGTAATAGCTAGAGGTAGACATAGATTGATTTTTTTTTTTAATAGTTAATTTTTTTTTTTTTTTTAACTTTTTCATGTGGCACGTGAGATCTTAGTTTCCTGACCAGGGTTCAAAACGGCACCCTCTGCAGTGGAAGTGTGACATCTTAACCACTGGACCACCAGGGAAATCCCAAGATAGATTGATTTTATAATCACAATATCCTGGGTGATAAAGAGAATCAAGAATTATGGTCTCAAGTTTCCCATGAGAAAATTTAAGCTACAGAATTAAAGCAGCCTGCCCTAGGTAATGCATAAGGGAGGCAAAATCAGATTTCTGATCAGAGTCCTGTGGTCTTCCTCCAGCCTGGAGGCCACTGCAGCAGAGCCAGAGGGGTTGCTCTAAATCTTACCTTGCAGTGTGAATGGGGGTGGGGTAGGATATGATAATATGCTAAGCCCAGTGATGACACTTTCAGCCAAGAAGGATTTTTTATCAAATCCCCATCAGCCTCAAGACCAGATCGTACCAAGATTTTGCAATACGAACGTAATGTTCCCTACTGTCCGGGATCTAATCCTTTTCCATCGGGGAGCACATTTGCAAACAATGGCTCCTAACTGACGAGGAGCAAGATCCAACTCTTACTCCACACACCAGGACCTTTACTCCACATTGGAGGCAACAGCCCTGAGGTTAAAGGGCTGTTCTCTGTCTAACCACTGAAGATCTTGCTTGAAGAAAGGTTTCCCAAAATGAACCCCCAAAGAAACTGAAAATGGCATGAATGTACATCCTGTTACTCAACACTCCCTGGGTTTCATAACGTGAAGTCAGGAAGAAAAGGTGCCAACATTCCTGAATGTTATAATCATTAAGGAGCAAACTCTAATGTTCCCACACTTGAAAGTTAAAGAGATGGGATTATTTGCTCTCCTCCTCACTTATGGAATCACTGCAAAACCATATGGGCTGAATTAGGCATCCAACGTGAATGTTCCCTTTACCATTCCCTAAGGGAAACCTTGAGGCTCATCCCAGGCAACTGGCTTTAAAGACAAAGATGTCCTATTTGGAAACATAATCATGAGCCCTGATAGTAATAAGCACTTTCTAACTTCAAAGCATTTCAATAGCCATTACCCTAATTAAATCTCATAACCTCCCAGAGAAAAGGCAGGCTTCATCTTTTCTACTTCCAAATGGATAAACTGAGGCAGAGTCTTATGGAATATGAAACCCTGATTGTAGAACCACTGGACTATTAAATGAGCTTTATGCTAAATAGAAATGCCAAAGTTGAATGTTTTCCTGTTACTATTTGGTGAAAGCCCAAGATAAGCATTTAATGCTGTATGTTATGATCATGAAAAGCAACAGAACTGGTTGTATGGTCTTGGCCTTAGGATTTAGCTTTTCCAAGCTTTAGTTTTGTCATCTTGAAAATGGAAATAAAAATAAAGCCTACTAGGGACTTCTCTGGTGGTCCAGCAGGTAAGACTTTGTGCTTCCAATGCAAGAGTCACACGTTCCATCCCTGGTTGGGGAACTAAGATCCTGCCAAGTTGTACAGCATGGCCAAAACTAACCTAAATAAACAAAAAGAACAAACAAAATAAAATAAAGCCTACCATAATTTCTTTTTGTTTGGATTAAATAAATTAATCTATATTAAAGTTTCTGGCACACAAACATTCCGTAAAGTTTCACAGTTCTTATTAAGCCAGTTCCTTTTCCTATAGCCACCCATTGATCTTTTCATTGATTCACTAGTATTTATTGACAGCCATCAAGTGTCAAGGGCTGTGCTGTCCAGAAAGGATATAACAGTGAATAAGACAGGCAAGGTCATTCCTGCTTATGGAGTATATCTCATTTCTTACTATAAAGTAATTCATACTCAATACAGATTATTCTTCAATGGTGATTTTGGTTGGACCTCACCATTCATGTGGCTAAAAGACTTCGTTGGTTATGCTCCCACTGGACCACCATAGGCACTGGGCAAGTTTGGGGAGCTTTGATTGAGTTCTACTGGCAAATACTAGAGAATTTGAAGGCAGTGCTCTGATCTTGGCCTTCTAACTGAGATGACCAAACAAAGCCTTGCACAATTTGACACCTACTTACTTCTGTCTCAGTACATGCAGTTGGGGAAATCTGTGTTAAGCTTCCCTGCTGCAGACACTGTGAGGGGCTTTGCCGTGGGAAGGAGAAGCAGAAAGGAAGATTCAGGCAATGCTTTAGGGTGCTTGTGGCCATGGAGCATCAGTAGTGGTTTTAAAAGAATCAGTATCAGTATAGCATTTCATACTGTGTGGGGAGGGTAGAGAGTGAACAAATACTTGAGGTTCCATCTGCTAGAGGATTTCAATGGTCTTCTTGGGGAAGAAGATTTCAATGGTCTTGCTTGGGGATTTCAATGGTCTTCTGCTATATCCACAACTCTTCTCCTATATCTTCCTAATTGCATTTATACATATTTATATAATTTGTATATGTCTATATATGCACATACACATATATAAATATATATATATTTGCATAATTTTCAACAAATGCCTTTTGAGTGATAACTAAGGGCGATATTAATTAAGCTTTTATTCAAGGCCAGAAATACTAATACATGACATACATGAGTGCATTTAATCTTCCTGAGATTTCTATGGTGTAAGTATAATTGTTTATCTTATTTTACAGAGGAGGAAACTCATGTTTGGAAACGTGACACACGCTTCCATAGGAGAGCTGAAATTTAATCTTACTCAGGTGGAATTCAAAGCCAGTGTGGCTCCTTGTATTAAAGTTCGCTGTCCCAAAAAGGACAAGAGGGAGGAAGGAAAGCAGGAAGTGAAGGAAGGAAGAAAAGAGGAAGAGAGGAAGGAGGATCATTAGGCAACTCTAACTCAGCAACTCAAAGGCATGGCAAACGCAAATTAATAACTCACACCCATATTTTAAGGTCCAAGAGTTTTGTGTTTGAATCCATTGAGAGAAGGCAAGGAGGAACAAACTGGGAGAAGACATATGCTGGGAGAAAAAAGAGGAGGTGGAGATGGAGACAGACTGCAGCCCAGCCTCCCCAAGCTGCATCTGGAGAACCCAACATTCTGAGCTTCAGGCATTGACCATGGAAATCATATCCCAGAAGAGGACAGATCTGTGCCTGGCACCTCTGAATATATAGTGCCCCCAGCCCTCAGTCCAGGAGCAGGCTCTCAACTGTCAGTGCCAGCAAGGAACCAGCTCTACCCTGTCAAATCTTCTCATCCTTCAAGATGTAAGTCTAATTCCTCTTCCTCAAGTGAAAATTCTCCACCTATCCCTACCCCCAGGGCTCTCTCTCACACCTGAAGTCCTTATAATTATAGAATTGAAAGTAGCCAGCATTTACTGAGCATTCACTATGTGGCCAGTACATCACAACAAACTTTAGAGGAAGTTGATTTTTAGTCCCATTTTACTGGGGCCATGATGGTTAAATAATTTCTCAACATCATGTTGCTGCCAATGGACAAAATAAGGCTGCTGACCCAAAGCTCAGATTCTTTCCCCTGCAATCTGGTCTTCCTTGTGGGCGACGGCTTGACTTAGCCTTGGTGTTAAAGAAGCAATGATGAAGAGGTGGTAAGAAATGGGAGCCTGCTTCCAAAAGCCTTACAGCAGCAAAGAGGGAGAAGAGTGAACAACGCCACACACAGAAGTTTGACCTGCTCTGGGAAGGGCTCAGGACTGTCAACAAGATTCAGACCTGCACAACCAAGAGCAGAGTCTGATTTCAATGCCAGGACATTTCTTGAAACCAAGAGGAAGGCAACAATTATCTGCTAAATAGAAAATGTGAGGCATAAATAAAGTCAAAGCTTAAACCTGTGAGGCAAAAACTGCATGGGCTCCAATTTCCTTCTGTCACTTGTAACTGCTAATGCAAAAAGAAGAAATCATGGAGACAGTAAAAATATAAGATCAATGGACCATGGATGATAGATGGAGACGCCTCTGATTCCATATGCCCCACCTCCACCCCCAGTATTAGCCCTTTCCTAGCCACTGTCAAAAGCCAGACTAGTTTAGTGGCATAAGATCTGTGAGAGAGTGAGCCCTGTTTCTCTTCATAGGCATTTCACTGTCCTGTGAATAAACTCCAGCACTGAATGAGTTTTAGTAAAAAGAGTTTTATTTCCCTAGACTCCTTGTCCCTCTACTTCTGCCAAAATGTATTTCCTAAGTATTGTAACCTTAAGCACACACGATCTCTTGGTATTTTCTAAATACTGACTTTGTTCCTTTCTAAAATTTAGTATCCAATTAAGGTTTCCTATTTGACAGATAAGTGGTGACACGCGGAAAAGGTCTAAATTTTTACTTCCCCTGGGTACAACTGTAAGACACAAAGTCAAATGTTAAATGCTCTGGGTCATACTTTACAAACCACTGCCCAATGAGATCAAACTCTGATTGCAACTTCCTTTATCCTCTGTATTTATTTCACTCCTTTGAATTCTTCCTACAGGTAAATCTCACATCCTCCTCCTCTTCTTAATCCTCACTGCCTCTCTTGCCTGGACCTTTGTGAAGCTAATCACCTCTATTGCACCCTCCATACAGTTGCAAGAATATGGTTGTAATGTTTTCTGATCCAATAATTCTATAATATTTTACCCTTATTCAAAAAGTACAGTGGGTTCCCATTGCTCACAAGATATTAATAAAAATCATCCTCCTTGGCCATGCATACCAGAACAGTCACAAAGTTTAACCTTCTCTACCACTGAAGTCATCCATTTATCTTTTCACTGATTCATTTAAAAAACAGGAAACACCTACTCTACACCAGGGCTTCCCAGGTGGCTCAGTGGTAATGAATCCCAGGGTTCGATTCCTGGAGCAGGAAAATCCCCTGGAGTAGGAAATGGCAACCCACCTCAGTATTCCTGCCTGGAAGATCCCATAGACAGAGAAGCCTGGGGGGCTACAGTCCATGGAGTCGCAGAGTCGGATGTGACTGAGCACACACATACTCTACACCAGCCATGCTAACACTTCTTGTTCCCAAATACTCCCTGGCCCCTTACAGCTGTGTTTTCTCTTACAAGATTCACTTTGCCTGCAAATCCTCTAGCCCGCCTCCATCAAATTCTCATCCAGCCTTCAAGATCAGGGTTCCATGGTGTCTTCTCTATGAAGTCTTGCCTAAGACAAACCTATACACATGCACACACACACAAACAAGTCCTAGACAGCTCTTTCCTCTACCACCCACTCACCATTAGTACACAGATGGACCATAACTTATATCGTATTAGGGAACCATTGTTGATTTATCCATTTCCCTAATAAGGAATAGGGGGAGAAATGGTGTCATATCTCATTAGTCTCTTGGCAAGACACATCTTTAAAATATAATATATATATCAACTTACAATCATGATGGGATCACATCTCATGTCAGAGTACCCAGGACTCTGCTACCTGTGGGGCATTAGCCCTGAGAAACCAGCAACTTCCAAAGAGAAAAAATGTACAACCTGCTCATTATCCTACAAATAAATGACTTTGTTCCCCTTTCTCTTTTTCTCAGGCTTACGTTTCCCTCATATTGTGCCAGTTCCTTGAACCCTGTTATTGTAGGATATTGTCCTGACTTGCCATGACACACAGCATAGTACAATTCAGTGAATGTTGACACAACCAAAATGTCATCATCATGGCAAAAACATGTGCATGAGAAGAGCAAGCTGAAGATTTTGAACATTAATTCAGGTAGCAGAACAACCTGAAACCATGCAGTGATGTATATTTAATTAATCTTAGCACACCCAAGTCTCTTGACCACCCCCAGCCAAGCATTATCCCTGGACAGGGAGCAGAAGCTAAGCCCAAAGGGGTCCCTTGGAAGCATGCTTATGCAAAGTATCAGATTGTTCATCCACTCCTGGCTCAAGCCAATCACCTAGACCTGGAAGGCTTCTCCACCCATCACTGTCAAAGCCACCAGTTGACTAGAAATAGGCAACTGGTTTCATTCAAGATTTACTAGTTGCTTGGCATCTCTTTTTATCTACCGTGTGTGTGTGTGTGTGTGTGTGTGTGTGTGTGTGTGTGTGTTAGTTGCTCAGCTGTGTCCAACTCTTTATGACCCCATAGACTGAAGCCCACCAGGCTCCTCTTGTCTATGGGATTCTCCAGGAAAGAACACTGGAGTGGGTTGTCACTTCCTTCTCCAGGGGATCTTCCTGACCCAGGGATCAAACCCATGTCTCCTGTACTGGCAGATGGATTCTTTACCATCTGAGCCACCAGGGAAGCTCCCTACCAGTATAGCAGTTGCTTTATGTATTGACACAGTTTTATGGACTGGAGATGAAAGCTTCTTTCCTGACTTCAACACTTCAACTGATTGGTTAACTCCTATTCTTAGTTCAGAATGCATGTGTCAGGAAAGTCAGTCTTGACCACCCAGACTAAGCCATGAGTCTCTACTATAAGCTCTCATAAGCACCATATGCCTTACTTTCAAAATTAGCCCTCATCAAAATGTACATGTACATTGATCTGCATAACTAATAGAATTATATCTGTTTTCTTTATTAGTCTGTAAACTCCCTGAAAGCAGGTATTTTGTCTGCTTTTGCCTCTTGTCTAGTGACTCTCATACCTAATATACGATTGACTCTCAATAGTTGTTAAGTTTATGAGTAAATGAATGAATAAATGAATGGATGAAAAAGGTGCTCACAACAGAATGATCTAAGCTCAGAGTAAATTAATTCATGTGTTTCTGGGCACACAGTTGAATTGCATTTTCCAGTCTCCCTTACAGTTAAGATGTGGTCGTGGGACTTTCAGTCCAATATAACATGACTTCCAAGTCTAGCCTGTAACAATCTCCAATGCACACTTTTCCAAACTCTTTTCCCTTCGTGATTGACTGGAATGGAGACTATCAGGCAACCATGGACGCAAGTGTTAAGAATGCAGAGTTCTGTGAGACTATCCCTCAATAACTACATGGAGTAGTGCCTGCCAGATCAATTCAGTTGAGTCCAACTCTTTGCAACCCCATAGACTATAGCCAGCCAGGCTCTCCTGTCCATTAGGTTTTCCAGCTAGAACACTGGAGTTGGTTGCCATGGCCTCCTCCAGGGGATCTTCCCAACCCAGGGACCAAACTTGCATCTCTTACATCTCCTACATTGGCAGGCAGGTTCTTTACCACTAGTGCCACCTGGGATGCCCCACCCTGATAACATGTTCACCCATCTCCAGAACCGTTATGTTGAATACTAGATAAAACTCTAGCAAGTGTGAGCCTCTCTATACATGGAGTCTATTTGTTGTAGCAGTTAATGTTATTTGAGCCAATATACCTCCTCCCTGTGATTCTCGCCTAAAGAAGACTTTGAAGGCCATATTATAATTTATGAGAGAAGGAATGGTTGGGAAAATCTTCCCAAATGACTAAGACACTTCCGCCTCCACATCCCCCATTATAATCACTGTCTATGCCTTTTACATGGTTTACCATGAAAGCAGGGGTTCAAAGATATAATTTGACTAGTTGAGAAGCTTTGCAGATGTATAGGACAAACACATTCACCCACATGGGTGGACATAGGAGGCAGACACAACAAAAACTGTGGCTCATGATCAGTAGTATCAGGTGATGTGCTTTGATCCATTCCCTTTCAGAGCAATCGGAATTTCATCAGTGATCATTGTACATGTCCCTGTGGAGGTGGGAGAGAAAAAAAGAAAGAAAGAAAGAAAACCACATGGTTGGTGCCCTCAGAAGAGGCGGCAAGGTGAGGTAGAAAGAGCACAAAATTGTAGTGTAAAAGATTTGGCTTCTAAGTGACTCACCAGCAGTAAAGTTGTTCTACCTCTCTCTTTATTTCTTAAAAAGGAGTTTGAATTGGCAACTCAAAATTGCTGCCAAGGTTCTATGATTCAGTGCATATAAAAGGTCTGCTGGGGAAGAGAGACAAGTGCATCATGGGCCATGACCAATGATTCATATGCTTTGGCAGAGTTAGATATGAAGCATTGTAGGAACATAGCTGGTGGAGGCTGGAGATCAAGGGGAGAGGCAGGGACAACCAGAGTAGGACGTTATGTCTGATGCCAGGGCACATGTGGGATTCAAAAGGCAGAAGGTAGAGCTGCTTGGAGGTGATCACATAGAGCTTCTCAGGTGTTCTGGATCTTGAACTGAATGCTAAAAAAGGAATACAAAGGCATAGGGAAGGTGATAGCTAGTATGTGACTATCAAATCACTATCAAAAGTTTTTGTTGCTGCTGCTGCTGCTGCTAAGTTGCTTCAGTCGTGTCTGACTCTGTGCGACCCCATAGACAGCAGCCCACCAGGTTCCCCCGTCCCTGGGATTGAATACCAATTGCCAGGTACTCTAAAGTTCTGATTCGTACAGCCAACTCATGGGAAAAGACTGAAGGCAAAAGGAGAGGATGAGATGGTTCGATAACATCACTGATTCAATGGATATGAATCTGAGCAAACTCTGGGAGAAAGTGGAGGACAGTGGGGCCTACTGGGCTATTGTGACTATGAGATCACGAAGAGTTAGATACGACTTAGCCACTGAATAACAACAACAACTCTAAAGTTTGCAAAGGTGACATAGATAGAGAAACCACAGGACAATAAAGTGGAAATCACCTTAGACTGGAAGTTAAGAGCCCAGACTCTAAACTCTGTTCTGTGACGAGATAAATGTTTGACCTTGGAGTATCACAAGAAATTTCCCAAGCTTCATCTCCTCATGTGAGAAACGAGGACACTGGCAAAAATAATTTCAATTTGTGTGTGTGTGTGTGTGATCTTAATGTGTGATTCCATTTCTACGTTTCTCTTTTTTTTTTTACCAACTGCATCTCTCAATATAGTCTGCAGGGAGCACTAGACTAAAAATTAGAAAACCTGATTTCTCTTCCCAGCTCCACCCCAAACCAACTGTGTGACCCTGGTCAAACTGTTTAACCTCTACATATCTCAGGTCCCCATCCATAAAACAGAAGGACAAGCAAACTCTCCACCTACCACTAAGGGGTGTAGCCTAAGTTAATACCCGCATGGTCCTTTGAGCTCAGCAGATGAAAGGCTCTGAAAAAATTACAAAGAATTTTTATGTGCTATTGACTTTATTTTATTTTCTGTGGGGGAGGGAGTCTGCCCCAGCTGGAAGGCTGCTTTCTCTGAATCAAAGGGCAGGAACCCAGCAAGTTTCTCAGGATCAGGGCCTTAGCCTGGGCTGTGTATACTGACAGAACCAGCCAATCCTCCAGTTCAGTTTCCTTTAACCTGGTGCTCCAGGCAATAACTGTGCAACTCTGCAAGTTAACAATGTGTTCTTTGTCCCACAACTCTTCTCATTTCGCAACTGCTCAGGTAATATGTTTGAGCCTGTAGGAAGAGTCAAATAGTTAATGAGGGGAAGGGCTTGGCACGCCCTACACAGGTTCTACCACAAGTCCCAACAAGAAGGCATTCTCGCTCTCCTGGTTTCCAACCTACCCCCAAAATATACAAGTGTCCCTACCAGGAATGAGCCTTCTTTCTCAGCAGGCTGTAATACCAGTTTGGCTTTTATCAATGCATTGGTGAGCTGTGTTTTGTTTATGGTTTTATTCTATCTATTTTCCCAGGGATATTATGTTTTCTACAGAGCCCTTGCGTTTGCGTCAGATTTTAAAGCTACCAGCACCTTTTCAGTTTTTATTAAGCCCTTAATATGGTATGAATAGGAGAGCTATTAGACTAAAGAACCATAATCGCCCCGAGGAAAACATCCATCACCAAGCTTTATGTGGTCCCTGAACCTCTAAAAGGTGCCCTCTCTCTGGGGCGTATCTGGTGAGAGCGTTTTCTGGGAGATGCTGAGAAACCAGCGCATTAGGCGGGACTTAGGAAGGCATTTTCTAACCATTACAAATTGCCTCGTCTAGCATCTCAATTTCATCTACGTGACGAGCCTTAATTAAATTTGTCGGGGTTTGATGCTTCATCCCCAGATGTGGCACCGACAGAGATCGCTGACATAAATAATGTGTGCTCCAAACGTGCTCAGGCTCCAGGATCACCCAGGACAGCTGTGGATTTTTAAATGCCATTCCCAAGATATCCTGGAGGTGTCCAGCTTCCCTCTCTCTAATCTGGGGAGGGAGCCACAGACAGCGTTCTTCCAGATGACACTAATGCATCTTGACAGAGTATTCCTACTGGACAGGTGCGCTACCTGCAGCTGCCTCCGAGAGAGGAGATGGCTGCTGTCCACAAGGATGGTCTCCCCCAAACTGAAGGCATCTTTCGCTTAAGGCTTGAGTCTGACATGCTTGAAAAGGCTTCCTTTAAGACGATGCACACACGCACACACGCAGATCTGTAAGAGTTACCAGGGCTTGCCTTATTTAACTATTATATTCCAGGAAACGGTCCAGGTGGCAAAATCTTCTCCCAGTGGTTTCCTGGTTCCTCATTCCTGCCTTGTTCTGTTGATGTCAACTGGAGCCAACAACAGAGGCTTTCTCACCCTTAAAGGTATTGGCTCATTACGGCCCAGGCTGATTTCAGCTGGCTCTGGGTGGGTTTTCTTCTGGCGGCTGACTGGTAAAAGCCACAGCAAAGTGTCCGACAAGGCGTTCGTCACCCGTGGGCATACTTCCGCCTCAGCTCTGGCTTGAACTTAACTGACAGTCCTACCTATTTGCTCAGAGGAACTTTTATTGAAGGCAACATAAACCAGTGAAAAGAAGAGGCATTCAAACCTCAGGCTGGCGTCTGGCTCTGGGACATGCTCGCCACGTGTGGATACATCACTTATGTCTGAGCCTCAGTCTCCCGACCCATGAGCCAGTGTGTCAGGGCGAGCGTTCTCACACCTCTCTCAAGGACAGCATGAGGTACACACAAGCTCACATTCTCTCTCCATCTCAAGTGACTCCACTGCACAAGGACCAGAGAGACTCCTGGGCTGGGCTTCCTTCAAAGAATGTACAAGGCAATCTAACACTGGCCAGAGAAGCAAAAGAGAACTTTTACAAAACAGTTGCAGCAAAAAAATATGATGAAACACAAAGCCATTTGTATTCTTCTTCTGGCAGAAATCCAGCCAAGGAGAAGTTCATTGCCTTTGACACCATAAGCTACCGCTATGCCAAAGGCTGGGAATGCTTGTTGCTCCAACACTTTTTAGTTTGCAAGGCAGATTGCTATCTATGATGTTATTTGAAACCCTGACTCTATTAATAGGACTGAAGCTTGTTTCTACTTCACAAATGATGAAATGAAACCACCACGGGGTTAAATTGCAGTCCAAAGTTCACTCAGGTCTAAACCATGGGTCAAGACACAAGGCTACATCCTATGAAATCAAATCTGGGGTACCTTTCCTTCTATTGCACTGAATTCTTGCCTCATTGACCTCCTGGTGTTCATGATATTCACTGGTATGTTAAGTGTTAGGAGAAATGTATAGTAAATTAACTATCAAATCAAAACAAACAAAAATCCTGAAACTGGGGTCTTCTTAGCACAAGAAGGATACCACGGCAGATGCAAACCCCTTTGCAAATAGACTGCCTGCATGGTTTTCTTCCTCTTGCCTCTTCTTTCCAGCTCTCCCCTCCCCTCTCTATACCCTTCGCCAACAGACTCTAGTCTCCAGCCACAGAGAAAGACCAGAAAGTCGTTTCCCAAAGATCTCATACTTCCCGGCTTCTTTGACTTCCATGGTCTGAAATTGCTCTGCCTGGAATGTCCATCACCCCTCCCAGGCTGGCAAATCCTACCTTAGCCTTCAGTACACAGTGTCCAGGAGGATGGCTATAGTCCCAGGTCCTCTGGCAAGGTTGGGCCAAAAGAGCCAAAGAGCTTCTGACTCAGACAAATGCAGCTTTATCTTTTAGTTATTATTGTTTCATTGGACTATAATTGCTTTACTGTATCATGTTAGTTTCTGTACAACAAAGTAAATCCACTATGTGTCTACATATGTTCCCTTCCCTCTTGAATTTCCTCCCACCACCCTCATCCCATCCTCTAGGTCATCACAAAGCACCGAGCTGAGCTCCCTGTGCATTTTAACAGCTCTCCATTGCAGCTTTAATGAGTTATTAATCCCAGCTGTGTGACTCAGGGAAGATTGCTTTACCTCTCTGAGAATCAGAGAAAATTTTTGTTGCCCTCCAGGAGGTCTATGAAGATGAAACAAAAACATCCATAAAGCAAGGTGCACAGTATTTGCTTCTCAGTGGTGTTCGGAGGTGGGGGCCTTTCAGAGGTGACTAGGCAGTGATGTAGAGACCCCATGAATGGATTAGTGCCCTTATAGAGGAGACCCCAGAGTTCTCCCTTACCCCTTTGGCCATGTGAGGGCTCAGTGACAAGACAGCTGTCCATGCATCAGGAAGTTGATCCTCACCAAACACCAGATCTTGATCTTAGACTTCCCAGCCTCCAGAAATGTAAGGAATAAACTTCTTTTGGGTATAAGCCATCTAGTCTCTGGTATTCTCTTACAGCAGCCAGAATAGACCAAGACAACCTCTTTGAGGAACCACTTGTATAAAGCTCTTAAGTTTTGGTCTCAGATACTTTGTTATGATGCAAATGAACTTATTTATAAAACAGAAAGAGATTCATAGACATAGAAAACAAACTTGTGGTTACTAATGGGGAAAGGGGGGAGGGATAAGTTAAGAGGTTGGTATTAACATATATATACTGCTGCTGCTGCTAAGTCGCTTTAGTTGTCTGACTCTGTGCGACCCCATAGACAGCAGCCCACCAGGCTCCGCCATCACTGGGATTCTCCAAGCAAGAATACTGGAGTGGGTTGCCATTTCCTTCTCCAATGCATGAAAGTGAAAAGTGAAAGTGAAGCCACTCAGTCGTGTCCGACTCTTAGCGACCACCAGGCAGCCCACCAGGCTCCTCCGTCCATGAGATTTTCCAGGCAAGAGTACTGGAGTGAGGTGCCATTGCCTTCTCCACATATATACTATTGTATATAAAACAGATAACCAATAAGGATAGGAAATTATACTCTCAATATTTTGTAGTATCTTATAAGTGAAAAAAATCTGATGAAGAATTCTTATATATTCTTAATATACATAATACATGTGCAGATATACATTCAGATCATTGGGCTGTACACCTGAAACTAACATGAAATTGTAAATCAATTATGCTTCAATGAAAATAAAACATTTAATAAAAATAAAAATATTGAGAAAAAGACTCTAGACTCTCACTCAGCAAGTCCATCCGTAACAGATATTTTTAAACCCTAAAAGAGACACCATGCTAGCAACATGATGAAGTAAAGCAGTGAACTGAACATAATATCAGATAAAATCTATCTTGTCCTATGGAAATTTATAGTTTAATGCAGAACCAACCCAAATGCTCAACAGAACAGTGGAAAACAAGTTTTGATGTATCCACACAATAAAATCCTATCCTCCTGATGCATAAAAGGGGATAAACTTCTGATGCTTCCTCCAACATGGGTGGCTCTCAAAATTAAATCAAGCAAAAGAAATCAGACATAGAGAGCATACTGTATGATTTGATTTATATGAAGCTCAAGACCATGCAAGTTAACCTATGTTTATAAAAACTATAATATTAGATCAAAAAAGAAATCAAACTATGCATAGAAACAAATGAAAATGAAAACACAACAATCCAAAACCTGTGGGACACCATAAAAGCAGTGCTAAGGGGAAAGTTCATAGCAATACAGGCATTCCTCAAGAAACAAGAAAAAAGTCAAATAAATAACCTAACTCTACACCTAAAGCAACTAGAAAAGGAAGAATTGGAGAACCCCAGAGTTAGTAGAAGGAAAGAAATCATAAAAATTAGGGCAGAAATAAATGCAAAAGAAACAAAAGAGACCATAGCAGAAATTAACAAAGCCAAAAGCTGGTTCTTTGAAAGGATAAATAAAATTGACAAACCACTAGCCAGACTTATCAAGAAACAAAGAGAGAAAAATCAAATCAATAAAATTAGAAATGAAAACGGAGAGATCACAACAGACAACACAGAAATACAAAGGATCATAAGAGACTACTATCAGCAATTATATGCCAATAAATTGGACAACGTGGAAGAAATGGACAAATTCTTAGACAAGTACAACTTTCCAAAACTGAACCAGGAAGAAAAAAAAAAAAAACATTTGTTAACTTTTCATTGACTTTTTCTCACCAGATTTTAGCTCATTTTTCTTTACTGATGTATACCCCTTGCATAGCATTGTACACAAAACATAGAATGTACTCAATAAAAGTGTTAAATTAAAAAATAAAGTTGAAGTCAAAAAAAAAAAAAACTATAATATTAGTTACCATCTAGTGGCTCGGATGGTAAAGAATCTGCCTGCAATGCAGGAGACCCAGTTTCGGTCCCTGGGTTGGAAAGGTCTCCTGAAGAAGGGAATGGCTACCCATTCTAGTATTCTTGCCTGGAGAATTCTATGGACAGCAGAGCCTGACAGGCTACAGTCCATGGGACCGCAGAGAGTTGGGCGTGACTGAGTGACTAGCACCAACACTAAGTAATTGGTGGAAAAAGTTTCTGGGATGATGGAAATGCTCTGTATCTTATACTGATTTATGGTTACACTGGAATATACATTTGCAAGAAAAATCAATAGCATTCTTAAGACAGATGCAATGCATGTTTATATATTGTGCCCAATTTTTTAAACAGTCAAATAGGAATGTTACAGTGAAATGTGCATACTCATTATAAAGCTGGCCTCCCAGGAGATTTCTCTGGCACAGGAAAATCCTGGGAGCCTGCACATACATGTTTTGGGAGAGGAAACTGCATGGCTGTGAAGGGCATGGGCGTTGCTGAGTGACAGACCTTGGTTCAAATCCACTTGCTGATGCGATTTTGAACAAGTCACTTAACCTCTCTGATATCAAGCTTCCTCATCTGTAAAATCAAGCTTCAACTTAGAGCATCGCTATGAGAATTAAACAGGAAAGTGAATAAAGGAATTCAGCAGACTCTCTGGCACAAAGTGCTCTAAATTTAGGTTATTATCATTATTAGTATTCTCCTAATCTTCCCTCCACTCTTCACGTGGAATAAGTTCAGAGAGAGGGGGAAGAAGAGGAAGATTTTCAGAGGGAACGGGCAGTGTCTGCGAATTCTCTCTTGTTTTCCTTTTTTTTTTTTTCCTCCCAGCAGTCTCTTGTAGGAAAGTTCAAGGCTGCCCCCCATGGTGGATGTGGCCATGGACAGGATGGGAAGGCCTGCAGGCCCTCTTACTGAGCAAGGTAATGGCTACATAGCTGTGCCCCTGTGCACGGAAGTGTAGGGCTCCTGTGGGCTCATTAGCGGCTCCCTCACCCGCAGCCCGCCCGAATCTGACCTGAGTTCATTGCAGAGCCAATGTGCCTAAAGGCAGGAGGTGAAACCCCCACAGTGTCTGCCATCCAGTGGCTTCCATGAGAGAGTATCGATCTCCATCAGGAGTGTTGCAAGACGTACATGCCAGGCACTAGCCCTTAAAGGCAAAGCCTCTGCAGATGACAAATCCACCAGCCATCAGATTGATATTAACAAGCAGTTATAACATAGTGCCAGCCTGTATGGGAAAAGAAGCTGATAAAGAGTGGATATACATTTAATAGATTCACTATGCTGTCTATATGAAACTAACACAACATTGTAAATTATGCCCTGTTTTAAAAAAAAGTTTTTTTTAATACTACAAAGGAAAAAAAATAAGGCAGTGCTTACTTTACCTTCATTTTGAGAATATCAGGGTGATTGTTTTAAGAGGAGAAAGAGAAAAATACCAAAACAACGATGACAAGAAAATCTCGATCTCAAAAATAAAAAAAGAAAAAAGAAAATCTCGATCTGCCCAGAGTGCTCCTGTAGAATTCCCTCTGATGAGGACAAGGCCAGTGAGCACAAGCCCTGGAGTCAGGAACATAAGTGAGTCCATAACTAGATATGTATGTCCATCACCTTCTCTGAGCCTTCTTGCCTTGTTTCTAAAGCAGTGGTGCTCAACCCTGGGTGCACCTTAGAATCACCTGGGAATCTTTTAAAACTCCTAGTACCAAGGCTACCCTCCAGAACCACTGCATCAAAACTCTGGGATTGAGACCCAGATATTCAGTTTTTAAGGCTCCTCAGGTTTCAAGGTGCAGTTGACCACCCTGAGAACATCCACAGTGAGGTTGCTGAAATCACTGATTTTTGTGGCAGTGATTCTCAACCTTCTGCTGCAGGTCACCTGGAATCACGTTACATGCAGATTCTATGTCAGTAGCTCTGACATAATATGTCTGAGAGGCTGCATTTTTTAACAAGCAACCAGGCAATACAGTTGTTGCTAGTCTTGGGAAAATATTTTGGGGAACAAAATTTTAAGATACTTTTCCCGCCAAACATTTGTAGTCTATAGCAGTACTGTCCCATAGAACTTTCTGCTATGGAGGAAAGTTCCTCTATCCACGCTGTCCAATATGGTACAGCAGCTGCTAGCCATGTACAACTATCAAGCCCTTGAAATGTGACTAGTGCAGCTGAATAACCCAATTTTTTAAAAATTGGGGCTTGATTCTGTTTTCTAATGTTTTATTTAGGATTTTTACATTAATATTCAAAAGTGAGAGTGGGCTGTAATTTTCAGTTTTTAATTTCAATGTTTTAAAGAGAATTTTTTTTATGTTTTCTGTTTCTAGATAGAAATGGTTAGAGCTAACATACTCCCCTAGTTTTGATAGAGTCTTATATCCATGCTCTGTCCACTACTTAATGATTCCTTCAAGGTGTACAGGGGAATCCCTTAGTCTATTTCAATATTTGACAGCTCTACTGGAAATCACTTATTTCCCTGTGATTAGATCACATAGGTTCAAAGCATCACAAGGCTTTGATGTGACTGACGTAATGTCAAAGTACTATGGCAACGCTAGTTATCATGTGCTGATTAGAACCTCTACGTGGCAACAGTATTTGCCTTAGCTTCATTAGAAGCAGAAATGACTGGCTTTAAAATTTCTGTTTGTTTGGTGCCTTATCAAAATATGAGTACCTGTGGGGAAGAGTGCAGGTGACATCCTGTCTAGAATCTTAATTATGTGTGTGTATATCTGTTTACTATCCTCAGCTGTCCCACCGAAGCTCCATCAAGCTCTCTGTTAATTCTCAAAACATCTAGATCTCCTTTCTAGTTATGTCCAAGTCTGTGTCTCTTCCCTTATGGTCTCTTCATAGCCCCTAACACTCATATCTAGCTGCCTATGAGAATCCTATGCCTTAAAGTCCCACAGCCCCTCTTGCTTAACCAAGCATATCCCTTCCTCTTACAACCCTGTCTTTCCTCTGTGTGTCGTTTCTCAGTGAATGCGATCACCACCCGCATGGTCGGGGGCTACCCACTCCAGTATTCTTGGGCTTCCCTGAAAGCACAGATGGTAAAGAATCTGCCTGCAATGCAGGAGATCTGGGTTCAATTCCTGGGTTGGGAAGATCCCCTGAAGGAGGGGCACTCCAGTGTTCTTGCCTGGAGAATCCCCAAGGACAGAGGAGCCTGGTGGGCTTCAGTCCATGGGGCCGCACAGAGTTGGACTTGACTGAGCAACTGAGCACAGTACCCACATGGTCACCCAAACCAAGAACCAGAGAGTCTTCTTTGATCTTCCCTCTCCCTCCCCATCTCCAGTCCTCCCTCCCATCTGTGTGTGTGTGTGTGTGTGTGTGTGTGTGCATGCTTAGTTGTATCTGACTTTTTGCAGCTCCATGGACTGTAGCCCTCTAGGCTCCTCTGTCTATGGGATTTCCCAAGCAAGAATACTAGAGCGGGTTGCCATTTCCTTCTCCAGGTGATCTTCCTGATCGAGGGATGCTCCCAAATGTTTCTCTTAGAATTAACATCACCTGCGTATAAGAGAAAACCTAAGCATTTGTTTAACCCCATGATTTAAGTAATTCAGCTATTTAAATATTTTCCCAAGGTAGGAAGTCTGGGCTTGCTACAGTGGTATGATGACCATCAGGATCCATGTTCCTTCACTTTGCCCTCATAACTTGCACTTTCCATCCTAATGTCAGCTCACAGTCCTGGGTGGCCCTCGAGCTCTTGCCATCACATCTGTGTTGTAGGCTAGAAGGAAAATAGTAATGGGGTAAGAGGTGAGAGGCTTCCAGCAAATTCAATTTCCTTTAATGAGCCTTCCTCCCAAATTTCACATCACACTCCTGCTAATTCTCATTGGCCATAACTTAGTGCCATGGCAAACTAGTAAATATAGTTTTCAGCTATGTGCCTGCTGCTACCCCATAAAAAAGGAGGTTATGTAAGGCAGAGATACTAAAGCAGAAAGGGAGAACAGATCTTGGAATGCAACTAGTGGTTTCTGCCATCCCAAGAATTTAGATTAGATTTAACATATCTGCCCTCTTCCCTACACCACCAACTCCAGAAGAAGAGCACCTTAAATGACAACTGAAAATGTACACAGATGTACAGAGCAAGGAAAACAGTTTTTGTCCAACCTGGAATAGCTTTTACCAATTTGCCTGTCCCCACTGAAAAAGTTCTCGGTTCAGAAGGAACAGTGATGTAAGAAGAACTAACATTTCCACCCGCCCTTCAAGTTAATTGCAAGAGATTCCACACATCAGACAGGAAAGAGGGCTTGGAAGGAAAGTGTGCATTATGATAAATTATTGATGTTAACGCCAACAAGGAAGACAAACAATGGTGATAAATGACATAACAGAACCAAGGAAATTGTTCTGCTGTGATGTCTTGATTTCAAGCAGATTGACTTTATAATCATCCAACACAGTTCCATCAGTAATTTCATCAATGTCAAGGCCTCTGAGCTGCCAGTCTTCTGTGTTTACTATCAGTATGCACCTGAATAACACAAGCTGGCTTTCCATTCATCAGCTAGTGTACCAGGGTGGGCTGTCTGCCATTATCTGAAGACCAAAATGGAAGATTACAGTGAGCGTTCTGCCTCTCTGTATCCCTACAGAAACCCCTTTACCTCTCTGTATCCCAATATCTCACCCAAGCACATTTGGGGATTCTTAAGAAAAAGTGGTACACCTGCCCACCGAACACCCACTCCCTAATATATGGACTTTTTCCAGGTGATATTTTAAATATTTTAGACCTTAAAGGAACTGAAGCTAACCACACTTATGGTGAAAGTAAAAGCTACTGTTCACTGAGAAAGTTACAGACTTTATCTAACTTAAGCCTCACCATACACTTGAGAGGAAGCTAACGACCCTGAGAAAAGAGGGGAAAGGCTGTCTGCAGAGCAAGTGCAGGAGTCTGGATTTAATCTGATGTCTGTCTTATCAGAAACACTCAAGAATGGCAACTAACCATGAGAATGTGGGCAAGACTGGAGAACATCTGAGCTCCCTTTCCAACTTGTATCCTGATTCTGGAATCTAATTTTTGTGACAAGTAACTGTAATCCAGAGTGCAGAAGCTAAAATGACTGTCATGCGAAAGCTGGCAGGATGGTGTGGTGGAAACAGAAGGGACTCCGAAGTGTGGGTGTGTGATTTCAGTATCCTGACAAAGACATATCTCAGGACTGGGAAGAGGGGGGTTGCCTTGTGAAAGAACACTGAGGAGCCCATTGCTTGAATACTTACCTTGTGCCAGACATCATACAAACAGCTTTATCTCTATGACCTCTGATCCACCCAGAAAGCCTGGCAAATTGGTTTGATATGAAATTCATTTTATGATTGAGAAACAACACTTGCAGACTTGGAATATTTACTCAGGGTTCCAACACGGCCCCTTATTCAAAGCCCCGTATCTCAGCAACACCCATGAGGAATGGAAATAGAATATTTGAGTGTTAGATACAATAGACGACCTGCCAAACCCATGGTAGTCGCTTTAAGACATGCCCACCAATCTGGTGAGATTCTTCCCTTCAAACATTGAAGACTAATTCCCCTCCTTTTGAGTGTAGGCTGGATTAGTGAATTGCTTCTGATGAACAGAATGTCAAAAGTGAGAGTGTCTGACACTGAGACTAGGTAATCAAAGACACTGTGGCTTCTCCCTGCTCTTCTTTGGTTCACTGTGGGGGCAAACAGCTGACATATTGTGAGGACACTCAAGCAGCCTTATGGAGAGGTCTACCTGGTGACAAACTGAGGTCTCTTATCAACCACCAGCAAGGAACTGAGGCCATTTCCAATAGAAGTGTGAGTGACCATTGTGGTAAGTGGCTCCTCCTGCCCTTGTCAAGCTTTCAGATGACCACACCTCCAGAGGTCATCTTGACCACAGCTTCATGAGCAACCTTGAGCCAGAACCACCCAAGGAAGCTGCTCCATAATTGCTGATTCACAAAAATTGTGAGATAATAAATGTGTGTTGTTTTTAAGCCACCAAGTTTGGAGTGGTTTATTATGTATGATAGATAACTAATATACTACCCAGCAACCAAGAAAGCAGTCAGGGAAGAGGTGGAATAAGCCCCCTTATATCTTCGTGCAGAGTACACCAGTCCTCAACAGTAAAGAATCAGACCAGAATTAAAAAGAAGGAAATAATGCCATTTGCAGCAATGTGGATGGACCCTAGAGACTGCCATACTGAGTGGAAGTAAGTCAGACAGAGAAGGAGAAATATCATATGGCATCCCTTAGATGTGGAATCTAAAAAGAAATGATACAAATGAACTTACAAAACAAAAAGAGACTCGCAGACTTAGAACGAACTTCTGGTTTCCTGTACACACTGTTCTATTTTAAATAGATAACCAACAAGGACCTGCTGAATAGCACAGGGAACTCTGTTCAGTGTTATGTGGCAGCCCGGATGAGAGGAGCTGGGAGAGAATGAGTACATGTCTATGTATGGCTGAGTCCTTTTACTGTTCACCTGAAACTATCCCCACGTTGTTAATCGGCTATACTCTAATATAAGATAAAAGTTAAAACAAAAAAAAAAAAAAAAGAATCAGTCTAGTAAGTTCCTTTTGTCTCAATGCAGTCAGCCTTGTGGTTCTCTGAGGTAGAGCCATTTCCCTCCCATCTGCAGGAAATCACTGCAGAGAAGAACGCCTGCCAATAATGTGCACCACAGGCAGAGATGCCTCCCGGAAAGAATCCGGCAGCATGTCACGGCAGAAACAGAACGGACTCAGGGGTTGTGGTGCCTGGATGGGATTCCAGATCTGTCGCTGACACAGCGTACACATCACTTAGCTTCTCTAAATCTTGGTGTTCGCATTCACAATGTGGGGGTAATTTCTAATTCATAAAGTGACTAAATGATTTGGAAAGAGCACTTATAGAGAGCTTCTAGCACATTTACTCACTCAACAAACGTTTAATCATGCTTTTTTGTTATCGTTCAGTCGCTAAATTGTGTCCGACTGTTTGCGACCCCATGGACTGCAGCACGCCAGGTTCCTCTGTCCTCCGCTGTCTCCCAGAGTTTGCTCAAATTCATGTCCACTGAGTTGGCGATGCTGTCTAACCAGCCCATCCTCTGAACCTCCTTTCTCCTTTGGCCGTCAATCTTTGCCAGCATCAGGGTCTTTTGCAATGAGTCGACTCTTCACATTAGGTGGCCAAAGTTTTAGGCACTGTGTTAATTATGGATGAGAATATAAGATAGAGCCATATCCTCACAGAACTTTCAGTGGAAAATAAACATAATGTAGTAATAGTTTTTTTTTTTTTTAAAGCATGGTAAAATGTGTGCTACATTATAGGTCCTCACGAAATATTTGATTTACCGTCCCTTTTACCTTCTGCTAGAGTCCTTCTTGGTGGTGGTGTTTTTTCTTCAAGACATCTTATTTGATCACTGAAAGCATGGTCACAGTGTCCCTCCAATTTCTAGCGTATTCTACAAAAATTTGAGCGTTAACCATCCCCCACGATGCAGATCCTTTATTTTTATGGGAACATAGAATTTATCTGCCAACTGTGTGCCGGACCTACTCCTCAGAGGCCATGGAAGGGAAGGTGAAAACCTTTCTTGCAGAATTTGGTCTGAAACTGCATCATGAAAAGCTGACATTTTTCAATGGAAGGCAACAAAATCCTCAAGCTATTCGGAACCCGATGGGGAGTAGTGAGGGGGAGGCGTGGTGGCAGTCAGGACACGTGTGCAAATTTGCAGTGCTCAGCAGATGGCGTCTGAGTCTGATGACTGTCCTGCATCTCCCGATGACATGGCTCACTGCTGTCTGTCCATTGGTGGCACTTCTGTATGAAATTGTAGTGCCGGGAAATCACAATGGACCTCGAGAAACCCAGGTTCTGCAAATTAATGGGTTGGTCTTTAGTGTGTGACATTTCTCCTTTCTCAGCACCAGTTTCCCCAGACATAAAATAAAGGCAGTGGACTCCATAAGCCTTTTTCCTAGATCTACATTGATTTGATAATAGTCCCTTGTCAACAATAAGCTTCCCAGGTGGCACTAGTGGTGAAGAACCCACTTGCCAGGGTAGGAGACGTAAGAGATGCAGATTCAATCCCTGGATCGGGAAGATCCCCTGGAGGAGAAAATGGTAACCCACCCCAGTATTCTTGCCTGGAAAATCCCATGGACAGAGGAGCCTGACAGGCTACAGTCCATAGCGTTGCACAGAGTAGGACACGACTGAAGCGATTTAGCACGTATTTCAACAATAACTGCTACCACTTTTGAGCACTTTTCCTTATCCACTGCTTTGAACTTTATTTACATTATTATCCTAATCTGTAAACAAATCCGGAGATAAAGGGCATTGTGATGTTCATTTTTTAGGCAAAAAGGTTGTTTGGGCGACCTCCTCAAAGTCAGGGGCAGGACTGTAGCTTGGACTCAGGCCTCTGCTGTTCTAACCTAAGTGATTCTGGAGCTCAGACTTACTGAATGACAAGACATTCCAGAAATACTCAGGGCAAGGGTCATGTCCTATATCACACAGAATAATATAAAAATGAAAAATAATTTAGCCAAAAATATTTTAATAGGGATTTTTGCATGATTTATTAGGATTTTTATGAAATTTTTAATGTCATTTTTTCCAGCTCCCATCTTGCCATCACAGAATCTTAGGAAGTAGATTTGATATCTGTGGACTCAATTTGCCCAAGAGAAAAATTTTAGTGATGCTTACAACAAAGACAAAAAGACTGTCAATTAGAATAGAGAGCACACTTTTCACCTGGGAGGACTCAATATTTGTATGCCCAGAGCACCTTGTCAGCTCCTTTTAAGCTCTAGTATAATCAGAAGCTGAGGATCCCCATTGGACCTCAGAGATTTTGATTTGTCTACAGGAATTGCTGAATGCCTGCTATGTACCAAGCAATGTGTCTAGGCTTCTATACATGCATACTTCATTTTATCTCTCCGCATCTAACCGGTGAGAAAAGTGCAATGAAATTTCATTTTGCAAATGAAGAAAATAGGGCTCAGAGCAAGAAAAGGGATTTTTCAAGGTTATACTGCAAGTAAGAGGCTGGAAAAGGATTAGAACCTAAGGCTGCCAGTTTCTCTTCATTACACCAAGCCTGCCTCACATGGACACTGATCTCCTATCGCTTTATTTGGAAAGGTCCACTCCTCTTCCATTCATGAAATGGTAACTTTATCTAACAAACCCAGAAGCAGATATGAAGCATGAAATGATGAAACCCAGGTGGCAGCAAGCATAGCTCTTGCCTGGAGTGAGGAGCAGGGAAGTCCTGGCAACATAACCCTGAAAATAACAACGAGCGGCTGAAACTAAGAAGGAAGAATCTTCCAAGGATCCTGAAATTGGATATTTTCTCAAGCCTCACCTATGATCAAAAAAAAAAAAAAATCATAAAGCAGGGAAGATGCCAACCTCAAGGAAACACCAGAGTTAAATTCATGTTGAAAAGTCTGGCATTAAGGAAACATATCATGTCGACATTTCTGGGAGATTAAAACAAACCAAATAACAATGACTTCCAAAAGAAAATCAATGGAAAAACTTTTTTAAAAAGAGACATTAGTGGATTAAGGTTCAGCAGCAGATGACAAGGAGAAATAAGACTTGTATCTTATTCATAACTTATTACCTATACCCCCTAACCTCCAGTACAATCTCTATAAGATAGGTAGTTAGAATTCCCAATTTGTAGATAAGGAAACTTATCTTCAAAGTCTTCATTTGCCCCTTCAGATCTTTTCTCCACCCATCTCCAGCTGACCCTTATCCTAGGAAACTGACTTTTATGGGCTCCATCAATGAGCTCCTTGCCTTCTGGATTCCAGTAGGCTTTTAGTCCATGGGAGCCAGCAGGGAGATTGGAAGATAGGAGGATGACACCTGGCTTTTTATTGCTCCAACTCTTTTCCTGCCAGAACTTGGATTGGCTGCAATCTTCCACTGAAAGTTACAGCTCCCTCCAGGCAGCTCTTCCCTACAGCAATAACAGCTCTCCAAGCTCTGTGAAATGACTCTTCTGCTTGTCCTCTATCCCAGGCTCAGAGTGGTAATGCTTGTACTGTCACTAGCTCTGAAATGCTTCACCATTCCTTATGAGGGTCCTTTAGCTCTGCCTGCATCTTTGCAAACAGTCTTCTCTTTGAACTTCCTCAATCATTGCTTTTAAGGGTTCACACTGGTTCCTCTGGGAGAAATCCTGACTGATGCTGAATCCAAGACACAGAAAGGTTAAGTAACTGGCACCAAGTCAAATCAATAGTCTAAGTAGCTAAGCCGTGTTTGACTCTCGTGACCCTATGGACTGTAGCCCACAAGGCTCCTCTGTCCATGGGATTCTCCAGGCAAGAAAACTGGAGTGGGTTGCCATTTTCTTCTCCAGGGGATCTTCCCCACCTGGGGATTGAACCCCGGTCTCCTGTATTGCAGACCAATTCTTTACCAACTGAGCTACAAAAGGCAATGCTGTAACATACAAATCTCTAAATCTCAGTGGCTTCAGTCAATATACACTAGCTTCTGACTCATCTGAGTCCAAGATGGGGGTTCCTGAGTGGCAGGTGGCTCTTCTCCAAGTGGTCACTTAAGGAATCTAACTCCGATTTCCTGGCTCCACCATATTCATCACTCCTTAAGGAATCAACCCTGAATATTCATTGGAAGGACTGATGCTGAAGCTGAAGCTCCAATACTCCGGCCACCTGATGTGAAGAGCTGACTCATTGGAAAAGACCTTGATGCTGGGAAAGACTGAGGGCAGGAGGAGAAGAGGGAAACAGGATGAGATGGCTGGATGGCATCATTGACTCAATGGACATGAGTTTGAGCAAACTCTGGGAGATAGTGAAGGACAAGGAAGCCTGGCAGGCTGCAGTCCATGGGGTCAAAAAGAGTCAGACATGACTTAGCTACTGAAAAACAACATATTTATCATATGATTTTCCAAGGCGCCCCTGGTCATTGGCATCAGACTGAAAGATATGGAACCTTGAATATGGAAGTGGTGTGCCAGGCCTGAAAGCGGCAGGCAACTCTGCCACCTCTATTCCATCAACCAGAGCTCCATCATGTGACTCTCCAATTACGAGAGGCTCTGACAAGCACGTCCAGGAGGATAAAGGAAAGGGTTTGGGGAAGATCTGGTCAGTGTCTACTTTGCAGGCTCAAATCCAAAACTTTCCCATTCAGAATTTAAGACTTCTAGCTCATGGTATATGCTGTGTATTTAATATGTGCATCAAATAATAAGAATCAACTCTGTGAGTTCAGAGGACAGAGAGAGAGAGTGAGAACAAATTGGATACTTTTATAGAATCTGTCAAGGAAATATCTGCTCTAGAAAGAACAAGACAGGGAGCAAGCAGCCTCAGCCCATCTCAGTGAGCACTTGCCTTCATAATTTAAGTGTCTCACTGCACATGAATATGATTTCAGCGTTTGTGTGCATGCATGCTAAGTCCCTTCAGTGCTGTCTGACTCTGCCACCCTGTAGACCCTGTGGCCTAACAGTCTCCTCTGTCCATGGGATTCTCCAGGCAAGAATACAGTAGTGGGTTGCTGTGCCCTCCTCCTGGGGATCTTCCCAACCCAGAGATGGAACCTTCGTCTCACATCTCCTGCATTGGCAGGTAGATTCTTTACCACTAGTGCCACCTGGGAAGTCCTTCTAGCATTTAAGGATACATATTTTTCTACCACTCAGTCCCTATTTATTGCATAGACATGATCAGAAATGCTACTGTCATAAGTGCTATGAAAAAAATTTGCATTCTATGACCCACAGTCCCTTTTAGAAATGTCAAGGGTAATATCAATAACCTATCCACTGAATTTGGAACTTGCCCCATGTATCCTGAATCTCTGCTCCACCCAGACTTTAGATCCTTCTCCCCACTTGCACCTCCGTGGATTTCTCTCTTCTGCGTGTGAGTTTTATAGTGTCAGTACACACCCTCTGAGAATACAGGTGGTGAAACTTTCTGCAGCGCTCTGTAAATCTGAAGATTCACTACTCAACAAGTATTGACCTGTTGACATCACCTTTTTCCCACCTTGAAGACATTTCCAGTGATCCAGGAATTAAGAGAAAGACCATGTTTTATGAAGTTAACTTTTCCTACCCAAATAACCTGAAGGACTCATATAAAAGCAATGTTCTTTCAAGATTAAAAAACAATGTATTTGAATCCTTCCTCAGTAAGTAAAAAGTTCCAAAGACCCACTGTATAGCCCAGAGAACTCTGCTCGATATTGTGTAATAGCCTAAATGGGAAAAATGAATGACTAAATCTTTCTGGCTATGCACTTGAAACTATTATAACATAGTCAATCGGCTGTGTGTGCTCAGTCGCTCCAGTCATGTCTGACTCTTTGCATCTTCATGGACCACAGCCCACCAGGCTTCTCTGTCCACAGGATTCTCCAGTCAAGAATATGAGAGTGGGTTGCCATACCCTCTTCCAGGGTATCTTCCCCACCCAGGGATTGAACCCGTGTCTCTTGCAACTCCTGCATTGGCAGGCTGATTCCTTACCACTGAGCCACCTGGGAAGCCTCCCAAGGCTCATACCTGGGATCAACAAATGATGCATGTATTATCCAACAAAAAATATAAATACTGAAGGCAGTCGGGATGTAAAGAACATTGAATCCAGGTGGCACATTGAAAAGTGTTCTGATATGGAGAAGGATATGACACTTTACATAGTGGTCAGAAAAGGCCCCGACTGTGACCAGTGGGAAGAGGGAAGAGAGGGTGAGGGCAAGATAGGAGTAAGAGACCAAGAGCTGCAAGCTATTATGTATAAAATAAATAAGCAACAAGGATATGTTTTACAGCACAGGGAAATATAGCCTTATTTGACAATAACTTCAAATGGAGTATAATCTATAAAAATATTGACTGTGTTGTATATCTGAAGCTAATATAATATGATAAATCAACTATACCTCACTTTAAAACAAAGAAAGGACAAGATTCCTCAGAATGAACAGGAGTGGATCAGGTGAAGAGTGAGGCAACAATCAACTATTTTGCAATGACCTTGAGCTCAGGTGGTTTGTGGAAACTTGGGGAATAACCTGAGCCTGTGGGGCTGCAACAGAGACATTGAACATGAGGTGGAAGGTGACTGGAGTGTTTCCGTGGCCTTTAGATCCTGTAAGTAAGGGCAAGGAGGGTTCAATTGTCTTCTGTGTGTCATAGAAAACTGCAGAGGGAAGGAGAGTGGTTGATGCAGAGTTATGATCTGTTTGGGGTTTTTCGTTTTGCTTTGTTGTAGGAATCTCACCATCCATTCTATGCAGAATAAACTTTGGGGGATTGACAAGGGTAGAAGCAGAGAGGCCAACTAGGAGACGAGAAATAATGCCTCAAACTGCAGAGGTGGATTTGGAAGGGGTGGCCATGGTCAGACCGAAGGCACATTTCAGGATCTGCTGATGGATATGACATGGGCTGAGAAGGAAAGGAGGACTTTCAGGGGTGACTCTTAGGTTTGGGGCTTTGGTATCTAGCAGAAGTGTTGGCTGTAGCTGACACGGAGGTCCGTGGAAGGGGTGTTCCACACTAGTGGTGGAAAATCCACCACTGCCTGCCTCATGGCTTTCAAAGGGCTTCTCCGGTACTAGTCACCAGGCATTTGATGTGTATCTATTCAAAGCAAACATGGGCCCTATTACCAAAGAGTCCTAGGCTGAAAGGAGAAATGGATATACAAACAGTTCATCATGCTGAGAGAGAAAGCCCACAGACCTTCTAGGAATAAAGGGAGAGACAATGAACCCAGAGTGTAGACTCCAAAGGGCTTTTGGAGGAGATGACACCTATTAATAGATAAGACGTGAAAGATAAATAAAAGCCAAAGAGATTAGGAAGGGCAATCAGACAGAGCAAACACGTGAGCAAAAGCAGAGGGTGGAATGGCATGACCACAAAGTGTGTGCATTTCACCAGGACAGACTCTAAGGCAAAAGCGGAAGATGGCATGTACATTCTGTTACCACCTATGTGGGTAATTCCATCAGGCTCATTGTCATAAAAGCTAGAACTTGTCCAAAAATCGAAAACAGGTTTGTTTTAATTATTAATATTTTAGAAGATCTGTAAAAACCTCTTTTCTTTTGCTGCTTATACAAAGATTAATTCCACCCCACACAGATATGCATACCCAGCATGCCTACACCATACATGCACACACCACACACACACACACACACACACACACGCACACACACGAGTTTAGCCAAAACAAACAATAAAAGAAGCAATTTTCAGCAACTTCTGAGACAAAGAAAATAGAAATAAACCATATCATGTAATACTAATTACAGCAAAGAGAGTGGGCACTAGGGTCAAACAGTAGAATCTTGGCTCTTGTGCTTGCTGGTTGTGTGATCGTGGGCAAGCTGACTAACCATGCCTCAGTTTCCTTATTTGCCAAAAGGGTTCTCTGTCTCACTTTAACCTGTAAGTATCTCGAGCAAGTGTCACCCTCTGAGAAGATTCATGATACTGTTAGGCCTTCATATTGAATTTTATAATACATTGGCTCTTTTTTGCTCAGTTTGACTTCTAATCCGCTTATTTTACCTGGTTTGGAAACAAGAGTCTAGAATAGATGGCTACCTATTCTATCTCCAATCCCTATTAGCTTTAGTCCTGAAATTACAGAGATAATCTAGCCCAAGTTTCTCTTTTTACTTTGGAGAAGCTAACTGAATCCCAGAAGAGTCAGGTGCTTTGCCCCAAGTCACAGAGCAACTCAATGATAAAGCTGAGATAAAAACTTAAAACTTCCGATACCCAATTCAGTGCCTCTCAGCAAATATTTGCTGAGTGCATATTAATGACCCAGGGCTGGTGGATACAGAGAGGATTAAAGCACAGTCCCTGACCACAAATGGCCCACAGTCTGGAACCCATCAGGTGACCAGTTGCAATGCTACCTAACCTTTTTGGAGCGTGAGTTTGAGAGGGAAGGTAAGAGTGATTTCCCAGCTTGGGCTTTGGGCTCTGGAGAGCTGACACCCAGCCATTCAGTATCCACAATGTGGAAATCTTCTAGCCCTCAACATGCGCCAGTTCCCAGCAGAAACTGGCACATTTGCAGCTGTTTTGCATAAGCCTCACATGGAAGACTAGGTTGTTTCTGAGGCAAAAATGCTAAAAGAAAGAAATCAAACTAATCATTTAAACCTGACAGAAAGATGTGATGTATTTAGCAAGATGTCTGGAGGCGAGGGTACCAAGACTGGCTCAGTCCCTCTGTGACGTCTTCTGAACCTCACATTTGGTCAGATATTCCCCACGGTGTCTGGGTCCTCAGAGGCCTGTAACAGAGCTCTGTGAAGCACCGGGCCCTGGAATTCTGCCAGGCACTAGGTCTCAGAAGTTCTATCCACACTTGATCCTCAATCCTATCCCCAAATGCTCTCTAGTCCAGCCATCAGTCAAGCCTCAGAGTCTGGTCATCCCAGAACCGCAGTCTATGCCCCTTCTGTTTCTGAGAACTCAAGAATAGGAAGAGAACAGGAAGAATGTTCAGATCCCAAATTAAGAACAGCCGACACAGTACATCAGCGTAGTGGATTCCAAGTAAACTGTCAGTTGCCAAGCAACCTCTCAGGATGGCGCTAATGAAAAAACTAAGTTCTCAAAGCCAACTCTGGGCCCACCCCTCCATGACTCTGTCTCCTCCTTCCTCAGCATCTCACTTGGACTATGTCAAGACTCTGTGCCCTGCAACGCAGCTTCCCCTAATGAGTAATGACTCCTGTGAGGGGCGAGTCAGGAGTGTCCTGACAGGACAGTGTGGCCCCCTGCCAGAGGAACTTTTCTCTTTTTCCCTCTCATACTCCTCTGCTTCCCTTTTCCTCCTAAAGGGAAAATCTAAGGTAGGTGTTCAGCTTAGTCACCCAGGGGAGTCGTTTTGACTTGTCGAAAGAAAGGACTGCTCCAACCTAACTCTTTGACTGATAGACAAGCATGTTGTTTCAACATCACGCTTAAACCTGCTGAAACCTTAAGGCAGCCATCCGTGTTTTCAGTGTTCCAATCAGGTTGGGCGAAACACTCTGGGGCAGTGAAAGTTGATGGCTCGAGTCATTCAAATCAAGCCAGATTCCCCATTTTCTAGCTCTGAGTTATTGGCCAAGTTACTCAATGAGCTTCTCATTCACCCCTGCAAAACAGGAATGACAACACTCACATTGTTAAGATTGCTGTAAGGATTTTAAAAACATGTAAGGGAAGCAATATAAATGCTCATCGACAGATGAATTAATAAAAAAGCCATGGTACATATCTAGAATGGAATAGTGCATGGCCAGAAAAAGAAGCAAAATTTGGTCATTTGTAGGGATACAGATGGATGTAGGGGTGGATCTGTCATACAGAGTGAAGTAAGCCAGAAAAAGAAAAGCGAATGTCATGTATTAACACATGTGTATGAAATCTAGAAAGAGGGTACAGATGAGCCAGTTTGTAGGGCAGGAACAGAGAGATGCAGATGTAGGAAATGGATTGTGTGGAGGAGGAAATGGCACCCCACTTCCTGAGTAAAGGATTCCTAGGAAAGAAAAAAGAGAGAGAGACTTGTGGACATAGTGGGGGGTGAGGGTGGAGGATTAGATGATCTGGAAGAGGAGGATGGACATATATACGCTCCCAAGTATAAACTAGGTACCTAGTGGGAAGCCGCTCTACAGCACAGAGGGATGGGATGGGGGTGGCGGCGGAGGGAGACTCAAGATGGAGGGAATATGTGTACACATATAACTGATTCACCTGATGTACAGCAGAAGCTAACACAATGTTATAAAGCATTTATACGCCAATAAAATCATTTTTTTATTTTTATTTTTATTTTCTTTCATCTCAGGTGTACATGAGTTCCCAATCTTGAACCTCCCCCCCACCTCCCACTCCACATCAACTCTCTGGATCATCCCCGTGCACCAGTCCCAAGCATCCTGTATCCTGAACCGAATATAGACCAACGATTTGTTTCCCACACGACAGCACACGTTTCAGTGCCATTCTCCCAAACCTTCCCCCCCTCTACCTCTCCCTCAAAGTCCAAAAGTCCATTCCATGCATCTATGTCTCTTTCGCTGTCTTGTATACAGGGTTATCGTCACCATGTTTCTAGATTCCATATATATGAATTAGTATACTGTATTGGTGCTTTTCTTTCTGGCTTACTTCACTCTGTATAATTGGCTCCAGTTTAATCCATCTCATTAGAACTGATTCAAAAACAAAATAAATAAAAATTAAAAACATCTAAGTAAAGGGCTTATTCTAGTTCCTGGGACATGGCAAGTAATTTTTAAAAACCCTGACACAGAAATGCAGGGAGGCTGTGTGCATGTGTTTGTGCAGGGATGTATAGACATATATTGACTCATTCATTCACATATATTCAACAAAGATCTTATGCCCACTAAATGCCCAGACTTAATTAAGGTGCTGGATATATAAACATTGAACAAAATAGATAGATGTTCATCTTGGGTGTTACACAGTGGAGACAGACAATAAACAAATAAATATGTAGTTGACAGGTGTCAACATGAGCTGTGAAGAAAAATAAAGTGTAGTAAAGGAGGAACAGTGCTGGAGGGGATAAGCTGTTAATTTAAACAGGGTGGTCAGAGGCAGTCTCACTGCATGGAGACGTGAAAGAAAGGAGGGAGGGAGCCGTGTGGCTGGCTGAGAGGAGAATTCCAGACAGCGGGAAGATCAGGTGCAAAGGCTAAGGGGAAGGGAACCTCATGGCCTGGAGAGTAAGAACAGTGAGGGCAAGAAAGAGCAAGGGGGTTGTGACCGAAGTTCAGAAAGGCAATGAGAGTTGCTCACACGGGACCTTGTAAGCCAGATGAAGGTGAGTGGACAGAGGTCTGTTATGTTCTGAATTATGTTTTAAAGGACTTTGGTTGCTCCGTGGAAGGGAGATTAAAGGGTCAAGTACAGGAATGAGGGGAAGAGTTAGCAGGCCTCCAGCCACAGCACAACTAGGAAACGGTGGCTGCCTGCAGTAGAGTGGTCATAAAAGAAGTCCTCAGAAGGCACTCATTAATGATAATTATTGAGCTTCCCAGGTGGCTCAGTAGTAAAGAATCTTCCTGCCAGTGAAGGAGATGAAGGTTCAGGCCCTAGAACCTGGAAAATCCTATGGGTAGAGGAACCTGGCAGGCTACAGCCCATAGGGTCACAAAGAGTTGGACATGACTGAGCATGTATGCACGAATTATACAATAAAGGATGTAGATATTTAAACAATGATAACTATTGAATTCAGAGCTGAGAGATGTCGCTATTGGGACAGGCATTACTGGGAAACAAAGTAGTCAAGGATGGCAGCACTATTTACGATAACCAAGTCATGGAAGCAATCTAAATGTCCATCAGCAGATGAATGGATAAAGAAGAGATGGTACATATATGTAGTGGAATATTACTTAGCCATAAAGAGGAATGAAGTTGAATCATTTGTAATAATGTGGATGAACCTAGAGAGTGTCATACAGTGTGAAGTATGTCAGAAAGAGGAAAACAAATATCGTAAATTAACACATGTGGAAAATGGTACATCTAGAAAAATGGTACAGGTGAAACAATTTGCAGGACACAATTAGAGACACAGAAGCAGGGAACAGATATGTGGTGGACATGGGATGGATGGTAGTGGGATGAATTGGAAGATTGGGATTGATGTATGGGCACCATAAAGCAGATAACTAGTGGGAAGCTGCTGTATAATTCACGGAGCTCAGCTCAGTGCTCAGTGGTGACCTAGAGGGATGGGATGGGAGTGGGGTGGGAGGGAGACCAAGAGGGAGGGGATATGTGTATACATATAGCTGATTCACTTCATTGCACAGCAGAATTAACACAACATTATAAAGCAGCTAAAACCCAATTTTAGAAAAAAAGAATGGCAGTGAAGATTTTGAACTGAAGAACTCCTAGAATGGAACAATCATTTACTGAAATTGGAAAGACTACAGGAGAAGTAGTTTGGGGTTGGGGGAAGAAATCAAGAATTCGCTCATCCAGTAACACTGTTATGGAGGCCATCTCTCATTCCAGGCATCACGCCTGGGAATACAATGATGACTGGACAAAAACAAGTTTCGTACTCACGAAGCTCAAGGTGCAAAAATAAGACAAATTTATTGAGTCCTTACCAAGAGTCAGGCACTGTGCTAAGTATTTTTCTTCTAATGAAGCTTACTGTCTGCTGGGAGAGACAGCCATTAAACAAATAATTACTCAACTACTTAATTATAAGTGGAAAAGTACAGGACATATCCCTAGATAAAATCTGGAGGAACTGCTCCCGAGGCTTCTTAGGGAAGGTTATACTGGGCTAGGGCAGAGGATAGCTATTTTTAAGGACCGACCATCCTGGAAAGATTTTATGTCACACTCAGATTTGAGGCCACCAATCATGTGACAGGCATATGGCCTACCCAACAGTCCGTGGAGGAGAAGCCTGAGCATAATCACTTCATTCTCAGACCCACTCTCACAACTCTGCTGGGAGTCATCTCTCAGCATGACCAGCCACCCCCTCTCCTCCCTGCCTCCCTATCCCAGTGGGGGCCAATCCAGTTGGAAACATCTTAATTCCAGACTGTAATGACCTCTCCCTCTGACCACCACACTTCTACAAAAAACCTTGTTCCTCAGTCTCCAATTCACCTCTCCAACCCCACTTGGATATATTCCATCCAGCATCTGATCATGTCTCATCTTGTACAATTCTGAAATGCATCTTATTAGTATTTAGTTAGTATATTAGTGCTTATTAGCACTGACTTAACTCGTTAGTACATTAGCGCTTATTTCCCAGAAAGACTGCAAACTCCTTCAAGAAAAAGACAATCCCTTGTTCTGCTTATGTATCCTCAGCAAGACATAGCACGATGCCAAGTGCTCAGAGCTGAGATCACTCAAGAGACTGTGAACTGAAGACCTTGCTTGACATCATCTAAAGGAAGATGCTTGGGGGAAAAAAAGTCATCTTGTCAGTACCTAGAGTTCAGCCTGACTCAGGCTAATCAGCATGCCCTTGAGCGCGAGAAGCACACAGAAAATCAGTTTATTCATTTCCACTGGGAAACATAAATAGACCTAAATGTTCAGGTTGGCCAGTCTGAGTTGGTATAATTCCTTCCTTGGAGCCAAATCATAGGAGAGCTAAGTCACAATTAGAAATCATTTTATTCTATTCTACTCTATTTTGTTTTTATGAGAAGTCATTTACACAGAAACCAGAAAAATAACTGAGCTCCTTACAATGTAGTATAGTTTCTCTGAGGGAATCATGGCAGCATAAATTACCATTTCTAACTAATGGACTTATTTCTCCAACCTGGATAATCTTTGACATTCCCCATGTATTTTATGGAATCCAGATTTCTGGTAACTGGAATTGGTGTAGGACCCCTTAGAGCTTCTTAGATTAACATCTTTAGGTTGTAAAAGATGACCAGTAAACAATGGGGAACAGACAAGGGGCCTTGCCCTACGCTGAGTAGAACCTTAAAAGAGGTTAATTTAGATTCGTCTTTTCTTTTAGGCAGGTTTAGGGAGAAAATCTACCATGATACAGATTTCTGACTCAAGAAGGAGAAGCCAAGGACTTGTGTGTTTTAAAAACAATCTTTAGATAACGATGTTTCAGATACCTAGTTTCTGAGACTAGTGGAAATACCTTATCATCAGCAACATCAAGAAACATTAGAAACATTTAGAAACCATGATCATTTCAGATAGGCCATAAGAAAGCTAAGATTCAACCCCAGAAGTCTCTATTGAGCATCTAGGACTCTTTAGAGTCAATCTCTCTTTTCTGCATTGTCCATCACCATTGAGAAGGTGCTTTCACAAAACTTTGGCAAGAAAAAAAACTCACATTCAGGAGCCAGATTTCATGCTTAGGCTTTTAAAGTGTTGGTGCACCTCCTTTCTATGACCCTGTGTGCTACAGGCTTCCTGTTAGAAGAAACCCACAGTGACGTTGGCTGAGTTACCTCTTGTCAATAAGTCCAAAGGGACAGAGTGAACAATTGACATCAGGGGTGGGGCCCCTATGACCAAGCTTCTCCCATAGTCTACTTCTTCACCACCTAGCAGAGAATGTCACTCAGATCTGGGTTCAGCTCTGCAGGGCTGTGGTTTCCAAACTGGTTGCACACAAAATCACTTGAGAAGCTTGTCAGACCCAGATAGCTAAGCCTCACCTCAGAGGATCTGGGTGTGGTGTAGGCCCCAAGGTTGAGATTTTTGCTTCCAGCACAGATCAGGCCCAGGGATTAGCCCTGGGAAGCTGTGGATATGGGCTTCCCTGGTAGCTCAGTAGTAAAGACTATGCCGCCACTGCAGGTGACATGAATTCCACCCCTGGGTCAGGAAGGTGCCTTGGGGAAAGAAATGGCAACCCACTCTGGTATTCTTGCCTGGGAAATCTCATGAACAGAGGAGCCTGGTGGGCTATAGTCCATGTGGTCGCAAAGCATCGGACATGCCTGAGCAACCAAACAAAAAGCTGTGGACACTCCAGGTGCCTGCATTCATAGGAAGCACCATGATGTATCAGGTAAGAAACAGTCTGATTCATGCCCCCAGGGTGCATATTTGGCCCAATTCAAGAGTAGCCCTTTGGGTGGTTAGTGTACTCTGCTTCATTTGATAGGCAGTCCATGAAATTGAGGTCAATGAAAAGTTTACTGATCTTGCCATGTACAGAGAGACTTGGACCTAGACACCTAACCTCTCCAAGCTTCAGTGCCTCCTTTAATGCAAATGGCTTATAGTAACCACTTATTCAGGTGGCTCGGTGGTAAAGAATCTGCTTGCCAAGCAGGAGATGCCCGTTCGATCCCTGGGTCGGGAACATCCCCTGGGGAAGGAAATGGCAATCCACTCCAGTATTCCTGCCTAGGAGAATCCCATGGACAGAGGAGCCTGGTGGGCTATAGTCCATGGGGTCACAAAGAGTCGAACATGACTGAGTAACAAAACAGCAGTACCAGAGGTTCAAATAAGATAACACTTATATTAACATTAATAGCCAAAATTTATCAGAGCTAGAGGTTAAGGGCAGATTCTCCAGCCAGACTGCCTGGACACATTCCCAAACTTCCTCTCAGTGACTATGTCAACTCAGAGGATCTCTGTGCTTTCATGCCATTATCTGTAAAATGGGGAATGATAGTCCTAGTACCAACTCAGAGATTGTTGGAAGAACCCAATGAATTAACATAAAAAGTGTTTAATTCAAACCTTGGCTTAATATTAATGAGAAGTTAAGAAATGTCAACAAGTATGTTTGCAGGGCATATATGTTCTCATTTAATATTCACTAACACTTTTGGCCACCTCATGGGAAGAATTGACTCATTGGAAAAGACTCTGATGCTGGGACAGATTGGGGGCAGGAGGAGAAGGGGACAACCCAGGATGAGATGGCTGGATGGCATCACTGACTCGATGAATATGAGTTTGGGTGAACTCCAGGAATTGGTGATGGATAGGGAGGCCTGGCATGCTACAATTCATGAGGTCGCAAAGAGTTGGACACGACTGAGCGACTGAACTGAACTGAACACTTTTGAGATAGTTACCATTAATTTCCTGAATTTACATACTGTGTTGACCCAGACCTCACAGCTAGCAAATGGTGGAACTGGATTCTAAACTCAGGCAGGTTCCAGAACTTGGAAGCACGATGCAATATTGCCTCCCAATACAGCCCAAACCCTTGTGACAATAACTCGTTCATAGCGCAGAGATCACCTCTCCCTCTGGCTGTAGGCTTCTGAAAGGGTAAAAACAAGTCACCCTGTGTGCGTTCAGTCCCTCTGTCATGTCCGACTCTTTGTGACCTCATAAACTGTAGCCTTCCAAACTCCTCTGTCCGTAGGATTCTCCAGGCGAGAATCTTGGAGTGGGTAGCCATTCTCATCTCCAGGGGATCTTCCCGACCCAGAGATTGAACCCGCATCTCTTGTATCTTCTGCATTGGCAGGTGGATTCTTTACCTCTAGCCCCCAAGTCCCATTGTACCTCCTGCCATTTGATAGAATCTGGCTCAAGTGAGAAGACTAAGCCTTGAAACAGCTAGAAAGATGGAAAACAGGGATAGTATTTGCCTGTATAGTAGCAGACATTTCAACAGTTCTGGAAACCCAGAGGAGCACTAGCCCAGTCAGGGGCCCGTGTGTGCACACTTCCTTGACAAATTTCCTTCTCTGGTCAGAGCTTAATATGCTTCCGCAGAGCTCTGCTAAGGAATAGTGTGCTGTGGTTTACACTCTGCTGCTAAAGTGAATGTGAAAGTCACTCAGCTGCGGCCGACTCTTTTCGACCCCGTGGACTACACGGTCCTTGGAATTCTCCAGGTCAGCATGCTGGAGTGGGTAGCCTTTTCCTTCTCCAGGGGGTCTTCCCAACCCAGGGATTGAACCCAGGTGTTTTGCATTACAGGTGGATTCTTTACCAGCTGAGCCACCAGCGAAGCCCGAGAATACTGGAGTGGGCAGCCTATCCCTTCTCCAGCAGATCTTCCTGACCCGGGAATCAAACCAGGGTCTCTCTCATTTCGGGCAGATTCTTTACCAACTGAGCTATCTAGGGAAGCTCAATAACTTCCCCAAAACTGCCGCTAAAGTCTACTGATGTGACTCTTTACAGACGTGAGGTCTTTATCCAGAAAAATGAGTCTCCTGTGAAGGAACGCTGATACTTTGCTACATCAAGTGTTTTCTTAGTCTTAGAACACGTTATAGGCAGAAGGGACCTTTCGGCGTTACAGGTTCTAGTGTTAGTCGCTCAGTCGTGTTCTACTCTTTGCAACCCCATCGACTATAGCCTGCCAGGCTCCTCTGTCTGGGGGGATTTTCCAGGCAAGAATACTAGAGTGCGTTGCCATGCCCTTCTTCAGGGAATCTTTCTGACCAGGGACCAAACCTATGTCTCCCGAACTACAGGCAGATTCTTTACTGTCTGAGGCACCAGGGAAGCCCACAGGTTATAGAGTCCAACCCATTACTAGGAAAATGAAGCTCAGAGAGAGAGCTCTACATGACACGGTGGTGGGACAGTCAAAAACACTCAGCTTTGTCCTGGGGCCTCCAGCTCTGGGCCACTGAATCTCGGGGAGATTGAAATCCTAGCACCTTTGCCGGCTCCATCTAAAACTGGCCTTCCCTCCCGCCGTCTGCTTTTACATCCTGATGTTCCCAAGTCAGAGAGATTTCTTGGAAACAGAGCCGGCCCTTCCAGTAAGCATATATAACAGATTCGTGATGGCAGAGAGTGGGGCCCGGTGGAAACAGAAACCAGACATGTAAAACTTGACACCTGAACCGACATAAGTGCCCAACACTCTCTCGCAGTTCCCACTGCTGGCCTCACCCCACCTTCAAGGTGTCCATAATCTTACTTGAGAGAGAGAGAAACCACAACCAGTGCTTATCACCAGGAGCCAAATTCCCTGGCAGCAGCTTTGGTTTTAAAAGGGAGAGATGAAAAATATTATCAGTACCTATGGGGATTTCTAACACATTAGAAGGGCCTCCCAAAACCGGGCCACACCAAGTATAATATTTTTATTTTCTTTAAGAGCTTTCTTAATTGGTTCCATGCAAAAGGCCTGCAGGTAATGAGTTTTAAATAAATAATAATTATATTCCACAATCCTGTCTGGCCAAAAAGTCAATGTCTTTTGCCCTGACTTAGTTCAGTGTGGGGATAGGAAAGAGGCCTATATAAGAAATGTGGGCCTCACTGCCAAAGGCAGGACCTCCATTCTTGGACTCAGACGGAACCTACTCTGACTTAGACACTCAATTCTCTTTCAGTGATTTTGTGCCAAAGCCTGGTGCCAGGTATTGGTGAGATGGAGATGAGGGGCAGTATATCAAGATGCTAAGAAAAATTAAAATGGTAAGTGCATTTGGGCTTCAGCCTTTCTAAGCCGCTACAGTTCTTTCTTGGCCTCCAGTTTTTCTACGTGTTGATCTCTGGTCCAGAATACCCCCCTTGGATCCCCTCTTTTCTTGAATCCCCTCTTTTAGGCATTGGTCATCATCCCTGAAAGTTTTCTGACTGCTTTTCTTTCAGGATTATGGTAATATTGCACCTCCCATCCACTTGAACTGATCTATGGCCGTGAAATTTGACTTGGTTAATAATATATAAATGAAAGTAATGCATAAGCCACAAGAATGAATGTTTATTTTTGTCTCACTCTCTCTCTTCTTCTAGCCACCTTCCAGATGGTAAATTCTCCATCAGCCTGGGTTCTGGAGTAAAGAGACAGAAAGCAAAATTTTCACTGACCAATTATGGGCCTACTATAAGAAAGAAAGGAACCTTAATTTTTCTTTAATAAAACTTAGATCTTCTAAGCTCTAGGAGATGTTTGTTACACAGCATAACCTAGTCTAAATGACTGTTAGATGCCCCCTCCACCCATTCCCATTTAATTGGCCAGGAGCAAGTGATACAAGTGGCCTCTGGAAGCTGCCAAAGGCCAAAAAAAAAAAAAGCAAACAAACAGATTCCTTATTAGTTCCTCCAAAAGGAACACAATCCTGCAGACACTTTACTCTCGGCTCAGTGAAACTGATTTTGGATATCAGACTACTAGAACTTTGAAAATATTAAATTTGTGTTGTTTTAAGCTAGTAACTTTCTCATAGCAACAGGAAACTAATATACTAAGGTTGCCACCAAAACTACAGGGGAACCAGTTAGATTTGAATTTCAGAAAGACTGAATAATTCTTTTAGTCTAAATATGTTCTACACAATATTCATGTGTCTTGTATTTTCATTTGCTAAATTTGGCCTACCTGACCAATCAAATCCATCCCCATCCAGCCCCTGAGCCCCCACCAGTCCTATTCCTCCCCATATGCGCCATCATTATACCTGTCGCTCCAGGGTTAGTCTGTGACTCAATAGACTGAAATTGTTAAGACCTCAGACAAATGGCTCTGGGGGAAAGTTATTATGCTATATCACTGCCTATCAATTATTTATCATTTATAATGCAACTCCATTTGTAATGGGTAATATGTTTTTCTCTTGCACCATAATATCATCCAACTCATCACAACAAGCATTATGGAGATGGATTGGCCTGGTGCAAACACCAATGCCTTTTTTTAAAAACAAGCTGTATTCATTTTTGAATCTAAAAATTATTGCTATTTTAGATAAGAGGAAACTCTTTGAATTCAAAGAAAAGGATAAAATTCTCCTTTTCTGATTAATTCATTTTTTAAGAAACAGGGCAGAAATTAAGATGAGGCAAATGTGATACTTAGGGCACCAGATTTAAGGAAGCTCTCACTTTTCGGTGCCGACAGTGTGTTTGCATGACCCAGTGAGTGAGTGCTTCCTTAAATTTGGCATCCTGGTAGCCTCACTTGTCTCTCTCTAGTCCTAGCTCTGCTAGAAATCTCATGTCAAGACAACTAACAAAAAGGCAGAGCTCATCTGGCCTTTTAACCTGGCCTAGAAGAAACCAAATCCCAGAAAGTTATAGTCAGGCCGAGTGACTGCACTGTTATCCAGCATCTTTTGTACCCATCCCCCTCTGGGTTACAGCCAAAAGGTTGAGCTTTTTACTTCATTTCCAGTTCCAGGTTTAGGCCCTGTCCCAACTTGATTAAAGCAAATTAGTATAGTTGCATATCTCTAACCTCAGTGATTACAGACCTAAGTCAGTCAACAGATGGTCTGCCCCTGGCCACCATGGTTAGCTCCAGAGTATGCACATGGCCAGAATAAAGCCCATGCATTTTGATTCATGGATAAAGAAAAAGATTCTTCCAGGGGATGTGGAAAACAAATGAAAAGTCTGGAATTGCTGCAGCCATTTTATAATGATGAGGAAAGCCAGCATAAGAATGAAGCTGTCACATATGGAAGGGCAAATGTCAAAGAATCATAGGAAGGATGCCAGAATCTCCATGAAATCTCCCTGAAGATTTGCTAATTTGCAATGGACTACGTTGGTCATTGTGTGAAAAATAAACTTTTGGATTTCAGAGGAGAATCAAGGCGATAAGTTAGGCTACTTGCAGTGGTCCAGGAAAACAGCAAAATGATGGTGACAAAGTTTAGGGTGGTGGCAGTTGAAATGATGGGACATTTTTTGCATTTGGGATAAGAAATATGAGTTGCTTGCTTTCCTTTGTCTTGCCCCTCACTCCTTTGACCTCAATTCAGATAAGATCCTGAGTCAGCCTACATCCTCAGGTATCCTCTGTACCTTGACAATAGATCTCCACTCTGTTCTCTCTAAGGATAAGATGTACTCACCCTCTGGGTCTCCCCAGTTCTTTCCATCAGGATAAAATTCCCTCCTTGCTGAATCCATCGTCAGAGCCAGGGTCAGACAAAAATTAGAAGAGCCAAGTCACTCTTGATTTGTTTCTCCTGTGCAAAATGAAAGATTGCACATGATAGACTTCGGTGTCTCTCTCAATCTAACATTTTATAGTTGTTTATAGCATAAAAATATAAGGAGAAGGAGAAAGAAGAAGAGGAGGAGGTAGAATCAGAAATTTATTTTATGAGGCCAAGATGAAAATTCCTCATCACAATAAACACTATTGTCTGAGACTTTAGAAACTGGCTAAATGAAACAATAGGGGCATGTAAACCCACAGGCGAGGGCCACACTCAGAGCAGCATCTTTCACGAGCCTCACTTCTGATCTCTATTCATAACTCTGAAAAGACAGCAAAGATGCTCCCTAACAAGTCAGAGTCAGAAGTCAGCTGCCTATTCTTTTCTCGGTTAATCTGAGCATAATTCTAGGCTCTGGGACCCATGGAAAGGATTTGTCTCTTAAACTGTTTCTGCGCACACTCAGAAGTAATCTCAAGTGTCCCCTCAACCTTCAGGGGGACCTCATGCATCTTAAGAAGCAGTCACGCAGGTGGCCCAGGGCAGCCTGCTTTGCACCAGTGTCCTTATTCCCAGGGCCCAGACTGAATGTCAATGACCCAAATCCCATTACTGACTTTCCGCTTCACTCATTACCATGAGTTCCTCATTTCTCCCCTTGTTCAGGAAAATATCATTTCCATTTTCAGGAGAAACAACTCTGCTTTACACTCGAGAATTTGCCAGGCCTTGATTTTTATTATTGCTGCAATTTTTTTATTGTATTGTTTAGGTAGGCTTAAAAAAAAAATAAAAACCTTTATTTATGTAGCTGGAATCAGGGGAATTTTCTCACTAAGAGAGTAGGTAGAGAATGGCAGAAAAATAAAAGTTTCAAAGATTCTTTAAGATGGGAAGGGAGATATGCCAAGATGGGCTTATATTCTAGAAAAAGTAGAGTGTGTCCCTAAAAAGACTAGATGGACAAATGATTATAAATGAGAAAACCCTCTCAGAAGGAAGAGACAAGAAATAATATCACCTTGGTCTTTCAGATTGGGCCCCAGGATAAACACAGGCACGGAGCAGACTGCCCCATGGCCACCAGCCTTGTTGTCCTTTACAACACACAAGCTTTCCAGTGAAGACTGAGGGAAATCATGAAATCACTTCTGAATGTGCCTGGGCACAACAGGGCATTGTAGATTGTAACAGCAGAGACAAGAAACCTTTTGCACACCTCCCATGCATCATCCCAAATGGCCTTACAATTGTCCTCCAGGGAAGGGTGCTGTCATTCAGTCTCTAAGTTGTGTCAGACTCTTTGAGACCCCGTGGACTGCAGCATGCCAGGCTCTACTATCCTTCACTATTTCCCAGAATTTCCTTAAAATCACGTCCATTGCATCAGTGATGCTACCTAACCATCTCATCCTCTGCTGTCCTCTTCTCCTGTTGCCTTCAATCTTTCCCAGCATCAAGATCTTTTCCAACGAGTTGGCTCTTCACATCAGGTGGCCAAAGTATTGGAGCTTTAGCATCAGTGCTTCAGTGAATATTCAAGGTTGATTTCCTGTAGGATTGACTGGTTTGATCTCCTTGCAGTCCAGGAAAGGATAGACAGACTCATTTTAGAGTTGGGGAAACATACTGAGTACCAGTCCAAGTCACCCAGTCTGAAACTGACAAGAGAGATTTTATTTTCTCCACCCAATCCTTCTTTCTTTACAATGCAGGACTGCTTTCTGATTGGGAATGTACCAACAGTATTCACAACAGAAATGATAATATTTTTCATATAAAAAACTGTTAGATACCCTACAAACACTTCCACACTTATCTTCTCACTTGATTCTCACACTAAACTTGTGGGATAAATAGCCATCCTCTCCTTATTAATAGAGATCAAGGCTGACATTCCATGTACCTTGTCAGATGGCCCAGAATAGAACAAACTTTGTTTCAAGTCCTGACATTGTCATTTCCCAACCTTGTGACCTCAGAAAAGAAGCATATTTTCTCTGCATCTCAATTTTTATATTTGATAGTTGGAAGAAAAAAATACCACCCTCGTATGTAAGTTAATTCATTCTATAAATATTTATGCAGCGTGTACTATGTCCCAAGCTCTGGGGACACAGTTATGAAACAAAGATCCCTATTCTTGAGGGGTTATGTACTAGTTGGGGGGTTGCATAAAATATATATGAAGATATTAAGAGCTAAGGAGAATAAAATAGGGAAAGAGTGTAGGCAGTTTTGGGCTAAGGGGTTCAGTTCCAGTAAGGTCACCATGGAATGTACATCCCTGAGAAAATGGCATTTAGTGAAGTTCTCAAAAGGACAATGTCACAAACCTTACAGATAAATGAAGGAAGAACTTTCCAGGAAGAGGGGACAGCAGGTGCAGAGGACCTGAGGCATGAGGATGGAAGGGAGTGATCCAGGAACAAGGAGTCCACGTGGCTGCACTGGGATGAGCAAGAGAGAAAAAAGTAGGAGAGATGATCAGAGATGTAACTGGAGGTCCAGAGGGTGGGGCATAAATTATGTCGTGCTTTACAGGATGGTCACATGGACTTAGACTGGGAGCCACTAGGGGCTTTTGACAGAGGAGTGCTACAATCTGACTTCAGCTGACCAGGATGCTGAAACTAGACTGGAGATGTCAGGAGTAGAAGCAGGACAGTCAAGGAGGAGGCTTGTTTTATCCAATAAGACAGATTGGTGGCTTGGACCAGGGAGATGATAATGGCTATAGAGAGAAAATAGTGGGAATCCATGTTTATTTTGAAATAGCCAACAGGATTTGCTCATGATTGTATGTGACATATGAAAGAAAGAGTCAAGAATGGAGCTTCACTGTTTTCTGGTCTGAGTCACTCGAAGGAAATGGTTGCCTTTCACTGAGAAGGGAAGAGCAGCTCTAGCAACTAAGGATGGATTGAGAAAAGAGTGGACATTTTCTCCAGGCATGGTACCTGGCACAGAACGTGTGTTCCATAGCAGTTAGATGTTGTTAACAGTCTTGATTCTGCCCCAAATGGTTAAATATTTCTGCTGACCTTTGCCCTACATCTAAGCATTCTCAGAAAATACATGGCTAGGCTATTTTCAACCAGTGAACCACAGAATCTTGGTAGCACAGTAGTTTTCAAAGCCCACTGGCCTACTGGTAACCATTGGCTTGTTCTTTGTATCTGTGAATTGCTTCTTTCTTGTTAAATTCAATAGTTTACTGTCAGTTTATTTGTACATTTTTTTATTTTTTTTTAAATTTATTGGAGTATAGTCAGAGAGAAGAGGGCAGGGAAAGATAAGGGAAGGGAATTTTTTTAAAGGTTACTATAGGATTATATGAAACTATGTATGATGCTTTTGAAAATTGCAGAGTACTACAGAATTTAAAGAACATTTCACTCAATAAAAAAGTTTAAAATGCATGTAAGAAATACAGTTGAAGGCATGAGGAGAAGGGGATGATAGAGAATGAGATGATTGGATGACATCAGTGACTCAGACTTGAGTTTGAGCAAACTCCAGGAATTGGTGATGTACAGGGAAGCCTGACGTGCTGCAGTCCATGGGATCGCAAAGAGTTGGACACAACTGAATGGACTGAACTGAACTGAACTGAAGAAATAAAGCAGTGACAACATTGTAAATTATACTTCAATTTTTTTAATGAAAAGAATGTAAAAAATAAATAAAATATACTTCATTCATAAAAAAATAAAAGCAAAGCAAAAAACAAAGCCCATTGGCCACCCAAAGTCCCTTTGACCAATCAGGTGCGCAGTAAGTACCAGACACAACAGTGCGCATGTGCGCTGCTCTCTCCACTTTCCTCCCAGCTTCATCAAGACTAAGAGATGCTGCTGCTGCTGCTAAGTCGCGTCAGTAGTGTCTGTCTCTGTGTGACCCCATAATTGACAGCCCACCAGGCTCCCCCGTCCCTGGGATTCTCCAGGCAAGAACACTGGAGTGGGCTTCCATTTCCTTCTCCAATACATGAAAGTGAAAAGTGAAGTCGCTCAGTTGTGTCCGACTCTCAGCGACCTCATGGACTATAGCCAACCAGCCTCCTCCTCCGTCCATGGGATTCTCCAGGCTAAGAGACGGGATGTGAACACAGGCAAGAGCTGGAAGTCAGTGCAGACTCAGGCTTTGGTTTTGCTCAGAGGTCATCCCTTAGTGCTCAAAGAAAATCTCGCCCAGCCTCCTCACATTACAAAAGAGAAAGCTGAGGACTAGAAAGGTTGCAACTTCCTCATCTATAAGATGAGAGAATTGAATGAAATAATTTGTAAGGCTCCTCCCAACTCATGCTTTGAGTCCCTTGGCAAATAGAAGGCAACTATAATAACGACCAAACACCCAGGAGTCATGTTGACTCTTCTTTTCCTCATCACTCACATCTAAACCACCAGCAAAGTTTGCTGACCTTACCACTGAAACATGTGCCTTTCTGTCCTGCTCTTGCCAGGACGAGTCATCACCATCTCTCAGTGAACAGTTACATAAATCTCNTATACACATCTAGAGGACCTGAGGCATGAGGATGGAAGGGAGTGATCCAGGAACAAGGAGTCCACGTGGCTGCACTGGGATGAGCAAGAGAGAAAAAAGTAGGAGAGATGATCAGAGATGTAACTGGAGGTCCAGAGGGTGGGGCATAAATTATGTCGTGCTTTACAGGATGGTCACATGGACTTAGACTGGGAGCCACTAGGGGCTTTTGACAGAGGAGTGCTACAATCTGACTTCAGCTGACCAGGATGCTGAAACTAGACTGGAGATGTCAGGAGTAGAAGCAGGACAGTCAAGGAGGAGGCTTGTTTTATCCAATAAGACAGGTTGGTGGCTTGGACCAGGGAGATGATAATGGCTATAGAGAGAAAATAGTGGGAATCCATGTTTATTTTGAAATAGCCAACAGGATTTGCTCATGATTGTATGTGACATATGAAAGAAAGAGTCAAGAATGGAGCTTCACTGTTTTCTGGTCTGAGTCACTCGAAGGAAATGGTTGCCTTTCACTGAGAAGGGAAGAGCAGCTCTAGCAACTAAGGATGGATTGAGAAAAGAGTGGACATTTTCTCCAGGCATGGTACCTGGCACAGAACGTGTGTTCCATAGCAGTTAGATGTTGTTAACAGTCTTGATTCTGCCCCAAATGGTTAAATATTTCTGCTGACCTTTGCCCTACATCTAAGCATTCTCAGAAAATACATGGCTAGGCTATTTTCAACCAGTGAACCACAGAATCTTGGTAGCACAGTAGTTTTCAAAGCCCACTGGCCTACTGGTAACCATTGGCTTGTTCTTTGTATCTGTGAATTGCTTCTTTCTTGTTAAATTCAATAGTTTACTGTCAGTTTATTTGTACATTTTTTTATTTTTTTTTAAATTTATTGGAGTATAGTCAGAGAGAAGAGGGCAGGGAAAGATAAGGGAAGGGAATTTTTTTAAAGGTTACTATAGGATTATATGAAACTATGTATGATGCTTTTGAAAATTGCAGAGTACTACAGAATTTAAAGAACATTTCACTCAATAAAAAAGTTTAAAATGCATGTAAGAAATACAGTTGAAGGCATGAGGAGAAGGGGATGATAGAGAATGAGATGATTGGATGACATCAGTGACTCAGACTTGAGTTTGAGCAAACTCCAGGAATTGGTGATGTACAGGGAAGCCTGACGTGCTGCAGTCCATGGGATCGCAAAGAGTTGGACACAACTGAATGGACTGAACTGAACTGAACTGAAGAAATAAAGCAGTGACAACATTGTAAATTATACTTCAATTTTTTTAATGAAAAGAATGTAAAAAATAAATAAAATATACTTCATTCATAAAAAAATAAAAGCAAAGCAAAAAACAAAGCCCATTGGCCACCCAAAGTCCCTTTGACCAATCAGGTGCGCAGTAAGTACCAGACACAACAGTGCGCATGTGCGCTGCTCTCTCCACTTTCCTCCCAGCTTCATCAAGACTAAGAGATGCTGCTGCTGCTGCTAAGTCGCGTCAGTAGTGTCTGTCTCTGTGTGACCCCATAATTGACAGCCCACCAGGCTCCCCCGTCCCTGGGATTCTCCAGGCAAGAACACTGGAGTGGGCTTCCATTTCCTTCTCCAATACATGAAAGTGAAAAGTGAAGTCGCTCAGTTGTGTCCGACTCTCAGCGACCTCATGGACTATAGCCAACCAGCCTCCTCCTCCGTCCATGGGATTCTCCAGGCTAAGAGACGGGATGTGAACACAGGCAAGAGCTGGAAGTCAGTGCAGACTCAGGCTTTGGTTTTGCTCAGAGGTCATCCCTTAGTGCTCAAAGAAAATCTCGCCCAGCCTCCTCACATTACAAAAGAGAAAGCTGAGGACTAGAAAGGTTGCAACTTCCTCATCTATAAGATGAGAGAATTGAATGAAATAATTTGTAAGGCTCCTCCCAACTCATGCTTTGAGTCCCTTGGCAAATAGAAGGCAACTATAATAACGACCAAACACCCAGGAGTCATGTTGACTCTTCTTTTCCTCATCACTCACATCTAAACCACCAGCAAAGTTTGCTGACCTTACCACTGAAACATGTGCCTTTCTGTCCTGCTCTTGCCAGGACGAGTCATCACCATCTCTCAGTGAACAGTTACATAAATCTCTGACTGGTTTCTCCACTCTGACTTCTAGCCCTTCTCCTACCGATCAGTATGTGACAGCTTGAATGATTTATTTACAGTTTCAACCAGATACACTTACTTCCCATCAATGACTTCCCACTGTGCCTTACCTGGTCCTCTCAAGCCCTACCTGAACTGACCTCTGCCTCCCTCTTTGACCAGCTCTTGCACGGTTGGTCCCCTCACTCGCTAAGCTCGAGCCTGTCTGGACTCTTATCCATGCCATCACTATGTCAGGCTTCCTCCTCCCTGTTGTAGTCAGGCTTCTAAGATGAGCCCCAACCCTTGTATTCATGCCCTTGTGTAATCCTCTCCCCTTGTGTGTAGTCTGGACCTGGTGACTTTCTTCTAAAGAAGAACAGAACAAGGCAAATGGGATGCAATGCCACAACCAAGATTAGGTTACAAAAGACTGTAGCTTCCATCTTGTGTGCTCTCTCTCTCCTCACTTACTGACTCAGAAGAAGCAAGCTACCATGCTGTGAGCTGTCCAAGGGAGAGTCCTTATGGCTGTGGATGAAGCGTGGCCTCCAGCCAACAGCCAACAAGGAACTCAGGCTGTCAGTCCAGCAGCCCAGGAGAAATTGGGTTGTGCCAACATCCATGCAAGTGAGCTTGGAAGCAGATCAGTTCCCAGTGCAACCATACAATGACTACAGCCTTGGCCAATACCTTAATTGTAGCTTGGTAAGGGGCCCTGAGCCAGAGGATACAGATAAGCCAGGCCCAAATTCCAGGCCCATAGAAACTGTGAGATAATAAATGTTTATTGCTTTAACCATGAAGTTATGGAATAATGTGTCATGACAATAGATAAGTAAGACATCAGTTCAGAGCATGTGAGCCTGCTGTTCCCTCAGCTGGAAATTCTCTTTACATCCAGATCCTCCAATCCAAGCTCCATCATTCAGCCTTTTAGCTCAGATGACCAGTTTCCAGAATTCTTTCCCTGGCCAACCCAATACTAAGCCCATTACTCTATTTTATTATATTTATCCACTTTTTAAAATTGTATTTTAGATATAGATAACATCACTGACTCAATGGACATGATCTTGAGCAAATTCTGGGAGATAGTGAAGGACAGGGAAGCCTGGTGTGCTGCAGTTCATGGGGCTGCAAAGAGTCGAACATGGCTTAGTGATTGAACAACAACAACAGCGCAAGTATTCGCTGGTATATCTGTCTTCCCCATCAAAAGAAAAGCACCGTGAGAAGAGAGGCCTTCTCTGACATGTCCACAGCTGAATCCCAGCTCCTAAAACAGAACGTGACACTTAAGAGCCTCTCGATAAGTATGTGTTCAGTAAATGAATCAATGAGTGATGAAGGAAAGGGAGTTGTGAAAGAGAGACGGAGAGAATGAAGAAGCACTAAAACATGATTTTTTAAAAGCTCTTGGCCCACCAGCCAGCATTTGTTCTCATAATTCATCCCATCTGTCTACTTGAGACACTTAAATTCTGAAGGATCCCAGAGTTGTTTGTTTCTTTCAAAAAATCACCCCACCATCTCAATTTCCCTACTTGAGTTTCCTGCAGATTTCAGCTGAATTTTAGGGTGGCAAAAACCCACATCCTCTTCCTTCTGGCTTCCCCTCTCTCTTTTCCTCCTCCATAACTCACCGACCAGTTTCAACACATCTCCTCTTTCAAGCAAAGAATATTTAAAAGATTGTAAAGCTTATTGAACTCTCACCACACAACATTTATGCTCATTAAGTGCCAATGACTCAAAAACAGATTAGTCTCTCCCGAAATTCATGTGGTTTTACAAATTAGGGAGAAAGTTTTAGGCTCAGAATAAATTGCCAAGTTGTAAAACCTTGTTATTCACCTTCAGAAAGTCTGTTTTCCTTCCTACTTGTATTTAGTCTGTAGCTTAAGGCAATAAAGAGAACCAAATCCCCCTATCCTCACAGAGAACAGAGAATAAAAGATCAAAAGTACCTTGGAGAAAAATGGGGAATTTTTGTTTATTCTTGAATGCAAATTATAAGTGAGAACTTTGCCTCAGATGGTAAAGAATTTACTTGCAATGCAGGAGACCTGAATTCAAACTCTGGGGTGGGAAGATCCCCTGGAGAAGGGAATGGCTACCCACACCAGTATTCTTGCCTGGAGAATTCCATGGACAAAGGAGCCTGCAGTCTATGGTGTCACAAAGAGCAGAACATGTCTGAGTAACTAACACTTTCACTTTCACTTTTCAACCCAGCTCTAGAGCAGAGTCAGGCAACTACAAATTGGTCTATGAGCCAAATCCAGCCTCCCCGATTTTGTGTACTTTATGAGTTTAAAATAGCTTTAAATGAATGTATATTAAATAGACAAGTAAGTCTTTATAAAAAGTTCTCAGTGTCGATTCTTAGCCTTCAAAACCTAAGAAATGTATTAGTTGGTGTTTTATCAGAAGGAATTTGTGCTTCCCTACTCTTGAGTGTCTCAACCACTGTGAAATAGTTCTTCTCTAACTTTGAAATCATTACTTGTGGCCACAAACATAATCTGCAACCTACAGCACTAAAATAATTTACTGTCAACAGAACAGTGATGTTATCAAACTCACCCACTCCTGCACCTGATTATGGGGAACACATTACGGGTAATGTGCGGGGTGATGCGTGTGGCATTGCACACAGGATCGCCTGTCAGTCAGGGCCATGAATACCCTGAGCACTTGGCGTGCCAACAACCAGCATAGGTACTGAAGCAAATGCAATGGTAGAAGACACCATCGTCACCCTGGAGATTCACCACTGACGTTTCCTGAAATAGAGAATTTAGACTCAAGAAAACCATTTTCTAGTAGATTATAAAGCCAACTAAAGAGGATAAATCAGGCAGACACTTAACCTCTGTGTGACTTCGAGAAAAATTTCTGCCTGCTCCGTGCCTCCATTTTCTTATCTGTACAATGGGGCTGACTATGGTATAACATCATAGATACACTGTGGGATTTGATCGGGACCGTATATGTAAAGTCCTTAAGTAAGTTAGCACCTTATTTGGCACATACTCTGTTCCAATAAATGGCTGCTCCTGTGCTGCTGTTTGTCGCTAAGTCATGTCTGACTCTGCGGCCCCATGGACTATAGCTCACCAGACTCCTCTGTCCATGGGATTTTCCAGGCAGGAATACTGCAGTGGGTTGCCATTTCCTCCTCCAGGGGATCTTCCCAACCCAGGGGTTGAACCTGCATTCCAGGTGGATTTTTTTTTTAATTGGAAGCTAATTACTTTACAATATTGTAGTCACTTTTGCCATACATCAATACGAATCAACCATGGATGTACATATGTCCCCCATCCTGAACCCCCCACCCACCTCCCTCCCTATCCCATCCCTCAGGGTACAGGTGGATTCTTTACCATTGAGCCACCTGGGAAGCCCAATAAATGGCAATATTGCTATCATTTTTAGCCCAGCATATCTTAACTTTGTGGCAAACGCATCCCCCTGCATATAGGCACCAGCAGGTTCACAGACATCCAAAGCGGCATGTAAATTTTAAACTTAATATGCACCTTTCTGGAGAGAGGCTCCCTAACTTCAGATTCTCTAAAGGACCTGGGACTCAAAAACTATTAAGAAACACTGAGGTTCAAAGTGAAACCAGCTGTGGCAAGTTCCAGAAGACTCTTAGTAGAAAGATATGTGCACCCCTCGGGACGCCCAGTCTGAGGGCACCATGGGAGCAGGTCAGCGGCTTCTTCTCTGTCCTCTTCACCTTCAAGACATACATCTTCTTCCAACGATTTAGAAAAGGCGAAAGAGGCAAAAGCTGAGGGCTGCACCTCTGAGGTCACTGCTCTCTGGAAGGGGCTTCCCAGTGGTGCTCCTGGTAAAAAATCCATCTGACAATGCAGAGACACAAGAGACATGAGTTCGATCCCCGGGTTGGGAAGATTCTCTGGGGGAGGAAATGACAGCCCCCTCCAGTATTCTTGCTTGGCGAATCCTCATGGACTGAGAAGCCTACAGTCCGTGGGGTGGCAGAGTCAGACACAACTGAGCAACGGAGCACACACGCAACGCATAGTGTTCTCTGGAAATCTCCTCAGGGAGGCCGTCTCTCCCAGCCTTTCCTGCTTGACACCCACTCATCATCACCCATTCCTCGTAAATTTATTCCAGACCCCTTTTCCATGGATACCTGAAATCGCCCTATTCATGCATTTACTTACATACTATCTCTGTCTACCACATAGGTTTCAAGATGATGAAGATTTGGTCTGTCTTGTGTAGACATATTTATTATGATAAATAGGTAATCAACTAGTAAAGAGACCCAGTGGTCCACAGGAAATTTCGATTCAGCTTGAATATAAACCTTAAAAGGCAACCTGGGGCTCTTGACTATACCAGGGCAGCCAAACATTCTCCTTGACCAGAGTTGCCAAACATCAGCTAAGGACATGTCAGGATACATATTATACATATTTTATGGGGAAACAGGAAAAGTGAGGGCACTCCTCTTGTTACACTTGGGGGTCCTGAGGGTATAACATCCAGGATGTTCTGACACCTGGGCTTATTTCATTTGACTGCTGCTACTCTCCTCTACTGCCCTCCAGGGTAGAGCAGCTATACTTTCAAAAGTAAAATCCTAGTTTAATGAGAGAACAGAATATCCTAGTTGAGACTGTCTTTTTAAAAATTCTTGAATTTCTTTTCATTTTTGTTCATTCAACAAATATTTATTGAGCATTACTTTGCCCCAGGCACTGGGGACTCAGATGTGAACAAGAGAGATAAATCTTTACATTTGTGATGTTTTATTCAAGACAAAGACAGTAGAACAGCCCCTCATATCTGGTTGGTTCCCCCCCTCCAACACGTTTAGCATAAAAAGTATACACACGGACATCCCTGGTGGCCCAGCAGTTAAGAATCACTGCCAATATAGGCAACATGGGATTGATCCCTGGTCTGGGAAGGTTCCACACGCTGTGGAGCAACTAAGCTCATGCACCACAACTACTGAAGCCTGAGCACCTAGAGCCCATGCCCCGCAAGAAGAGAAGCCACAGCCATGAGAAGCCCTCACACCACAGTCAGAGAGAAGCCCCCACTAGCCACAGCTAGAGAAAGCCCACACGGAGCAATGAAGACCAGCACAGCCANAACCATGGATGTACATATGTCCCCCATCCTGAACCCCCCACCCACCTCCCTCCCTATCCCATCCCTCAGGGTACAGGTGGATTCTTTACCATTGAGCCACCTGGGAAGCCCAATAAATGGCAATATTGCTATCATTTTTAGCCCAGCATATCTTAACTTTGTGGCAAACGCATCCCCCTGCATATAGGCACCAGCAGGTTCACAGACATCCAAAGCGGCATGTAAATTTTAAACTTAATATGCACCTTTCTGGAGAGAGGCTCCCTAACTTCAGATTCTCTAAAGGACCTGGGACTCAAAAACTATTAAGAAACACTGAGGTTCAAAGTGAAACCAGCTGTGGCAAGTTCCAGAAGACTCTTAGTAGAAAGATATGTGCACCCCTCGGGACGCCCAGTCTGAGGGCACCATGGGAGCAGGTCAGCGGCTTCTTCTCTGTCCTCTTCACCTTCAAGACATACATCTTCTTCCAACGATTTAGAAAAGGCGAAAGAGGCAAAAGCTGAGGGCTGCACCTCTGAGGTCACTGCTCTCTGGAAGGGGCTTCCCAGTGGTGCTCCTGGTAAAAAATCCATCTGACAATGCAGAGACACAAGAGACATGAGTTCGATCCCCGGGTTGGGAAGATTCTCTGGGGGAGGAAATGACAGCCCCCTCCAGTATTCTTGCTTGGCGAATCCTCATGGACTGAGAAGCCTACAGTCCGTGGGGTGGCAGAGTCAGACACAACTGAGCAACGGAGCACACACGCAACGCATAGTGTTCTCTGGAAATCTCCTCAGGGAGGCCGTCTCTCCCAGCCTTTCCTGCTTGACACCCACTCATCATCACCCATTCCTCGTAAATTTATTCCAGACCCCTTTTCCATGGATACCTGAAATCGCCCTATTCATGCATTTACTTACATACTATCTCTGTCTACCACATAGGTTTCAAGATGATGAAGATTTGGTCTGTCTTGTGTAGACATATTTATTATGATAAATAGGTAATCAACTAGTAAAGAGACCCAGTGGTCCACAGGAAATTTCGATTCAGCTTGAATATAAACCTTAAAAGGCAACCTGGGGCTCTTGACTATACCAGGGCAGCCAAACATTCTCCTTGACCAGAGTTGCCAAACATCAGCTAAGGACATGTCAGGATACATATTATACATATTTTATGGGGAAACAGGAAAAGTGAGGGCACTCCTCTTGTTACACTTGGGGGTCCTGAGGGTATAACATCCAGGATGTTCTGACACCTGGGCTTATTTCATTTGACTGCTGCTACTCTCCTCTACTGCCCTCCAGGGTAGAGCAGCTATACTTTCAAAAGTAAAATCCTAGTTTAATGAGAGAACAGAATATCCTAGTTGAGACTGTCTTTTTAAAAATTCTTGAATTTCTTTTCATTTTTGTTCATTCAACAAATATTTATTGAGCATTACTTTGCCCCAGGCACTGGGGACTCAGATGTGAACAAGAGAGATAAATCTTTACATTTGTGATGTTTTATTCAAGACAAAGACAGTAGAACAGCCCCTCATATCTGGTTGGTTCCCCCCCTCCAACACGTTTAGCATAAAAAGTATACACACGGACATCCCTGGTGGCCCAGCAGTTAAGAATCACTGCCAATATAGGCAACATGGGATTGATCCCTGGTCTGGGAAGGTTCCACACGCTGTGGAGCAACTAAGCTCATGCACCACAACTACTGAAGCCTGAGCACCTAGAGCCCATGCCCCGCAAGAAGAGAAGCCACAGCCATGAGAAGCCCTCACACCACAGTCAGAGAGAAGCCCCCACTAGCCACAGCTAGAGAAAGCCCACACGGAGCAATGAAGACCAGCACAGCCATAAACGAAGTGCGTATACCCACGCATCACTGACTCAATGGACATGAGTTTGAGTAAGCTCCAGGAGCTGATGATGGACAGGGAAGCCTGGTGTGCTACAGTCCATGGGGTCTCAAAGAGTCAGACACCTGAGCGACTGAACTGAACTGAACTGAGTACCCATGGTACACCAAACATCTCGAGGCCTACAGCTGTGGTTCTCAACCAGTGATTGATTGCCCTCCAGGGGACATTTAGTAGTACCCAGAGATATTTGCATGATCACAACAGGGGTCAGTACTGTTGGGTAGAGACCTCAGAAGTGGTTAACAGTCTACAGCCCACAGGACAGCTCTTCACAACAAAGAATTATCTGGTCTCAAATGTCATGAATGATGAGGCTAAGAAGTCCTTACAGTCTAGGTCTATTAGTAGACCCAGGCAGCATTTTAAGAAATTAAAAGACATGCAGCCATGAAATTAAAAGATGCTTACTCCTTGGAAGGAAACTTATGACCAACTTAGACAACATATTAAAAAGCAGAGACATTACTTTGCCAACAAAGGTCCGTCTAGTCAAGGCTATGGTTTTCCCAGTGGTCATGTATGGATGTGAGAATTGGACTATAAAGAAAGCTGAGCATTGAAGAATTGATGCTTTTGAACTGTGGTGTTGGAGAAGACTCTTGAGAGTCCCTTGGACTGCAAGGAGATCCAACCAGTCCATCCTGAAGGAAATCAGTCCTGAATATTCATTGGAAAGACTGATATTAAAGCTGAAACTCTTCTACTTTGGCCACCTGATACAAAGAGCTGACTCATTTGAAAAGACCTTGATGCTGGGAAAGATTGAAGGATGGAGGAGAAGGGGACAATAAAGGATGAGATGGCTGGATGGCATCACCAACGCAATGGACATGAGTTTGAGTAAACTCCGGAGTTGGTGACGGACAGGGAGGCCTGGCATGCTGCAGTCCATGGGGTCCCAAAGAGTCGGTCACTACTGAGCAACTGAACTGAACTGAAGGTAGCATTTCTACTGTCTCAATTTTTTTTTTTTTTAATTTTTATTTTTTATGTTATCCAGCATTAAAAATCTCTAGTAAACATTTGGAGTTTCCTATGCTTGAGAATTTTCCACATATTTCCCACCCTTCCTTGCAACATACAACTTCAGCCCACCAATCACATACCTGTAGGGCTTCATGGAGAACAAAGAGATGAGAAACAAGACACCAGGTGAAAATCATTTTTTGACAAGAATTGAGTGACTGGCTTTTATGAACAGCAGAAGTGAGATTTCTGGCATCCTGAGCCCAATATGAGCTGTGGTCTTTGCACTCAACAGCAATGATGGGGCCTCAGCCGACACATTCTCGTGATGTGGTTGGGAAGTGGCTCTTGTTCATAGATAGAGCCTCCAAGTGTGACTTTAACCTCTCAGAAATCCATAAAATATCTAATATGCTTTTTAAGCCCACTAAAATGATTCTGTTAACTATTTTCACTGTCTGATAATAGTGAACGGAAACATGTTCATGGTCAATCTATGATCCAAAGATGATATGTTTATATTCACTTGGATCTCAATCACTCGCTCACCCAGTCACTTTATTTTGAAGTGAGAATCACCTTGACTGCTGACATAGTAAAATATCCTAGTGTGCACTGCATGGGGAAAAAAAAACACTGCAGAGATTTAATAACTTCATCAACAGCCAAAGAATAAACCTTGCTCTCATCCTATGAAGTAGCCGGTATCTCCATCCAGCCAGGAATCTGTCTGTAAATACTACCAATGTGCTTATATCCCTAGTTTCCAAGCACAAGAAGTAGGAGTCATAAGCCATCTATGCAACCTTTCATATCAAACTTAAAAAGAAGAGAGAGTAAGATAATGAAAGAGTGAGAGAGAAAAGAAAACCTCAATAAAGATTTTAAAGCCAGGCTGTCTTTGAACAATCTTGAAGTTTAGTTCAAGTGGCTGTAACTCTCAGCTTGCTGAGGATCTGCCCTATGGCAGGCAAGGAGGAAAGTGATTCCATGGAAGATGCACCCCATTTGTCTTTGCTCCTTTGGAGGAGGGCTGGTATACCAATCACCATCCCATCTTCTGCTCACCAGCTTATCCTTTGCTAGAAGAGAAAATGGGAGTAGAATTCTGCTCATTGTCCATGCAGTAGTAGGATAAGCACAGAGGTCATGATTGAAGAAATTAGTTTCATAGCAACAGTCCAATCACCCAGAAAACAGGGCCTAAAATCACAAGTATACACAAAGCAATGGCTGCCACTCATGCCTCATACGCGGTGCACCTGATACACTCCTTGCATTCTCTCTAATCTCCAATGGCTACCCAATAAGGCATATTAGCACCATTTTATAGGTGAGGAAACTGGCTTCTAAGAGAATATGTGATTTGCCTAAGATCTCACAGCAATATCTTAGGAGAGTCTTCTGAATTCACAGCCAATTTTTTTTTTTTTTTTTTGCTGTATCATGAGTCATCTCCATTCCCCTCCAACTGCACCTTCAAATCCTCTCCTCACTCACTAAATGACAACATTACACTTTCAGTCAAAGAATCTGGACAGTCATCTCTCTATCACCCCAGAAGTGACAACAATATTTTGACTGCAGTGGAAGATCATTGTACAGGCTTATCCACTGAGATCCAGTTTCTTGTCCTGGTCCCTGGCACCAAATACAACCAAATACCTATGTGCTTTGTACACTCCCTTCAGTTTCCTAGGCTTTAACATCCTCATTTATAAAACAAGGGTATTGGAACAAAAGTCTTGAAGGATCACTTCAAATAGTTTATTTATTTGTTTGATAAAATGCTTCTTACTAATTGTGTTGATATACTCCCCAAACACACACTCAAAGAAACACACTTGTGCACGTACATAAGCTTTACCTAATGGATTTATCCATTAGCTCAACGTATAAAAACTTTCTCCCCCTGAAACATAGACACAAATATTCTGTCTATAGAAAAATATTCACCATCTCTATAGAAAAATATTCACCATTTCCTTGGCCTAATCATAAGGCCAAGGAGAAGCTAAGAGAGACCAAAAAAAAAGAAAAAAATTGAAACTGCAGTAAATTGCATTTGTATTTTTTCCCCAAGATTTATTCTCCTTTTCCTTTGTATGTATAAAAGATTATTCATCTCTGCCCATTGGCACGTGCTTGAGTTGCCTCCCTGGAAGAAATATACCTCTTTGTCGCACTAATAATGGATTGGTCACATGTCTTACTTCAGCCAGTAGGATGTGAGTGAGCAAAATTTTGTGTGAATGTCTGAGCAGAAGCCATAAAATAATTGCCTGGTTCATGACTACCTCTAATATGGAATCAGCATGTTCTAGATAGAGACTGAAATCAGCCTTGACCCCACAGTGAGAAGATATCTGAGGCAAAGCTGTAGCTGACCAGCAGTTGACATATAGCATGAATAAGAAATAAAACTTTTAGATGGTAAGCCATTGAAATTTTGGATTTGTTTGTTATAGGAGCATAATCTGTCAAAGTCTGACTGATAAAGCAATTGTATTCAGATACAGTCAATCCTTATCATTCACCATAGCTGTGTTCTATCAAGTTGCCATGAATATTGAATTAGCAAATACTTGCTCATTGCTCTTAGCTTAAATCCTTCAAGCTCTGGTCAAAACATTTACATCAACAAAGTATTATGCAAGCTTGCTTTATGTTTCTTTCTATTTCCAGACACCTTATTAAACATATGTTGTTGATTCATTAACAGTGAAGTCACAGACAACTGCAGTGTAACTCACACCTGAATGAAGTTTATCTAACATGTATTTTCTTCATAAGGCGCCTTACTGCCTTCTCACACATAGGAACCCTAGACAACATTTCAGCCCTGTGACATGTTAAACAGCCAGCTCACCAACAAGCATAAAAATGCAAAAAACATGGCACTAAATAGACCACCAAAGAGACATTTGTTCATTATGGGAGAGTTAAAACAAGAAGGCACAGAATCTTCTTGTTCAAACTCAGTTAGGTGACTCGAATTCTCACTGCTTTGTACCTGTCCACAAATGTCCATGAAAGCACAGCCAGTATTGACTCAGAGGTTACAAGTCAACAAGTTTATTGCAAGCAGGCGAGTTCACAAAAATGAAATCCACTAATAAGGAAGCTGCTCTGTACTCACATGTGCTACTTCACCTAATTCTCAGAACAACTCTACAAGACAGGTATTTTTATCACATTATTATTTTGCAAAAAATAAAAGTTGAGATTCTGAAGATGAAATAACTTTCCCAAAGACATAACTAATTAGTGTTAAAAACCATGATCTAAACTTCAGTTGCCTCTATCAAAAGCCACAGTGCTATTCCTTTTGAGTCACCATATTGCTTCCCAGAAGATGAAAGACCTACCTGTGACACCAGCTCTCAATTCCTCCACCTGAATTTCAAGACCCTGATTACTTGTTCCTTGTGGCCTTTCTCACTTTCCATCCCTCCAGTCTTCAACAATCAATTTCTTCCTAGTGAAGAGTTCCTCTCCTATTTATGACCAACCATTACTGCTAGTTCTTCTTCCACACTTAATATGCTCTTCTGACAAGCATCTTGTTCATATTTTAAAGCTAATTAGGAACTTGGGGATTATCTAGTTCAACCTGATTGTTTTCAGATCAGACCCAGAGACTGTCATTGATTTGCCCAATATTAATGCGAGCCAGAGGGCTTCCCTGGTGGCTCAGCGGTAAAGAATCCACTGGCTAATTCAGGAGACAGGGGTTCAATCCCTGGGTCAGGAAGATCCCCTGGAGAAGAAAATGGCAACCCATTGCAGTATTCCTTCCTGGAAAATCCCATGGATAGAGGAGCTTGGAGGGCTACAGTCCACGGGGTCAAAAAGAGTTCGACACAACTTCGCAACTAAAACAACAACATTGAGAGAGTCAAAACTTGAACCCAGATCTACTGATCATTAGGAATTTATCCCTAGGATTGTTTCACTCTTCCTCCATCCCCCAAAGCAATTACTTTCCACCTCAGAGCAATCAAATGAAGCAGAGGAGGGGCAGGAAGCATGAGAAAGGAAAGCAACGCTACTCAAAGGTGACTTCACATCATTTCAAAGGGCTCTTAGGATGGAGACAGGGCTGACAACTATGTCTGAGGGTCAGGCAACCTCCTGCTCTCAAAGACTCCAACCAGCCACTGAAAAGTAATCGCTTAGCGCTTCTAGGTTTTGAGTTTATACAGCACCTTTCATCTCTGAAACTCAAGGCTCCTTCCAGACATTATCTCGTTCTTCTTCCCAGAACACAAGCAAAGAATGGTTGCAAGTATCATACCCATTTTATTGAATGTTAGAAAAACGAAACCTTGAAGACAATAAGCGATTTTCTCGGAACTAGGCAAAACAAGAACCTCATTCTGCAGAAGCAGACAAATCTTCACTAGCACCAAAGCTCAGCCCTTTCAAATCCCAGCCTAATGCTCATAAACAGTTGTCTAGAAATGAGACAGAAGCAACATGACTAGTGTTTGTCAGAGACTTGCTAGGTGCCAAGTACCTTACATATAAAGTATCACTGATACTTGACATCCATCCTGTGAAATAAAAATCGTTATTTTCATTCTGCAGACAGGGAAAGTGAGGTTGAAGGAAGATTAAGGAAGAAGTTGCTCAAAGTGGAAAGTTGCATGACTTCATCACGGCTCTCCATGACCTCAAGGCTGGCGTTGTTTATGAAGATGCACACAGTCTCTCATATGTGCAGAGCACTGTGCTAGGCCCAGGAGACAGACAGTGAAGCACAGGATGAACCCGTGCAAGAACGTGTTATCCGCCAGGCACCAGAGGCCCAAAGAGAACTAGGACACCCTACTTAACACTCTACTGAAAGAGAGAAGAGAAGCATGTGAAAAACAGTTCAGAAAATGTCCTTTCATTTATTCAGTGACTTGTTCCTGAGTGTTTCCTATGTGCCAGGCACTGGGCTAGAGGCTAGGGATCCATCAGGAGGAAAAACACAGTCCTTGCCCTCACATTGCTGGCCACATGATTGCCTAGAAACACTGCGTATCCGACAACTCAGGGCAGTCACAAGAGAAAGAGAACTTTGTGTTTTATCTCAAAGTCATGCAAAATTGTCATCCTACTTTGTATCAAGATTCATTTTAAGGTTGCTATATATTTCCTTATAATTCAACAATTAGGTCCCTTGCCTATTTTTTCACAATTTCTCAGGAAGAGTTGAGACTTTGGGATGAATAACTCTTAGCACACCAAACGGTATCACAGGACACAAGCCCAATTTAAAATGTCTGATCCATAGTCACAGTTCAATTCCATCAAGGCTGCTTTGGTTGAATGTCCTCAGTATCTCTTATGTGCTAAGCAGTGGAGAAACAGAAACAAAACCTTGTATCCTGGAGAAGACAAACTCAAATGATTTCTATCCACTGAGGCCAGAGTCATGCTCAAAATCGCCACAAGGGATCAGGGGAGTAAAAGAGGGGATACACAGCCTAGGTTAATAAGTTCTGGGGTCTTTTCATATTTGCACATTATAATCACACAATAAAGTTCTTCACTGATAGGTTCACTTCAATTTTGCCCTAAGCTTGTGACTCTTTGTTTCTTGCAAAGGACATGCTCACAGCTAGGCTTGCAGCTTGCTATTAAGACACAGACATGGGAGGTCTGATTTCTGGACCCAGGTGTCTGACTAAACATTTCTCTGCAAGGCAGCCCAGTCCACCATCCATCTGTCCCCCACCCTACCTTGTGGACATGCTCTTTAGCAGCACCTACAGGAGAAATCTCCTTCCTGCTGCCCAAGCAAAGAACGTTTCTCACGCAGTGATTTTATGGATTTCTCTGCTCTTGATTTCTCTGGTTGTTAATCCTATTACCTTCTGGGTTGGACTGACAGCTGCTGAAAAAAAGGATTTCCTCATGCCTCTGGGAAATAAATCCTCTCTCTGGCTAAGGCTTCTTTCTATGTTGCCATAGCCAGAGCAATTGAAAACACAACAAATGAATCCTCACATTCTATCTACATCTAAATCGTTTTTTTTTTCTTCCTAGTTATAAACTGGTCCCCAAACCTCACTCTGCCTGCCTGCATTTTCTGCCATCATGTATATTCATATTCAACTAATATTTATTGAGAACTGACTAAATATCTCTCATGTTTATAAATAATATTTAATTGTGTCCCTGGATAGCCCCGGGAGGTAGATTATTGTTATTTCACAGACAGGTCCCCAGTGACTGAAAGAAAGCTACTATCTCTGTTACTAATCAGTGGCAGAGTTTCCATGATTCCAGCTCAAGTCTCCAAACTCCAGGGCTCCTTGCTCAATGGCATTGTCTGGACTTCTGGATGGATGGATGGATGGAAGGATGGACTGTTAGATGGATGGATGAATAAGATAGATAGATGGATAAATAGAAATAGAGAGATAATTTTTTTTTTTTTTTAAATTCTAGAGGCTCACCCTGAAACTACTGAATCAGAACTTCTAGAGTCTTGGACAGCTATCCTAGCTGTTTCTGCAAACTGGAATTTACAAGCCACCACAGGACACTACGTGCAGTTTCGTCTGAAGCAAATTCTTCATTTCAAGCACACAGGCTGGGCAGTGGCATAAGCAGTGTGCAGAACTGCCCACCCCCAAGGGGGAAAAAAAAAAAAAAAGAATGATGCTAGCATTGCAAAGGGAAGATATGTAAAATGCACTGTGGAAAAGAGGAAGAGCGGATAGAAAGAAATCTTTGGGTAATTTCTCTGTGTTCAGAATGGAGCCTGGGAGCACCAGAAGAGAATCTGAATAAGAGAGAAATTAAAGTGAAAGGCAAAGACTTTGCAGAATTCTTTGCCTTGTCTTTTTTTCATGCTGTTTCCCTGACACAGGAAGACCTGAAATGGATAGAAGAGATTTCACAAAGCTGGTGATGAATAGAGATATGTTTGTTTTATGCATGGAATTTGGAATGATGGACTGTTTGTCCCTACCTTTTCCCACCCAAAGTTATTTTCAATGTCAAAGTCAGCCCTGGATAAATTGTTTGACGCATCCTCAAACATCCTGAAGTTATCCCACTGCAAAGGAATGGAACTGTTACCAATAAACCCACTCCCTGTTCCAGAAGGCCAGGGTGAGGCCATGGACGGGAAGTATCAGGTTTGGCGCCTCGAAGAAATGGACCATCAGTCCTGCCACTCACAGTGTTGACCCCAAATATTGTGAAGTAAGAGTCTGACTTTTCCCCCATCCCCAGGTCCCCTCTTCCTCTGCTCACGGACCATTAGCCCTCTGCAGCTTGCTGGTGCTTTCTCTCAGCCCCTGCCTATGGAGAGAATTCTGCATGCAGAGACATTCTTCCTCTCTCCATCCGACTCTGCCATGCTCCTTGCCTCCCTGCAGAAGCCCTCCACGCCCCCTCCATTGTTGTTGCTCTAAGAGGGCTGTGTCACTCCCCTCCAACTTGTTTGCCACCAGACATCTCATCCTAAATTGTAAATATCCCATCTACCATCTTCCATCCACTTCCCTTGTGTGGCACGTGGTACAGCCTTGGCCCCCTGTGACACTTGGCCAGGGCACCATCCATGCCATTCCTAGGGGGCTACTGGTGGCAAGCTCATGCTTACTTTTAACCTCTCCAGGCATTTATCCTTGCCATTCTCTCTGCCTGGAATGACATCCTCAGCATCGATACCAGGAGATCTACTGCAGTCGGCCCATGACTACGTCATTCTTGTTCTGCCTGTGGCCTCAGGGAGCAACTCTGTGTCCAGCAAGTAAACAGGTGTTCAAGCTTATATGTTGAATGAGTGAGTGACAAGTGAGGGAACAAGAGAGAATGAAGGAATCCTGGAAGAGCCAATACCTTCTCTCAGCAGGCTTCTCCAGGTCTTGAGGGACAATGCCACAATGGTTCCTCTGTGCTTCCACAGCACAACAAATACCCTCTGCTGTCACTTTATCAAGCCACATGGCATTGGACACTAGCCTCCCTTCTTGAGGGCATTCTGCACCTTATTTTTATACCAGTAGCACATAACACGGAGAAGGCAATGGCACCCCACTCCAGTACTCTTGCCTGGAAAATCCCATGGGTGGAGGAGCCTGGTGGGCTATAGTCCATGGGGTCGCACAAAGTCGGACACAACTGAGTGACTTCACTTTCACTTTTGACTTTCATGCACTGGAGAAGGGAATGGCAACCCACTCCAGTGTTCTTGCCTAGAGAATCCCAGGGACAGCGGAGCCTGGTGGGCTGCTGTCTATAGGGTTGCACAGAGTCGGACACGACTGAAGCAACTTAGCAGCAGCAGCAGCAGCACAGAACAACCACCTAATCCATAATCACTAACAACTTAATTGTAGGCACCCATTTGATCTACTTATATTCCCTCACCTCTTTCTACAGCTTTGCCTAAGTCCCCACCTTTCACCCTATTTTTCTTACCTTCAGAAGATTCTAGACCTTACTCTCTTATTCTAGGATTACAGGCTTAAATGTCTTCCCCAAACTCTTTCCTCTGCTCATTCAAACCCTATACTGTTCACAGCTAGCAGACTCCATCTCCTGACCCTCTTCACCCTTCAGAAACACCTTGCCCAGGTCATATACAGGCCTCTTTGGCAATGATCATGCTAAGCGTCACGGCAACAAGTTTTGAGTTCCAGAATGAATCACAGGTACTTTATAGAGAACATAAATATACTCATTTCTGTAATCTCCCACACAATTTGGAAAGACAAGCAACTGAGGCACAAATGGGTTAAATACTTTTCTCAAAGACCAGCAGGTGATAAATGATAGAGCCAGTGTTTGACCCTGGCCATGGTTCATTCACTCATTCATTTACAGAACAAGTATTTACCGAGTGCCTAGTATTTTTTCCAGACTTTGACACTTTGGGGGGAAATCATTCGTCTGGCAAACATAACCAATTCTGCTGTTTAGACAAAACAAAGGCAGACAAAGGAAAGAAACCAGAAGGGATTATAGACTAATTGACTCAGAATCACAACCATGCAGGAAAAGGGGACGAAGGGGGGAGGCAAGTTTCAGGTGAGATCTTTGAAAAGAGGAGAGTTCTTAGGGAGTAGCTTCCCTCCTCGGGGGCTCCTGGTTGAGTGAATTCCCTGAACTGAGGGACGAGTGTCGAGACTTGTTTTATTGGTATTTACAAAAGTAGGTTTTAAAGGATCAGCGATTTGCAGATTCCTTTTGGATGTGTCACACCCACCTTTCGTTCATCACCCAAAGAGAGCGGGGAAATGTGAAGGCAGAGACTTTGAAAGCCTGGAAGCTGCGAGAGTGGTGACCTGAGAGTCCAGTGGATGTTTTTTCCCAGGACTCTGTTTTCTCCAGGAAGCAGCCGTGCCCTGGGTAGGGGCTTCTTTCCCTCTCTCATTTTCCAGGCAGTTAGGCAATTAACCCTTTCAGGCTATACTCAGTCGGGGTTAGAGCTTAACAGAGACCACCTCTCTTCTTCGGCAAATGCAAGTAGCAACAGAAACTGCTCTGTTCATCTTGCACCTGCCTCAGTGCCCAGCACGGCACCCAGCACCATGCTGATAAGAGTTTGTAGGAAGCAAGGGAGCAGGGGAGAGAAGAAAAGGACGAAGGAGAAATGGAAACCAGGGACATCTGTTTGAGAGTTTACAAGGTAGTATTAATAGAACGCACTCAAGGGTTCTGGGTTCAAATTCAAGTTTTGGTAGTTGTCTGTACACCTGAGCATGTCACTCAGACTCTTAAGAGTCTCAATGTCTTATTCAGCAAAGTGGAAATAACAGTGCCTATTTTATCAGGTCCTTTGGAGAATGAAATGACGGTGGTTTGGATAATGCTTTGTAAAACTGTCCAATTGTATATGTTAAAATTGTTATTGACAAATGGTCTGATAAGAAAGAAATGTATTTCGAAGGATTGCTGTCAGAATTTGAAAACAGAGGCTTTTACCAGGATGTTTTCTGGCTTAGACAGGCCGTGTTTCTTTTCTAAACACTCTCACTTCAGTTCATTTGCTCAGTCATGTCCGACTCTTTGCGACCCAATGCATCACAGCACACCAGGTCTCCCTGTCCATCACCAACTCCTGGAGTTCACTCAGACTCATGTCCATTGAGTCAGGGATGCCATCCAGCCATCTCATCCTCTGTCGTCCCCTTCTCCTCCTGCCCCCAGTCCCTCCCAGCATCAGAGTCTTTTCCAATGAGTCAACTCTTCACATGAGGTGGCCAAAGTACTGGAGTTTCAGCTTTAGCATCACTTCTTCCAAAGAAATCCCAGGGTTGATCTCCTTCAGAATGGACTGGTTGGATCTCCTTGCAGTCCAAGGGACTCTCAAGAATCTCTTCCAACACCACAGTTCAAAAGCATCAATTCTTTGGTGCTCAGCTTTCTTCACAGTCCAACACTCACATCCATACATGACCACTGGAAAAACCATAGCCTTGACTAGATGGACCTTTGTTGGCAAAGTAATGTCTCTACTACTACTACTACTACTACTAAGTCACTTCAGTTGTGTCCGACTCTGTGTGACCCCATAGACGGCAGCCCACCAGGCTCTGCCATCCCTGGGATTCCCCAGGAAAGAACACTGGAGTGGGTTGCCATTCCCTTCTCCAATGCATGAAAGTCAAAAGTGAAAGTGAAGTCACTCAGTAGTGTCCGACCCTCAGCGACCCCATGAACTGCAGCCTACCAGGCTCCTCTCTCCATGGGATTTTCCAGGCAAGAGTACTGGAGTGGGGTGCCATTGCCTTCTCCAATGTCTCCAGGTGACCAGTAAACTCATAGCCTGAAAGGTGTGATATTTAAATAAGAAATGTTTGGAGTGTGGATCAAAAAGAAAAACTCCAGCATACCACTATCCAGAGCAACACAGCTTGTGTTGGACAGTGAGTGAATTCAGTCACTTCCACCTGTGTGGAGCATTTACGATCTATGGGACTTTCAGAAGCATACTGATAAGGACCAGAGAGCAAAGATAATTTAGGATGCATGTTGGTGGAGGAGGATGAATTGTGAGATTAGGATTGACATATATATACTATTGGTACTATGTATAAAATAGATTAAGTAGTGAGAACCTACTGTATAGCACAGGAAACTCTAAGTGCTCTGTGGTGACCTAAATGGGAAGGAAATCCAAAATAAGAGGATATATGTGTATGTGGGGCTTCCCAGGTGGTGCTAGTGTTAAAGAACCTGTCTGTCAATGCAAGAGGCCTAAGAGACGTGGGTTTGACCTCTGGCTGGGGAAGATCCCCTGGTGGAAGACACGGCAACCCACTCCAGTATTCTTGCCTGGGAAGTTCCATGGACAGAGGAACCTGGCAGGCTACAGTCCATGGGGTCACAAAGAGTTGGATATGACTGAAGCAACTTAGCATGCACACACATACATGTATAGTATAGTTAATTCATTTTGCAGTAGGGTAGAAAAAAACAACATTGTAAAGCAACTATACTCTAATAAAAAGTAATTTTAAAAAAGGTGCACATTGCGTCCCATGATGCTCAGTCTGCTTCCTCCCCATGCCTGGTTTCTTGGTGTGCCAAATAAGAGATCTGATAGAACAGGCCCCAAGAAACTCCCTAAATACTTTCTACCACGACCTTTTGCATGTAATTCTCCAGTGCCAGAGTTCAAAGGGTAACTGTGATTACCTCTTTCTAGACGATTCTTCTGAGGTAAAGCTCTCTACTAGGAACCCCAAACTGATGATAACCCCAAACAACGGCGTTTAAGCAATTCACAAAACACACTCTAATGCATTTGTTAACTGGACCCTCACCACCACCCTGCAAGGTAGTATCCTTCAAGCTATTGACAGAGGAAATTAATTGAGTCGTACAGGCAGCTAAATTATTTGCCCAGGTCAGTGAGAAAGAAATCAGCTGGACCAGAGCATGAAACCAGATTTTCTATTTCTAAACATAAATTCTTCCATCCCCTCCACTCTGCAAGAGCATTGTTTGACTAAGAGACTGAAAAACGTAAGCTTGGGGAGGCTGAATTTAACCAAAGAAGCAGGTAGAACTGCTCTGCAAGCCTGCAGATCCTCCCCAAACACTCTCAAGCCCAGAGTGGGTTAAGTCTTCCCTGGCTCGGTCCCAACAGACATTAAATTCACCTGTGCTTGCTCTGAAATAAATCAGTGTCCCTATCTGCTGCTGCTGTTGTCTGGAAATAATGTAAATGCAATGGGCCTGCACTGACATTGTGCTGCCCTGGAATGATCCACATAATAAATTGTCCCTTAATGCTGTTAAAGAGACGTTTTCCTCTTACTCAGGAGCTTTTGAGGTTGGACTGGGCGACTCACCCCGGGAGGAGGAGGCAGTGATGCTTGGTCCCTGGGCCCAGTTATTCTTGTGGCCTCTCCCTGCCCTCTGGCTCCCTGCATTGCTAAGCTCAAGGATGCATTTCCCAGCCCCCAAGTTGAGCCACAGGACTTGCTGGCAGCCTCGGTGGGTTTCACCGTTCGTGATTTGAATCATTGTGCTGTATGGGATGCAGTTCTATGTTTACTTATTTGGATGCTTGAACACTGAGGAAAACTGGCACTCCTGGGCCACGCCATTCATCATTTGGAAAAATGCCAAGCTGTTTCCACAGAGGACAGAAGGCATGGGTCTCCCCTGCAGGAAGCCACTGCTGCTCCTTAATTGTTTGCTAGAGGAAGAATCAAGAGTAAAATTTAAAGTAAATGGCTGGCCAGGATGGACTAATTCATCAAAGCATGTTTCCAGCCAGTAGTCAGAGCGTGCATCAGCCCCCGGCGCCACCACCTTCTAGGAGAAGGGGAAGCCAGCAGACCTCCAAGCAGATGAAATCATTAGGAGGCATTCGGCAGTGCTTGAAAAGCAAGGGGAGAGGAGGCGGGGATTTCTGTGCACGCTCCCTTTGGCCACATGGGGAAACACCAGTTGTCTGTGACCTAGTTATCTGGGAGAGGAAGCAGGGAACTCACAAAACTGTTCACTGCATGGGAACCCCATCCTTCAAGGCACCTTGCGTGCTGAGAAAACAATTAGAGCTTCTTAGTTTGACTCTATGCATTTCGCTTAGAAATTTTCTGGTAGTATTAAAGACAAATCCACTTAAGATCACTTAAGAAAAGGGGGATTTTACAAGGATACACTGTGGACAGAAAATAAAACCCAGGTTCATTAGAGATTAGAAGTGGGAACAGTAAAGCTTACAGAAAATCATCAGCATCTCCTCTCTCTGTGTCTGTCTATTTCTCTCAATATGTGATCCCTTGTCCAAGCAATGTTTCTCTGTGAAGTCTCCTTGCTTTTAAGCATGCAATCATGGATTCATTCAGTAAGTATGGAATCCTTCCACGTGGCTGGCACTGTTCAGGAGGCTGGTGACGTAGCAGTGAAAAAATTGGGCAAAAATCCCTGCCCTTGTGAAATGTACGTTGCAGTGGGGAGCCAGACACCAAACAAGATAAATAACTCCAGTGTGTTAGAAAGAAGTGAGTGCTTTAGATCAAAATGAGAAATGAAACTCTGGGAAGGCAGTTGAAGGCTTGTATAGGATGGCCATGGGGAAAACTCACTGACAAGGTTATTTTTAATAAAGATGTAAAGGGAGGAAGAGAAATAGCCCCACAGATGACAAGCAGAGTGCACTGGGCAGAAGAAACAGCAGGTGCAAGGGGCCTGGGGTGGTTCACAGAGAAACAAGAAAGCCAGTGGAGGGGGTAGGAATGAAAAGAGGAGGACTAGTGAGAGACGAAATCATAGTCATGGGTCTGAGTGACAAAAAACCCTTAAGTCATTGTGAGGACTTTGGCTTTTACCCCAAGTGGGATGGGAAGATCCAGAAAGGCCAACTCAACTTGCGTCACACCATGGTCCACCCGATCCAGGGGTTGTTTGTTACTGATCACTTACAGAATCAAAATCTTTGTCCTCAAAAGAGAGAATCCAAGAGACAATGTCTGCAAGTAGAGTCATCCTGAGTTCTCAAGAATTACCCAAGTATCTATACTGCTAAATAAGCTAAAGTCTCGCTAGGGATAATCGGTGTCTGTATAGGAGTGTGTCATTTCTTCCTGTTTCTCTCCAGAATGAAGAACAGTGCATTCAGCTAGTCTGAGTTCAGGGGTGGAGACCCAACTATTGCTCTCAGTCTCCCTGTTTCTCTTTTTCTCTCTCATCCTACTTATCTTTCTTTTCTCTTCCACCTTCTCAGAATACTTGAGAAAGAGTAGAGGCTACAGGAAAAGATTTAGTTTCTGAGAGAAAGTGCCCAGCATGGCAAACACGATGTCTCACAGAATCTTTGTTGAAGGAATGAATTGGCAGGTGCCCATAAGCTGATCAGGGCTTTTCCAGTAGCTCAGTGATGGAGATGTGGGTTCAGTCCCTGAGGTGGGAAGATCCACTGGAGGAGAGAAGGCAACCCACTCCAGTATACTTCCCAGGACAGTCTCAGGGACAGAGGAGCCTGGCGGGCTGCAGTCCGTGGGGTTGCACAGAATTGAACAGGACTGAGCTTGTGTGCAATAAGCATACTAGGACCTCAAGAAGTAGAGATCCCTTTTGAACATTCTGATTTTCTAGAAAGATTTTCACATCACATCTCACACAAAAACAAAATTAGAATATGTTTATTCTCAGCAATCTTCTCAGCCAGAAAGTCCTCAGATGTGGCAGAAGGATCCACGAGAGTTGCCATGAGCAGTAGTGAGGGGTGCCAGTCGTGTTACTATGAATAGATGCCGTGCTGAAATTGGACATGTTTTTCCATAAATTAGAATGAATTCAGTATTAACCCCCAAATATCATTATTCTCACTCCCAGCATTCTAACATCCTTTTATGAGTGGAAGAAAACAGTGGGGGTATGGCTGGACTACCCAAACTGCACTTAACCTCAGGTGTGCCTTGCATACAAATGCCCCTCACTCTCATGTCTCTTGGTGGAAAATCGCATGAGAGTGACTTCCATGGGAAACCAGACGGTGCAGGAAGGTACTTATTTGCAGATGACACTTCCTTTTCAGATGCCAGCCACAAGCACAGGCATGTTCTAGAACTTTCTTCCCCTTGTTCTAAGAGTACTGAACTCATGGAATGACCAAAGAGACAAGGATCTTTTCCTAAAAGTGATTTGAAAATGTTTTATGATGCTGTTCTCGTAATGATATGCAAGAAAGTTACCATCTGTAGTGAAGCCATGGCTCTTCACATGGAAGAGGAAATGACTAAATATATATTTACATATCTCTCATGAATATGCATTTTGTAAATGCACAAATATGTACAATTACTTGATAGACTGTTTTGGTTCCTATCTTTCGAATATTTAATACAACTATAAATGTTTAATTCATATTTACTGGGTTGATTGAACAGTTTCCAAATTATGCCAAGTCTTGCTAGAAACGAGATTGAATGTTTCTAGCATATTGTGCAGCGGGACTTGGCCAGCAGCATCCACGCTGACTAGTATAATGATGGTTTTCTTATAAAGTATATTGAACAAAGCTGTTGGTGAAAATTGGCTTGCTGACTCTGGCTTAGAGAATGGCGCTGGGTTTACATTTCCCAGTTGTCTTGCAAGCTCCTGGTAATTTGGCTTCTCTGTTACCTCTTTGCAGCTCCTTCTGCTCTGCCCCTCATCACTCAGCCATAAACAACCCACATTCCACCCGAAGTCTCCTCCGCAGCGAACCCCAGGCCCAGCACGCTCTCTGCATAGACATCAAGACTTTGCTCTCACATCACTTTCTCCGTGAGGCTTATCCTTACCAACCCATTTAAACTGCATGCACCACAAGCCTGAGGACACCTGATGACCTCTTATGTGCCTCTATTTTCACTTTTCGCACAGCCCTCACCTCTCACACACAATATTATTTATTAATTTTAAATGGTCATGAGTTAGAATCTGTCCCTATCTTTTTGCAGTGCACGGTAAATACCATGAGAGCAGAAATCTGTTTTGCTCACTAAAGCATCAGTCCCTAACGTTTTTGCACCAGGGATTGGTTTCGTGGAAGACACTTTTCCCACTGGCTGGGTAAGGGGCTGTGAGGTGGTGCCAGGATGATACAAGTACTTTACATTCATGGTGCACTTTATTTCCAATCTAATGCTGCTGCTGATCTGACAGGAGGTACCAGTCCGCAGCCCAAATATTGGTGACTCCTGCACTAAAGGACCCCAAAGGCTGATACTTCCTAAGTGCTCCAGTGAAAGAAGGAAGGAAAGTCAAGAGACAGGAGTTCAAATTCAGCATGGGAAAGAGACAAGGCCAGAACAGAACAGCAGTAGAAATATCCCCTGAGCACAGGTAGAGACCACCTGGGTGACTATCAGGAGAGCTTGTCTAAGGGATAACTTCCAGCCATCTGTGTAGGGGGGCTTTGTCGTCATATCATGTACATGCAAAATGGGAGTTGTAACATCTCTTTCTGTGAGTGATCTGAAAATTAAATGGGGGTAAAGTAAATGAAAATGTATCATATATTAGAACAGAAGAAGAATTTAAAAAGGAGCAGATTTCTCATTAAGTAGAGGATTATCTTTTAGGGTAATGCATTCAGCCAAAAGACAGGAGAGATTATCAAAGTACAACTACTGCAGCAGACGTATTCTGCAATAAAAGTATTAGGGAAAACCACATCTCCTTGGGGTAAAGTGTTGCACATACCCAACAGCAAATAAGAAAGATTATCACCGCAACTATAGAAAAAGAGTAGATGAAGATGTTAGATCCTAAAATGTGTGTTTTCAGCAGTTTGTGACAGACTGCATCATATTCATGACAGAGTGAGAATTAACGTAGTACCTCAAACCCAAACTAAAATTAAGGCATCATTAAAACGTGGAGAGAAACTGTATGCAATTGAATGGGACAGGAACACAATGTGAGAAAAACAGGGAGAGAGAGAGAGAGAACAAAGAATAAAGGTTAAAAGGAGGCAGCTGGGACTTCTTGTCTGTCCAGTGGTTAAGACTTTGCCTTCCAATGCATGGGGTTGCAGGTTTGATCCCTGATTGGGGAGCTAAGACATGCCTAGCAGTCAAAAAAACAAAACATAAAAAAAGAAGCAATTTTGTTACAAATTCAATAAAGACTCTAAAAATAGTCCACATAAAAAAAATAAAATAAAAAAAAAAAAAACTTTAATAACAAGGAGGGGCTATCCCAGAATCAGCGTAGAGATAGCCTCCCTAACTCTCCTGTCTATGAATGTCACCAGTGTCCTGGTGAAGAAAATTGGTGATGATCACTGAAAGCACACACACTAGTTATAAATGAATATTACTTATAGCTTGTCATACATGGGCTTGAATGCTTAAAGGATATTTCATGAAATGCAAACAGCATGGGTTCGGTTCTGCCTGCTACTGCTGCTGCTGCGGCTGCTACTAAGTAGCTTCAGTCGTGTCCTACTCTGTGCGACCCCATAGACAGGGGCCCACTGTCTCTGGGATTCTGCAGGCAAGAACAGTGGAGTGGGTTGACATTTCCTTCTCCAATGCATGAAAGTGAAAAGCGAAAGTGAAGTCGCTCAGTTGTCCCTGACTCTTAGCGACCCCATAGACTGCAGCCTACCAGGCTCCTCTGTCCACAGGATTTTCCAGGCAAGAGTGCTGGAGTGGGGTGCCATTGAGCTAATCATATATGCCCTAACTACATATTGTATTACTAATTGTATTACTTAAGTAAATACCAGCCTTTGATTTATCAGAAAGAGATATCTGAACTAAATGGAACTGAACAGTCAAACTCCTGTTACCCTTAAAGGCAGGAGTACTTTCATACTCTCCAAGTGGCATTATAAACTGGTTAAAAGGAAGCACACTTCTGGGAAGTCATTTTGCAATTATTTCTCAAAGACTGTAAAAACGTTCATAACATTTATCCCTTGACTCCTCTCTCTCCACTCTTGCAATATAACTTCTGGGAATACAGTCTACAGAAATGATACAAGTCCCTGGAGAAACAAAAGTGATTTGCTCGCAGGTATCTGTGACTGCAGTGTTTTGCATAGTAAAAAATGAAAAACAACATAAACATTCAATTATTTTGGGTATGGTTAAGTAGAGTAGGATGTTTTCTTTTTGTTTTTATTAAACTGAGTTTATGGAGGTAGAATTTACATACTGTTTTATACATTTTGAAAAATGTGTACAGTTGTGTAATCACCACCACTGTTCAGATATAGAACATCTTCATTATCTTAAAACGTCCCTGGAGTAGCCAATCCCAACCCCTGGGATCCACTGATATGATTCTTTCCCTATAATTTTGCTTTTCCCACATCATTATATGAACAGAACCATAGGGCACATAAACTTTATGTATGCTTCCTTTCACTTAGCATCATGTATTTGAGATTCATCCAAGTCGTTGCTAAGTAGCGATTCATTACATGAATGTGCCAAAATGTGTTTATTCATTCACTATCCATTTGATTTAAAAAAATTTTTTTTAATTTTGAAATAATTACAGATTCATGATCTATAAGAATTCATCATCTGTAGTAAGGTCTTGAAAGGTTCCTGTACCTTTCTCTGAGATTTCTCCCATGGGTATACCTTACGTAATTATATCAAACAACATCAACACCAGGAAAGAACCGCAGTGCAAAGCATGCATATAGCATGCCCGCGACAAGTGTGCCATGTTGTCACGTGTCGACCCTGATACACACCACTGTAGTCAAGCTGCAGAACTACCCTGTCACAATGACCTCTCCTGTTTCCTCTGCATAGTCATACACCGCCAGCTTTACTTCCGTCTGCCCTCTCTTATCGATAAAATAATAGTTTTAAATATTTCCTGCTTTGCCATCCTTGATAACCACATCAGACAGTGCTATAATTTTTGTTTCAACCACCAAACATAATTTAGTAATCTCAGGAGAAAAAGGAAAGTCTGTCGTATTTAGACATGTCTTTACTCTTTTGTTATCTTTTCTTCCTTTTTTAATCTTCCAAGATTCCTTTTTTGTCTTTTACTTTCCTTTTAGGGGAATTCCTTTAAAGAATTTCTTTTGCTGGTAATGAATTTCCTTAGTTGCCCTTCACTTTAGAATATTTTCACTTCGCATTCTTTCTACCAAGATTTTCTGTCGACTGTGGTTAATAATGTTTATATTACATATTCAAAGAAAAGGACTGAAAGGAAATAAGCCAAATGTCAACAGATACTGAGTTAGTGAAAGAGAATGATGAAGTCTTTCTCCTCTATCTTCCAATGTTTTATAGACTAGCAACATGAGATTAAAAATATAAATTAAAAGAATAACAAAAATGATTCAGTCAACCAGACATGTAAAGCAGAAGCTCTTTTAAAAATGGAAGCATACTTTCCAAATGCAAGAGACTGCCATTCTAAATAAAACAAAAACAAAGCAAGGAAGTAAAGAAAACAAAAATCACTAATAAATAAACAAAACGAGACCTGCAGAGGATTCCCTTCCAGAATGACTGTGTTACACATCTACGAAACTCCACTGTAATCTTCATCCTTTATGAAGTACCGTGGCACTAGTGGTAAAAAAAAACAAAACAAAACAAAAAAAACCTTCCTGCCAAATGCCGGAGACGTAAGAGACGCAGGTTCGATTGCTTGGTCGGGAAGATCCTCTGGAGGAGGGCATGGCAACCCACTCCAATATTCTTGCCTGGAGAATCCCCATAGACAGAGGAGCCTGGCGGGCTATCGTCCATGGGGTCATATTGGGTCAGACACGACTGAAGCAACGATCAGCAGTTATTTGAATGAGGAGAGTAATATGGTCAGTGGAAAGCACTTGAACGGAATCATCAGAGAAATAAGCATGTATTCTCTGGCACAAACGAGCAACAAATTGAAATGGATACCAATAGTTGGCTCAAAAATAGTCAACTGCAAGTATGCCCAATGTACAAGCATTTTCCCTGACAGAGTCACAGGCTTGCTCTGCATTGTTCCTCATAGCTCTTCAGAAGTTACCAGATGCAGTTCAAGCTAAAATAACACAGCGAGGTACAAGTTAATTACATAGTTACCAGCAAAATCACACACTTTTTTTGCAATAATAATGTGGCAAATAAATACACGCTCACTCCACGGGAAATGATGGCAATTATCAAGAACACATGTTCACACCATCATATTGCTTACTGATAATTGTGCAATTAACCAATGGCAGCCAGCATGCTAAAATGGATATTTATTCTTCTTTGAGCTTCACATGCTATGCAGGATGCATGTGAAAAGCACATATGGGGAGTTTCAAGGGTGAAACTCAAGTGTGGGAGCATTTTTTGTGGCCACACCTCAGCCTCCAAATGTTTCCAGAAGGCAGCTTCTGCTTTTTAATAATGTCCATCTATTTTTAACCAATTGCCTAGCACACAATTAATGCTCAATAAACTCTTTGTTAAATGAACTAATAAAAGGTAATAAAAGACTTATGTGATGTGAGTAATCCAAAACGAACAAATAAACTTAAAATACTTTGTATATTGGTATTTTGGGAGGAACTTTGGATTTGAAATCAGAAGTTCCTAATCCAAACACTGAGTCTACTGATGGCTAATTAAGGAATTTCAAACAAATTACTTTCAGTCTTTGAATTTCAGTTTTCTCGAGTATAAAAGGGAAGTAAAGAAGTTTGTATGTGACTCAAATGAGATACTATGTGTGCAAACCTTTGCAAGCCAAACAAACATTATGCACATAGGAAATAGTCTTGGTAATGTGTTCCTATTTCAACAGCAGGAAATCCAGACCTATCTTCAAAGAGGTATGTGTTACCTAAGGATCTCTCATCAGCAGCGAAAGAGAGAGAGTGAGAGGGTCAGCACAATAATTAATCACGAAGGTGAGAGAGTAGCATAGAGGAATCCATGATGGGTCATCTGCAGAGAGAAAGAGACACAAAACAAATGTTGCATGAGATGGCTCCAGTTCAAAACCAAGTCAATGGCAGGAAGCTCCTAAAAATATAAAAGCAGTGTGATTTTGTGAATTTCCACGTCAGATGGCTCAATGGTAAAGAACTCACCTTGCAATGCAGGAGACGCAGGAGCCATGGGTTCGATTCCCAGGTCAGGAATACCCCCTAAAAGAGGATATGGCAATCCACTCCAGTATTCTTGTTTGGAGAATCCCAAGGACAGAGGAGCCTAGCGGGCTACAGTCCATGGGGTCGCAAAGAGTTGGACACAACTGAGCAACTGAACACACACATATGTCACATACATCAGTTCAGATGATCTATATTTCTCATTTCAGCGAACTCATTAGGGAAAAACAATACTTTTCAGATAATAAGAATTAAAAAGAATAAGCATCTGTGGACATTTGTTGCCTACAGACCAACAGTTTCTGTAGCTCTTTAAATTTTTGCTTCATGCCATCAAGAACAACACACTGAACCTTAAGTTAACTGCAGTCAGAGAACCACATCTAGAAGAGGTTCTATAAGCTGGAAAGGATTCCTCAGCTAACTTGCTCTTATTTGTTGCAGTTCACCCACACAATAAGACTCTTTCATTTAATATGAATGGATCCGAAAGTCAGTTGGTTAATTAAAAATTTTGTTAATATATATAAATATATTGTATCAATAAATGTTTTATTATAGTTGAAAATACATAAATGTTCAATTGGTGACTCATTTAACTTAGGGGCCAAGTTTTCCCTTTACAGGTCTGTGATTGAAGACGTAATCATGTTTCTGTAAAATACACCCATTTTGCTTTGTCTGCTAGTCCTAATCTTCCCCTGAAGTGGAGTGATAACTTAAAATACTGGGGAAGAAATTTGAGTACAGATTTCTTATAGATTTATTTATAGATTTGTATGGATTTTTAAATTAATTGTTTACAGTTTCCTCAATTATAGCTAATTCAATTATCAGGAAGTCTTTATCAAGACTTTCCAGAACATCCAGTGTAAGTTTCACAGACACATCAACTCTCTTTTTGTACCCATATTTCATTAGTTTACATTAATAATTAACTAACATAATAAAAATAAATGATATAGCTCTCATAAATTTATGCACAAACACAACCAAGTACAGAATTAAGTACCAAATGTCTACCTTGCCTTTTCTGACAAGCGCAGAAGCACACAATAAGAAGAAAGCCTTTCTTTTGTTTTAATTTAATTGTAATTGGAGGATAATCGCTTTATAATACTGTGTTGGTTTCTGCCATACATCAACATGAATCAGCCACAGGTATACATACGTCCCCTCCCTCTTTAACCTCCCTCCCATCCCCCACTCCATCCCGCCTCTCTAGGTTATCACAGATTGCTAGATTTGAGCTCCCTGCACCATACAGCAAATTCCCACAGGCTCCCTATTTTGCATACGGTAATATGTGTGTTTCAACGCTACTCTGTCTGTCCCTCCCTCTCCTTCCCCGACTGTGTCTACAAGTCTGTTCTCTACGTCTGCATCTCCATTGTTGGCTGCAAATAGGTTCATCAGTCATCTTTCTAGATTCCATATATATGTGCTGCTGCTGCTAAGTCACTTCAGTCGTGTCTGACTCTGTGCCACCCCATAGATGGCAGCTCACCAGGCTCCCCCGTCTCTGGGATTCTCCAGCAAGAACACTGGACTGGGTTGCCACTTCCTTCTCCAATGCATGAAAGTGAAAAGTGAAAGTGAATTCGCTCAGTTGTGTCTGACTCTTCATGACCCATGGACTGCAAGCTAACAGGCTCCTCTGTCCATGGGATTTTCCAGGCAAAAGTACTGGAGTGAGGTGCCATCGCCTTCTCTGATATATGTGCTAATATACAATATTAGACTCAAATACATTCCTTTTATGGCTGAGTAATTTTCCATTATGTATATATAACACTTCTTTATCTATTCCTCTGTTGATGGGCATCTAGGTTGCTTCCATGTCCTAGCTATTGTTAATAGTGTTGCAATGAATATTGGAATGTCCATGTCTTTTTCTGGAGAAGGCAATGGCACCCCACTCCATAACTCTTGCCTGGAAAATCCCATGGACAGAGGAGCCTGGTGGGCTGCAGTCCATGGGAGTGCTAAGAGTCAGATATGACTGAACGACTTCACTTTCACTTTTCACTTTGCTGCATTGGAGAAGGAAATGGCAACCCACTCCAGTGTTCTTGCCTGGAGAATCCCAGGGACAGGGGAGCCTGGTGGGCTGCCGTCTATGGGGTAGCACAGAATCGGACACAAGTGAAGTGACTTAGGAGACTTAGCAGCATGTCTTTTTCAGTTATAGTTTTCTCAGGGTGTATGCCTAGTAGTGCTATTTCTGGGTGATATGGTAGTTTTAGTTCTAGCTTTTTAAGGACTTGCTGTACTGTTCTTCATAGTGGCTGTATCCATTTACATTCCCATAACAGTTCAAGAGGGTTCCCTTTTTTCCATATCCTCTCCAGCATTTATTGTTTGTAGATTTTTTGATGATGGCCATTCTGACCTGTGTGAGGCAACACCTCTTTGTAGTTTTGATTACTGTCTGAGCTTTCTTTCCTTTCCTTGTCCACACAAAATCACTAGAGTTTGGAATACATTTGGGGACATATATGTACTTGTTTAATTAATGAACCTCAAAGATTTGGTGGCTGAGAAGAACTGGAGAAACAAGGTGCTTTAAAATTCATCAGCTACAACAACAAAAAAATTAGTCTTGGTTTTCAGGGTAGTAATCAGGCATTACTGTAGGAAGTAATCAGACATTATATGCTTCACTATAGCCACCTCAATTTTCTTGAGCAAAAGCAGAAGTCATACTTCTAAGATCTTCAAGTACTTTATCAAGGGTAAGTATTCATATTCTCTTACCCTTCAAACAATATAGGATCAGTATTTTCTCAGTTCCGTTGATACTAGATAGAGCTATTGACTCTTTTTTTTTATGGCACCATAAAACATGTTGTCGTGAAATAAAGGTTTACTTTGCAACTGAGAATTCATGGGCAAGGCTTCCTGCTGACTTCTGAGAACCTTGAACAAGTGTGTCACTGCTGTTGTTGATGGAGATATTTTTAGAACGAATTAACTATCTTTTACAGAGTACACATACACACACACACACGCACACACACACACACAGAGAAATGCACGTGCTGTTGAAGAAAGAGAAAGTGTACCATGCACACATGAGTAATTAGATTTCTGCTAAATTAAAAGTTTGCTGAAGTTACGATTTGCACTGAGACAATCTGTTTCCATTCTGCTAACTTCTGCTCAAAGCAGCCGCTGACCATAAAACCATCTTGCTTTCTTATTCCCCAGAGGCTAGAGAAGATTTTTGTCTCCTGGTAGGGAAAGGAAACTTTGCCGATTTTCTTCTGTGCCTGTGAAGAACAGACAGAAGACAGAGAGTGTTCGAAAGAAGATATTCAGCCAAGGAACTTAAGCTCAAGATAGTGACTTTGTGGTTCTTCATTCCTTTAACTAAAAGTACAGCATTTGAGTTTCAATGTCATGAGGTTGTGAAGTAGGAAGGGAACTTTGTGTTCAGCTAGGCAGCGAGGGATCATGAAAAAGAGACGGTCTCCGGAGTCAGGATTTCTAGACTTGAGTTCCATCACGATCATTTCCTAGCTGTGTGGCTTTGGGCAAGATGCTCTATGCCCTTGGAGGCTCATTTTCCTCATCTGTAAATTGGGGACAGCAAATGTCAAGGGTAACGTGCTGCCTTCCCCACCGAATTGGATCGAAGATTCCGGGAGCTGTGAAACAGGTATCTTTGAACTGTAAAGAATTAGAGAAATGGACTTTGTTATTGCTACCCAGTTTCACCCCCTTTTTTCCAAAAAAGAAACAGGGACCTAGAGAGAGGAAAGGACTTTTCAAGGTCAGCAGCCTGACTACCACCCAGAGGTCTGCTCCCAGGTCAGGAAACTTCCACACAAAAGTGTGCAAAGAGCCTTCCAATTATGCAAATTTCTGCCAGTGGAGCTATGTTCATCTAAGATGTCAAATTCAAGCCTGGGGAGCCAGTCTCCTCGAAGCCAGCAGTCAACATTTAGATGGCTAACCTCAGAGTGTCCAGGCTTGTACTTTTTCTTACTTTAAACCAAACCATTTAATCAAAGAATTGGAGCATTTCTTTTCCCCAGCCACCTCATTCTCAGAATTACAGTTGCTGATACAAGTGAATGACTAGTTCCAGTTTGTCTAAGACTTTCCATCTTTTAACACTGAAAGTTCCTAGGAACCTTTTCAGCCAAGAGTAGACTGAGACAGTTAGACACCCTCAATTTCCACTTTTCGCTGAATGTCTATATTGTGCCATACACTTTGCTGAGTACTTATATTCTTCTTATTCATTCCAAAAATTATGTGGGGCAGGTACAATTATTTCCACTTCACAAGATGAGGAACCCTGGTTCGGGGTGATCAAAATCATGTCTCACGTCACACAGCCAACATGCTTTGGAGCCAGGATCCAGGGTGTTTTGAATCTAGAGTGTGTGTTTTACCAGCACAGGTCACTGACTCTCAATATGTCTTGAACATTCTCAGGAAGAGGAGAAGAGTGGACTGCTTTTAAACCAGATTGTTTTACGATCAGCCAGTCATCATGGTCCTGGACGGATCGGAAGCAACCATAGTATTTAAACTTGAGAGTCAGGTGTGTTAGTGAAAAGACAGATAAGAAGGGGTCAAAATCTCAGTTTGAGTTTCTACCGCCTTGCTTCCTGACTTTACCTCTTAAAGCCTTTTTTCCTTATCATACAAAGTGGGGATAATAAAACCTATATCAACGCAGTGAGACTCAAAGTAAGTGTTATAAAACACACTTTGTAACCAGAAAAACATTAGTAAAAAGAGGTTAACTTGTTCACTTCAGTTTAGATATGGGGTTACTATAGAAAGCTAAATACTCTATCAGCCTCTATTTTTTATTTCCCAAAGTGTATCCCCACTGTTGGCATCTTCCAAAAATTCTGCACCAGACACGTGTGGTTGCCTACACAGCAGGCATTCTGTCCCTTTCTCATTTTAACAGGATCCTGATTTCCACATGGGACCAGCACCCTTTGTGATTTCTAATTAGGCTTTATCCAACAAGAGCATGAGTCAATCAGAATCAATAAGACAAGTGTTAGAGCATCTGAGAAACTAAAGTTCCCTTCACCTTCCCTGGCAAATCTGTCTCTTTCCTACTGGATATTAAGGACAGCTGGAACCTCTAAAGCTAACACAGGTCTTGGAAATATTGAATGAAGGACAGGAGAAGAGCCCACATACCATGGAAGCAAAACCCCAACTGGAAAGGGAAATGGAATATTGATCGTATCAGTTTAGCCTAAAGTCAAATCACGTACAAATTCCATGTCTGCCTCTTAATGGCCAAGTAACCTTGGAAATGGCCATTAATTTCTCTGAGTTTTTGTTTCTTCCTCTGTAAGAGAGAGATAGTTCATAAGGTTGTGGTGAGTGTTCAATTAGACGAGAATTGTCAAATGCCTAGAATAGGACCTGACAATGAGTGAGTGCTCTGGCGCTAGTGGTAAAGAACTCACCTGCCAATGCAAGAAACCTAAGAGACATGGGCCCGATCCCTAGGAATGGAAGATCCCCTGCAGGAGGAAAGGGCAACCCACTCCAGTATTCTTGCCTGGAGAATTCCATGGACAGAGGAGCCTGGCGGGCTACAGTATGCAGGGTCGCAAAGAGCTGGACACGGCCGAAGCACCTCGGCCCACATGCACGCACAGCTATTGAAGGCTCTCTCTCATTGCCCTGCTCCTAGAGGAGAGACCAGGGCAGTGATGTTATAAGGAAAGACTCAAAAATGAGATTCTTATTTGGAGTCTTATAAGAAGCAAAGGACTTTGCTCATGCTACTTTGTGTAATGTTATACCTCTGCAAAGAAAGGGAGGAGGGGCACGCTAGGCTACATGATTTCTTACTGCCTTATTTTCATATCTGTTTGCATAGTTCAATTTGCATGTTAATTTTCCTATTGAGTCACTTCCCAAGAACAACCCTGGACCAATCCCAGATGTAGCATAATATGCTTGTGTGTATTTGTGCATGTGTGTGTGTAATATAAAGTGTGTATTTGGGGAGAAGGCAGACATAATCCTGATAAATATGTGGCTAGAAGGTACAATTTCTGATTATAGCCATCCCAAACCTCCTCATTTCCAATCTCTTTGACCATACACTAAGGTCTTGGTCTCAGTGTAGGACTGTCTAATCTTAGCAAACGTGAGCAAGAGAGAGACAGAGAGATCTTATTCTTAGGAGGGACAAGCTCTTCAGGGTCTTCTCTTTCTGCCCAGATGTGTCTTGGAAACCCAAAAGCCCAGCTGACTTCTCTTCAACAAGAGCAGTAGATAAGGAAGCAACATGTCTGCCCTGCTGGAACACCATCCAAAAGGAAATCCTCTCCACGCCTGCAGGAAGCTCCCAATATGACATCTGGCAAGAGAACACAGGCAGCGAGAGGCAGCTACATTTGAGGGCAGGAGCACAAAATCAGAAACTTGCAGGCAGCTCTGCCTCCACTGTGCATTTCCCCTTCCCCAGCCCCAGGCCCCTGCCTGTAAAGCGGGCTCTCCTAGATGAAGAGGAGCAAGAAATGATGTCAACATCAGCTCTACTGCGCCCAGCACAATCCTGCAAGCATGCGTTCTAGACCCATGGGACAATAGGAGGAGTGGACCCAGCAGGACTACGATAACCACCCCAGTACTCCTTCCAGAACTCCTTTTGTTTCACAGGATCTTTTCTTTCCAACAAAATCTTCTCTATGTGATATTACCAGGTAAACCCAGTCATTCTCTGCTCCCAGTCCCATAATTCTCAAAACGTCCAAAAAGTCCTAATGCATGATTGTTTTCCATGCTTGTCTTCCCTGCCAGGTTGTGAGTCTTCATTTGAATGTTTCAGAATCTTCATCAAACCACCGAAGAATCAAAGTTCAAAACAGACATAAAGCACAGAAGTAGCAGAGATGTATCTTAGCTGTGAGCTGCCCCACTTCCTGCCATTAGAATAGATGCTTAGCCATGGGACCCACTTTCCAGCCATGCAATGAACATGTGCTTGCCTTCTCCAACTATTTTCCCCCCAGAGCTGCACAGCACACTTGCTGAGAGCCCCATGTGCTTCTTCAGTGCAGTGGCCCAGGCCAGGAGGGAAGCTATTGTCTGTCAGGAATATCACAAGAGTTGCAGGTGCTGCTGCTGCTGCTAAGTCGCTTCAGTCATGTCCGACTCTGTGCAACCCCAGAGATGGCAGCCCACCAGGCTCCCCAGTAAATGCTTGCCCTCACACCTCAGTGGTCAAGTCCTACTTTTCTCCATATCCATTCTTAGTATTTGGGTCTAAGGCGCCAGTGTTCTGTACCTTTCTCCTGCACCCTATAGTCCATCGTCCATCAGCAGCCAGAATGCACTTGCAGAAACAGGAATGAGATAATCATGTCACTCTTCTATGTTAAAACAGCTCAATGGCTTCCATCACTCTGAGAACAAAATCAAAACTGTCTACCAAGGACCCACATGACTTGTCCAGCCTCCCCAACATCCTCTTGAGCCATTCACTTCCTTTGCTGTGCTTCAGCTCTGTTGTTTGCAAACATATTCATTTTGTTCTTTCTTCAGGAACTTTGCACTGCTGGCTCCTCCTGCCTAAAATCTTCCCCACCCTATGTCTCAGTTCTTGGGACTGTCTTCTCTTATTTGACTGTTACTAAGCTTTCTACTTTCTGCCACAAACACATCATTTAGTTTAATTCTCTAAATAATATTTATTGCCCATGCTCATTCTTGTGTTCAGTTGCTCAGTCGTGTCTGACTCTTTGTGACCCCATGGACTGTAGATGCAAGGCTCCTCCGTCCATGGGATTCCCCAGGCAAAAATACTGGAGTGGGTTGCCATTTCCTCCTACAGGGGATCGTCCTGTACTAGGGATCAAACTTGCATCTCTTGCCCTGCAGGCAGATTCTTTACCACTGAGCTACCAGAGAAGCCACATATAATATATCTTCGGTTCAGTTCAGTACAGTTCAGTTGCTCCATCGTGTATGACTCTTTGCGATCCCATGAATTGCAGCATGCCAAGTCTCCCTGTCCATCACAAACTCCTGGTGTTTACCCAAACTCATGCCCATCTAGTCGGTGATGTCATCCAGCCATCTCACCCTCTGTCATCCCCTTCTCCTGCCCCCAAACCCTCCCAGCATCAGGGTCTTTCCCAGTGAGTCAACTCTTCGCATGAGGTGGCCAAAGTAAGGAAGTTTCAGCTTCAACATCAGTCTTTCCAATGAACACCCAGGACTGATCTCCTTTATCTCCTTGCAGTCCAAGGGACTCTCAAGTCCTCCCAACAACACAGTTCAAAAGCATCAATTCTTTGGTGCTCAGCTTTCTTCACAGTCCAACTCTCACATCCATACATGAACACTGGAGAAACCATAGCCTTGACTAGATGGACCTTTGTTGGCAAAGTAATGTGTCTGCTTTTGAATATGCTGTCTAGGTTGGTCATAACTTTCCTTCCAAAGAGTAAGCGTCTTTTAGTTTCATGGTTGCGATAACCATCTTCAGTGATTTTGGAGCCCAAAAAATGAAGTCTGACACTGTTTCCACTGTTTTCCCATCTATTTGTCATGAAGTGATGGGACTGGATGCCATGATCTTAGTTTTCTGAATGTTGAGCTTTAAGCCAACTTTTTCACTCTCCACTTTCACTTTCATCAGGAGGCTTTTTAGTTCCTCTTCACTTTCTGCCATAAGGGTGGTGTCACTGCATATCTGAGGTTATTGATATTTTCCCCAGCAGTCTTGATTCCAGCTTGTGCTTCTTCCAGCCCAGCATTTTTCATGATGTACTCTGCATATAAGTTAAATAAGCAGGGTGACAAATATACAGCCTTGACGTACTCCTTTTCCTATTTGGAACCAGTCTGTTGTTCCATGTCCAGTTCTAACTATTGCTTCCTGACCTGCATATAGGTTTCTCCAGAGGCAGGTCAGGTGGTCTGATATTTCCATCTTTTGAAGAATTTTCCACAGTTTATTGTGATCCACACAGTCAAAGGCTTTGGCATAGTCAATAAAGCAGAAATAGATGTTTTTCTGGAACTCCCTTGCTTTTTCCATGATCCAGCAGATGTTGGCAATTTGATCCTTGGTTCCTCTGCCTTTTCTAAAATCAGCTTGAACATCTGGAAGTTGACAGTTCATGTATTGCTGAAGCCTGGCCTGGAGATTTTTGAGCATTTCTTTACTAGCATATGAGATGAGTACAATTGTGAGGTAGTTTGAGCATTCTTTGGCATTGCCTTTCTTTGGGATTGGAATGAAAACTGACTTTTTCCAGTCCTATGG
>SJYA01002080.1:499378-534760 GCA_006410615.1 Neotragus moschatus
TTTTCCTATTTGGAACCAGTCTGTTGTTCCATGTCCAGTTCTAACTATTGCTTCCTGACCTGCATATAGGTTTCTCCAGAGGCAGGTCAGGTGGTCTGATATTTCCATCTTTTGAAGAATTTTCCACAGTTTATTGTGATCCACACAGTCAAAGGCTTTGGCATAGTCAATAAAGCAGAAATAGATGTTTTTCTGGAACTCCCTTGCTTTTTCCATGATCCAGCAGATGTTGGCAATTTGATCCTTGGTTCCTCTGCCTTTTCTAAAATCAGCTTGAACATCTGGAAGTTGACAGTTCATGTATTGCTGAAGCCTGGCCTGGAGATTTTTGAGCATTTCTTTACTAGCATATGAGATGAGTACAATTGTGAGGTAGTTTGAGCATTCTTTGGCATTGCCTTTCTTTGGGATTGGAATGAAAACTGACTTTTTCCAGTCCTATGGCCACTGTTCAGTTTTCCAAATTTACTGGCATAGTGAGTGCAGCATTTTCACAGCATCATCTTTCAGGATTTGAAATAGCTCAACTGGGAATTCCATCACCTCCACTAGCTTTGTTCATAGTGATGCTTCCTAAGGCTAACTTGACTTCACATTCCAGGATGTCTGGCTCTAGGTGAGTGATCACACCATCATGATTATCTGGGTCAGGAAGATCTTTTTTGTATAGTTCTTCTGTGTATTCTTGTCACCTCTTCTTAATATCTTCTGCTTCTGTTAGGTCCATACCATTTCTGTCCTTTATCAAGCCCATCTTTGCATGAAATGTTCCCTTGGTATCTATAATTTTCTTGAAGAGATCTCTAGTCTTTCCCATTCTGTTGTTTTCCTCTATTTCTTTGCACTGATAGCTGAGGAAGGCTTTCTTATCTCTCCTTGCTATTCTTTGGAACTCTGCATTCAGATGCTTATATCTTTCCTTTTCTCCTTTGCTTTTCACTTTTCTTCTTTTCACAGCTATTTGTAAGGCCTCCACAGACAGCCATTTTGCTTTTTTGCATTTCTTTTCCATGGGTATGGTCTTAATCCCTGTCTCCTGTACAATGTCACAAACTTCTGTCCATAGTTCATCAGGCACTCTGTCTATCAGATCTAGTCCCTTAAATCTATTTCTCACTTCCACTGTATAATCATAAGGGATTTGATTGAGGTCATACCTGAATGGTCTAGTGGTTTTCCCTACTTCTAGTGGTTTTCTTCAATTTCAGTCTGAATTTGGCCATAAGGAGTTTATGATCTAAGACACAGTTAGCTCCCAGTCTTATTTTTGCTGACTGTATAGAGTGTCTCCATCTTTGGCTGCAAAGAATATAATCAATCTGATATTGGTGTTGACCATTTGGTGATGTCCATGTGTAGAGTCTTCTCTTGTGTTGTTGGAAGAGGGTGTTTGCTATGACTAGTGCATTCTCTTGGCAAAATTCTATGAGCCTTTGCCTTGCTTCATTCTGTACTCCAAGGCCAAACTTGCCTATTACTCCAGGTGTTTCCTGACTTCCTACTTTTGCATTCTAGTCCCCCATAATGAAAAAAACATCTTTTTTGGGTGTTAGTTCTAGAAGGTCTTGTAAGTCTTCATAGAACCGTTCAACTTCAGCTTCTTCAGCATTACTAGTTGGGGCATAGGCTTGCATTACTGTGATATTGAATGGTTTGCCTTGGAAATGAACAGAGATCATTCTGTCATTTATGAGACTGCATCCAAGTACTACATGTTGGACTCCTTTGTTGACCACGATGGCTACTCCATTTCTTCTAAGGGATTCCTGCCCACAGTAGTAGATATAATGGTCATCTGAGTTAAATTCATCCATTCCAGTCCATTTTAGTTTGCTGATTCCTAGAATGTCGACATTCACTCTTGTCCTCTCCTGTTTGACCACTTCTAATTTGCCTTGATTCATGGACCTGACATTCCAGGTTCCTAGGCAATATTGCTCTTTACAGTATCATATCTTGCTTCTTTCACCAGTCACATTCACAACTGGGTACTGTTTTTGCTTTGGTTCCATCCCTTCATTCTTTCTGGAGTTATTTTTCCACTGATCTCCAGTAGTATATTGGGCACCTACCGACCTGGGGAGTTCCTCTTTCAGTATCCTATCATTTTGCCTTTTCATACTGCTCATGGAGTTCTCAAGGCAAGAATACTGAAGTGGTTTGCCATTCCCTTCTCCAGTGGACCACATCCTGTCAGACCTCTCCACCATGACCCGCCTGTCTTGGTTGTCCCCACATGGCATGGCTTAGTTTCATTGAGTTAGACAAGGCTGTGGTCCATGTGATCAAACTGGCTAGTTTTCTGTGTTTATGGTTTCAGTGTGTCTGCCCTCTGATGCCCTCTCACAACATCTACTGTCTTACCTTGGACTTGGGATATCTCTTCACAGCTGCTCCAGCAAAGCGCAGCTGCTGAGCCTTGCCTTGGATGAGGGATTTCTCCTCACTGCTGCCCTCCTGACCTTAAACTTGGAGTAGCTCCTCTCGGCCCTCCTGTGCTCATGCAGCCGTCTCTCCTTGGACATGGGGTACTCCACGTGGGAGAGTAATAATATATATTACTGGCTTTTAAATCTATTGTCTTATATATTTATGAATTGTCTGTCTCCTTCCATAAGAAAACAAAATTTATAAGAGATCAAAAGCTTTAACGCCTTCATTTAAAGTGTATCCCCCAGAAGCTACTACATTGCTTGGCAATGTCAGTCAGTATTCCTCTAATGCATTTCTGAGTGAAAGGCCAAGACTCAAGCTTAAATGAATGCCAGCATTTCATAACTACTGTTCTTTAATCTATTACTAAGCGCTAGTGGATTGTTAATGCCCCCTCATCCCAAATCATCAAAGAGTGAAGAGAAACTTCTTAAAGAAGTGATTCTGAATCCCAGTCTCACCACTGACTCTATGATTCTGGACAAGTCTGAAACTCTCTGTGTTGATTGTCACTTCTAAAATGGAGGAAATAGAAGAAACAGAAATACCTGCCTTATGGAGATGATGCTGATGAGGTCAGTAAGTACAGGTTGGGTGCTCTGAACAGTACCTGGTCCAGATGACCAGTGCAGAAGTAGAATTCATAGGATCTGGCTGTTTCAGATATTGGAGGAGTCAAAGATAAGAGATTGAGAATTCAAATCTGGTCAACTGAAGAAAGGATTCACACATAACCACATGTCAACATGGCAGATGCTCAGGGTACAAAAATGCACCCAACCTGTACCCTTTCTTGAGGAACTCGAGTTCAAATAGGAAAAATCAACAGAGACTAAAAATAAGAAGTGATGAGTGTTATCTTGGAGATATGAACAAAAGGCTATAATTCACAGAATGGGATTTGATCCCTTCCAATCATACAAGGTTTGCATAGACATAGCAGAAAGAGTGACAGCCTCAACCTTTGAATTGAATCCCTTACAGTGTGTCCCAGAATGCTGGTGGGGGTACCAAAATTATGCCAAAACTATCGAAAGGAGAATTAGGTGCTAAAAGGACAATTTCACCTAGGCAAATACCACGAGTCTACCTTTGCTCTAAGCCCCATCCATCTCAGGTCTAGCTTAGTCTCCTAAAGTGTCTGTCTTTGTTGGCCAAAGCTAGTTTACAATGCTAAAAGACTAAACTCATCAGAGTGGAAGACAAAACAAACCTGGATAAAACTGGCAACTGGAAAGACTAAATCATAAATTATAGTCCTGGTCATACAACTGTATTAACGTTAGTCAACAGGCATTAATTAAGTTCCCAGCATTAATTAAGTTCCCTACATTACACTGAAAGCTGGCTATACCCTTGGAGTGAGTAACTTCCCTGGCTTGAATTTTGTTCTTTTCTCAAATCTCTAAGGTGTAAAGTTAATTGCATTTGTAAACATTTTAAAATTCTTTTCAATTGTACAAAGCACTTCCTTGCTGCTTTAGGAGAAGATATAGCCACAATTTCACCTTATCTTAGTGATGCATTGTTAAAAACGTTAACATTTTGCTCTATTTAAATAGTGTACAGCTATATTTTCTTGAAGGCTCCCGTCGGCTGTGTGCTTCTGTCTGCTACTTCAGTGTTTCGGTCATGTTCACACTGCTAGTCTGTCCACTGTCACTTTTCCCAGTACTCCATATATCTCCCCCTAAAAACTGTTCCCTTAATTCTAATTGTGCTGCTTCTAATCAGAGAGCACCTAGACACTAGATAAGCATGTTCACAAGAATTGTTTATCAAAGGGAGACCAAGTGTCCTGGAATAATCATTAAGACTTCCCTATTTCACTGACAAAAGTGTCTAGGTTTGTACAGTCATATATGTATATAATTATCCGATTTATTTATAAAAGCTGGGAAACAAGAGAAGAATAGAGGTGAGAAGTAACTTTCCCAAGTTCACAGAAGTGGTGACAATCGATTTTGTTTCCTGGGATCTTTTTTCAGTTTTTCAGAAAGGCTGGGAATGGTCAGGTTATAAAAGAACTAAGCATTGGTTAGAAATAAGATTATCCATAGTAATTTTGGGGCTTCTTTGCCATTTATGGGGTTGCACAGAGTCGGACACGACTGAAGCGACTTAGCAGCAGCAGCAGCAGTTGGTGGCTCAGAAGGCAAAGAACTGCCTACAGTGCAGGAGATGCAAGAGGTTCTAGTTCAGTCCCTGGGTCAGGAAGATCCCCTAAAGAACTCACTCCAGTTTTCCTGCCTGGAGAATCCCATGGACAGAGGAGGCTGGTGGGCTACAGTACACGGGGTCACAAAGAGTCGGACACGACTAGGCAACTAACATTTTCACTTTCATTTTGATAGTAATATTTAATGCAACAAACACAACTAGGTGTATATACAATATATACAATAGTAAGCCTTCAATTAACAGCAGGCTGGGAGACAAAATTCCATGTGCCAGACACTTGTTTGAAACTAGCCTCCATTAACGCAAACTCCCAAAATGAATCCATTGATTCGTGTATTATTCTTACCCCAAAGGGTTTACTTTGACACATTTCCTTTTTCTTCTGATACATTTCCTATTCTTCATCCTCTTGTTCTTTCTGCCTTGACTGGGGCCTTGCTCAGTCTTTTAACTCTTCTTCTTGAAAGATATGACTCAGGGTCATTAAAACATAATCCCACCTATACAAAAGCTGTTCACCCGAACCTGGTAGCCATTCTGTAATATCTGAAGTATCCCTGACTTATCCCGGACTTGGCTCCATGGCCTTGAGCTTTCAGATTGTCCCTTTCAGGACATTGAGGACAGTGGATTGAAAGGTGGGATTGGAGTCAGACAGATAGAGGCTCTAGATATAGCAACTTTGCTTGCTGAATTTAAAACCTGGAGCAATGACACTTCTTCTTTAAGCTTCAATTTCTTAATTTGAAAAAAATAAAATAGTAATGCCAACCTAATAGGGATTTTTTGAACTGTGGTATTGGAGAAGACTCTTGAAAGTCCCTTGGACTGCAAGGAGATCCAACCAGTCCATTCTAAAGGGAGCAAATCCTGAATGTTCATTGGACAGACTGATGCTGAAGCTGAAGCTCCAATACTTTGGCCACCTGATGCGAAGAACTGACTCATTGGAAAAGACCCTGATTCTGGGAAAGATTGAAGGCAGGAGGAGAAGGGGACAACAGAGAATGAGATGGTTGAATGTCATCACTGACTCGATGGGCATGAGTTTGAACAAGCTCCGGGAGTTGGTGATGGACAGGGAGGCCTGGTGTGCTGCAGTCTATGGGGTCACAAAGAGTCGGACATGACTAAGCAACTGAACTCAACTGAACTGAATAAATGGTGCTTTTTCCTGTATTCTCTGCCTCTCTTGAGCTTCTTGGTCAAGATTCTGGCTGATTGAAACTTGATTAAGTTCCAGGAGGTCCATGATGGGGTGAGGATTGCTATTGAAGGCAGCTCATGGGGTGAAGACTTAGAAGAAAAAGTTAATTCCAGATCTTTGGGGAAATTTTAGATTTCAGTGTTAGAAGGACTGGATGGTATCTAAGGGAACATTTCGTCCTCCTAATCATCCTCACATAAGCCAACCAAGCATCAGGCAATTGATCTGGAAACACAGAGATCCTAGGAACCCAAAAGAATAACAACCACAGACCATTAAAATCAGCAGAGGCCTAAGATGCAACAAGAATGAAACTAGATGCCTTAAAAACTGTGTTTCCCTCTCCAAGATCCCCAAAGTAGCTCAGCACCGTCCTTACTGAAGATGCTCTTATGCCAAGGGTTTGTAACTCTGAGTTCTCTTGTATGTAACTGGACAAAATTGAGATATCCAGAAGTTAAATCCTTTCATTTATCTGGAAAGAGATATTCTGAGCTGAGGGGTTGGAGCACAACCACAGAATGCAAAAATGTTCATTTCACTGGTGAGTGCCACTGGGGCTAGATTCAGAAGAGAATTATAAATTTGTATTACTTAATAAAGAGCCTCCCATCTGGGACATATTTTTTTTTTTTTTTAATTGGGGTATAGTTGCTTTACAATACTGTGTTAGTTCCTTCTGTACAACAAAGTGAATCAGATATGATCCAGGCAAAGAAAGCATACTGTTCTGACATTTCTGACTGAATTTTAAACTCTTTCTTCTCATTACCGGGTTTTGGTCTAGAGACTCTGGTCCTGTAGTAAGTAGTTTCTCTTAGTTGTCATCTGGATCCCAGAAATAACTGTGAAGGCATTTAATTTTCTTTTCTGTTAAAAAAAAATTGTGTGCACTATTGCTGTGTGGTGTTAATTACAAAGCTTTAGAGAGAAAAAAATATTAAATCCAAAGAATGGCAAAGAAGAATGAGTTCCACTGAGAACGCTGGGAAGGAGGTGAACTCTGAGCCAATACCTTGACATGATTGAGTAGGAAATGATCTCTTAAGGAACCACAGTTACTTCAGTTAAACTAATACTAATTTGGCAAAAAAAAAAAAAAAAAGTCTCTGCCCTTGAGTAAGTTACCCTTGTACTGGAGGAATGAAAGCACACCAGGAGTAAAAATTCAAATGCCTTCAGGGCTTCCAGTTGCAACAAGATGAATTGTAACAAAGACGTGGGAATGTCTGTGAAAAAGCAGAGCATTCACACCCTTTTTAAAGGTCCTCAAAGTCAGAAAGAGTTTACATTTCATGATTGGCAAATAGTACCCTTTGGGTGGTGGATTTTCATAACCTCACACAGATCCCCTTAGAACAGAGTTTCTCAACCTGGGCCCTACTGACATCTGGGGCCAGATAATTTCCTGTTATAAGAGACTGTTCCTTGTAGGATGTTGAGAAGCACCCTTGACCTTTATGCACCAAATGCCACCTGAGAAAAAAGTGCTAAGTGTCACAATAGCAGAGAACAACACAAGAGGACAGCTCCACCCCTATCCAGTGGTTTCGCAATCACCTTTCATCCCCCAGCAGCTGGGTCAGGAAAAACCCATTATCCTCAATGAACAAATAGAGAGGCAGTTGCAGAGTCAAGTTACAGCTGGATGTGGCAGCGTCACTGTTTAAATCAAGCTTCCTCTGACCCAAAGCTGTGTTTTAACCCATCTGACGTCATGCTTCGAGCAGAGGATGTTTCAAAGGACGGCATCATTGAGCAGACACTCAGAGAGAGGACTGGTCTTACCTTCTGTGTTTGAAACATCTCTCCTGCCCTTTCTCTGCTATCGAAGATGAGCTGAAGAGAGTAGAGCAGTCCCGAGGCTGCTGCAGTCGTGCTGATGATAAGCGACAAGGGTCTGCACTTAACCACTGGCGTAGGGATAGAGAAGATACAGAAACTACTATGAAGAAAAAATTGTCAGGATTGGTGATTGATTAAATTAGGACATTCAAAAAAAAAAAAAAATAGAACACAGAATCCTAGAAGGATCTGGCATTAATCAGATCACATCAAAATCAATATCAGTTGTTTTTACAAACACTTCAAATATCTCAGCAACTTAACAAAGTCAAGGTTATTTCTCATTCACATCATAGTCTAATTAGGTATCTGGCCAGAAGACTTAGATGCTGTAACTTGGGAATTCCAAGCTCCTGCTTCCTGTAATGCCATCATCCTCCAAGTCAGAGGTCAGTGAACCATAGTCTATGGACCCATTCCAGCCCCTGCCTGTTTTATAAATAAAGTTTTATTGGAACACAGTCAAATTCTTTTGTTTACATAGCACTTGTGGCTGATTTCACACTACAGGGGTAGTGCTGAGTGATTGCTACAGACGCCGTATAGCCATCAAGGCCTATAATATTTACTTTCTGGTTTCTTGCAGAAAAAACTACTTCTTGGCATCTTCTACTGAATACCCTCCAATCAAGCAATGACTAATAAAAGAAAGTAAGAAAGATTCCCCAAGAGGCTTTAAGCCAAGTCTGGACATGGTGTAGAACATTTCTGGGGCCATAGGTCTTTCAGCCAGAACTTGTCACAGGGCTGCCCTTTCTGGCAAGGGAGGCTAGACAATGTGGAGGACTCCACGCCTAAGGCTGGGAACTACCAGTCCATTCCATTGACCCATGGCTCTAGACAAACTTCTTTTTGCTTGATTATTATCCTGTGGTTTCCTTAGAATGGAAAAAACCTGCATATTCTTGCAAAGTGCTGTAAGCAATCATATCTCATTGAGACGCATTAATGACCAACATAAACTACTGAACCCTAAGTTTAAACAAATGTATTATGTGAGTTGATGATAGTAGAATAAACATGACCCCAATTAATGAATTATCTCAAGAAAATTTTTTCTGAGGAAAATCCCGAGTAGAATTTTTGGCCAACTCAATATATGTTCTTTATTAGTTCAGATAAGGGCATAAATGGAAATTCAGTGTAACTCCATAGTATGAATGGCTACTTCATGCTCAGTGCTGTGCCAAGCAGAAAGGAAAATAAAGACATACTGGGTACCTGCTGGGGTCTCATTTTAGGCATGAAATATACAAATATAGAAAAAACAAAAGAAGCATTATTTCTATTCCAAAAGGGTACAGGTTTATCTTTTCATCAGCCTAAAGAAAGAATATACCATGAGGAGTAGGGTGGTTGAGATACACTTTCTGGAGGAGAAAAATAAAAGCCATTATGATTTTTGTGATTTCCATAAAAATTAAAATAAGCGTGAATGGGGATAAAACTTGAAAAATGCTTTGCAATTTAGAAGTCATTATCACTATGTAATATCCTTTCATATTCATCAAAATCTCATGAATTCAGTGTCCTCAAGACTAACTCACTTTCACTGAGAACCAGTAAGAGGTTGAGACCTGCTCTGTGAAATACCGCTTGTCAGGAGAACAGTAGGCCTGAAATGAGGGTTAGATTTATCTTTTTCCTTTATCTTTTTTTCTTTTTCTGATTTCTAATCTTGGGCTCTTTCAACTTTGCCACATTGTCATTAAAAATTAAAAAAAAAAAAAAAGTGTCCTTTGAAAGACTTGCACCAAGGTAACCATGAAGAACTCATGGTGTGCTCCAAAGCAAACAGCCTTCAGGAGAAAGCTTTCCACACAAAGACAGTGAAATTGCTATTGGCTCGAAGATGCCCCAGCCAGGGGCGAGAGAAACGAAGCCGCAGGCTGCAATCACTCCCCGAGGATTGCTCCATCCAGCTCTCAGGTTGAAGGCAGCTTTGAAGTTAAAACACAACCATCCAGACAGGTAAAGGAAGTGAAACTCTGACGGCTGTCAGTTTTGTCAGGTTCAGATAATGAATTAGGCACAGAATAGTTGACCGAGAATAGAGCAGCCCTTTGTGGATGGCTCGGAGGAATGCTGGCTCCTACCTGCCGTCATGTTCCCTGACTCCCAGGCCCCTTCCATTTGTCATCCTGACTCACAGGCAACTAAGACATTAAACTCCTGAACAACAGAAGATGTCTGAGTGTGTGACATACACATACACAGCCCAAGCCAGCAGCAGGCTCTCCCAGGAGGTCGGTGGAACAGAGAAATGCCGTGTCATGGTGGAAGAAAGACCTGCTATGGTCCATTTGAGCCAAGCATTCCCTTAGGATAAACTAGAGCAATCACAAGGACCAGTTGGGCAAGACTTCTGTTTGGGTGAGGCTACCAATGGAAATGGGAAGTGAAATGAAATCCAGTTTGCCTTGATCCTAAGGGGTGAAGTCCACACCCCTAGCATGACAAGCTATCCCTAGCATGACATAGGCTATCCGTGTCCTGGTCCCTGTCGTGCTGAGCAGTCTTTCTATACCTAAATCCTCCTTCCCTGTTTTCCACCAATAGGAGCCTCTCAACACATCACTTACCACATACCTGGGCTTACTCCCAATTCCAGTTTCCACTATTTGATATGCCCTTCCCACTTTCTCCACTTGACAAACTCCTATCCATCTTCCATACTCAGCATTCAATCACAGTTCATCTGTGACAATTTCGGCAACTTGTCCTTTCGGTCATTAGGAAGCCATTCCCTTCATTTTGCAACCACAGCACTTTATATTTCTCACTGCTACAGCATACATCACATTCCATTAAGAAAATGTGTGCTCTTGCCCGGCTCCCTCACTGGTCCGGAAAGTTGAGTGGCACCTAGGAGCCAACATGCAAACAGAAATGAGGTAGAAAAATGCAGTTGGATGTTAAAGGTTGTGTGTGTGTGTGTGTGTGTGTGTGTGTGTGTGTTAATCGCTCAGTTGTGTCCCACTCTTTGTGACCGCATGGACTGTAGCCCACCAGACTCCTCTGTCCATGGAATTCACCAGGCAAGAATACTGGAGTGGGCTGCCATTCCCTTCCCCAGGAGATCTTCCCAACCCAGGAATCGAACCCAGGTAGGCAGATTCTTTGCCATCTGAGCCACCAGGGAAGTCGAAAGTTTTTAACATGCTGTAATAAGGAACTTGGATTTGATCAGTAGCAAGTGGGGAGCCACTGAAGGATTTAGCATCCAGGAAGAGTTTGGTCAAAGTTGGAGCTTGAATGCCTCAATTGATCAGGCTGTTAGGTGAGTTTCCAGCCCTTCCTTCCATGGAGAAATGAGAGACTACAGTGTAACAATGGCCTTTGGATGGGCTTCCAGCGACCTCTTCTTTCCAGGCCAGACAAAATCATCACTCACAGCGAAGTCCTTGCAGCCACTGGAAAAAAACAACTGGACCAGAGACAAGAATAATAGCACATGAAAGACCCTGGAATAATCTCCTGAGTGTGACCTCTGGCCCTGGGACACCTGCCTATGAGAGAAACCGTGCCTACATCTGTGCCATGTCTCACATTCCCTGAGCCTGGATCCCTTCCAAGCATGATATGTGCAGCCAATGTCAAGCAGAAGAAGAGATAATCAAGTTATTCAGGAGAGGATGGAAAGGGAAAGATAATTTTCCAATGTGGGCTTGCACAGTGGATCAGGGTTTATGTTGTTTACTCACTTCCCCGAACCTCCATGATATCTTCTTCACCCTAAGAGAAAAGGGGATTAGGAAGTGATTCATATAGAAGGAATGGCTGTGTGAGGAGGTTGCCCAGGGATACCCCGCCAAAACTCTTCCTGATGAGTCCCTCTGCTAATGGGACCACTTGACCAAGGAGGGCTGTTTCCTATTTTTGTTCCTGAAACTTCCAAGTGTCATGAAAGAGGGAACAGAACCAGACTGCAGCTTGACATGCACAGAAGTCCAGAAAGGAGTCATTGCCTCTCAGAGGCAGCTTCTTCTCATAGGAAAGTGTGGGTTTTGCTGGGTGGACAGACACAGGTCCAAGCCTAGATCTCAAGCCTCACTTCCTATGTGACCTCAGCCTACTTGCTAAGCTTTGCTAAGTTTTCTTTTTCTTATCTATAAAATGAGGATAATTCTTATGTTCCTGTAATGTTATAGCTAAACTAAGTAACACATTTTAAGTGAGCAGCATGGTATTTAGAATGTACCCAACACATTATATTTATTATTAGAATAGGGTTCCCACTTGAAAACATCACATGCAAGATGAATTCCCAGGTTCCAATTTAGTCAGGTAGGATATACTTAAAAAAATTAAAACCCTGTAACATGAAAATCTTATTGTACTAAAAGATGTTTGAGGAGGTAGCTATCCTATTACTATTCAAGATTTCTTCCCAGAATCCTTGACTGGCATACAGGAGGTGCTCAGGAAATTTTGTTGAATGGTTAGATAAGCAAATTGTTTAGTTAAGCAATTTAGTACACCATACAAGTAGATGTTAAGACTATAAGCCTACAGAAAACAAGTTTGAGTGTACAGGAAGTTTATATATACTGGTAAGATTGCAAAAGTAAAATTGCCAAAGGATTGAAAGAACAGTTCAGAGAAGGGAAATCTGAAATCCCACAAAACAACATTCAATAAACCCACAGTTCTATAAACACAGATACTATAAAGTAGAAATTATTTTTAAACCAATAGCATTCAGTGATGGTCTGGGTCTGGTGAAATGAGACAATTCATTCACAGTTAGTCAGAATGTACACGTGTTAAACATTCTGAAAGGCCATTTATCAGTACAATTAAAACCCCTGAAAGTGTCTCTACTTTTCCACCCAATAATTCTCCTCCTAGAAATTTATAGTACAGAAACATTAGCGCTGTAGACAAAGGATGTCTCTATAGGAATATTCATCATAGTATTATTTATATAATAGCAAACAAAGAGGAGGAGGAGTAAGAAGGAGAGGAGAATGAAAAGAAGACAAAGAAAGGGAAAGAGGAGGAAGAGGAAAGCAGAGAAGCAGAGTAGAGGTTGGTGAGACAGAACTAAAACAAGGCAGCTCTGGCAAGGAGTTAGATGAGAAATAATCAGAATTAAAGTGCTACATATTTTCATGTTGTTCTAAGGTGTAGTACAGAGAAGGCAAGGGCAACCCACTCCAGTAGTCTTGCCTGGAAAATCCCATGGATGGAGGAGCCTGGTAGGCTATAGTCCATGGAGTCGCTAAGAATCGGACACGACTGAGTGACTTCACTTTCACTTTTCACTTTCCTGCATTGGAGAAGGAAATGGCAGCCCACTCCAGTGTTCTTGCCTGGAGAATCCCAGGGATGGCGGAGCCTGGTGGGCTGCCATCTATGGGGTCGCACAGAGTTGGACTCGACTGAAGCGACTTAGCAGTAGCAGAAGGTATAGTAAAGATATAAAATTTGACTTTGTTAACATTTGTGTTAAAAAAGCTAGTTGACTCCTAAAATTACAGTCGTAGAGCATACAGCTGCCTAATGACTAGAGGAAAAAATGGAAAGATAAAAAAATAATTTTAGCAATCATAATAAACTCAAGATTGAAAAAAGTGAAACATAAAAGGACAACTTGCAAGTGCATAATCAAATATAAAATAAATCCAAATATATCAGTGTCTTAGTGGACTCTGGGTGCCATAATAAAATACCGTAGACCAGGGGTTCCCAACCCCTAGGGCCGCTCGGCCACCTGTAAGGAACTGACACAAAGCAGGAGGTGAGCGGTGCAGGAGAGCAAGCCAGGCTTCACCTGCTGCTCCCCACCGCTCCCATTGCCCCCAAACCATCCCCACACTTCCCAACCTCGGTCCGTGGAAAAACTGTCTTCCACCAAACCAGTGCCTGGTCCCCCAAATGTGGGAAACTCCGCCATTGTCTAAGTGGCTTAAGCAGTGGAAATTGACTTCTTAAAATTCTGGAGGCTGGAAGTCTGAGATCTGGGCGCTAGCAAGGTCAGGTTCTGGTGACAACACTCTTGCTGGCTGGAAGATGGTCACTTTCTCGCTGTGTGTTCACCTGGCCTTTCCTTGGTACGTGCATGCGGAGACAGAGAGGCAGAGAGGTTGATCTTTCTACTCTTATAAGGTCACCAATCCTATTAGAATTTAGATCTCACCCTTCTGACCCAGTTTAACTTTATGTGTGTCTGTGTGTGCGCTCTTCATGTCTGACTCTTTGTGACTATATGGACTACAAGGGGCTAGAGGACTAGCCAGCCAGGCTGCTCTGTCCATGGAATTTTCCAGGCAAGATATACTGGAATGGGTAGCCCTTTTGTCCTCCAGGGCATCTTCCCAACCCAGAGATCGAACCCACATCTCCTGCAGTCAGGCAGATTCTTTACCACTGCAGCATCTGGAAAGACCCATTTACCTTTAAATACCTCCTTAAAAGTCTTTACTCCAGCACAGTCCCAGGAAGGGAGGTGTTACGGCTTCACCATAATAATTTGGAAGGGACTTAATGCAGTTGCTTACCAAAGAAAAAGCATCTTATTCTTTATCCTCCAAAAAATAGAACACAGATTTGTTATTCACATGTGATATACTAAAATTAAACCATTCCTGATTGTGGAAAGGTTAAGAATTCAGTCAGAATCATAAACAAAAAGAGTCTGAAAGACAAAGAGAAACAGCCAATCAATTTTTTCCAGTAAAAACCAGAGACAAAATATAGTTCTAATGAGATATTTATAGTAGCATTATAAAATGTAACGTACACAATAATTAACAAAAATGCGTATGCCATTTACTGGTATTATAAAACTTAATGGAAAGACATTAAAGAGAGTTTAAATAAATGTGAACCATAAAATATTCTAAGATTCAATATCTTACAGATGTTAATTCTCCCCAAATTTGATCTATTGTTTTAATGTTATTTCACTAAAAATCTTAATAGTATTTTTTTTCTTTTACTTGATTAACTGATTCTAAATTTGATGAGTGTATAGTACAAAGTTATGGGACTTCGAGTGTTGGACATCAAGAACTGTTATAAAAGTACAGAAATTAACTAAGCGTGTTAGTGCAGAAACTAACAACAACAACAACAAAAGAAAACTAACAAAGAGGAAGAAAATAGCCGATGAACGGACACACACACTAAAATAGAAATTTCATTGTGACAGAATAGTCATTGCAGATGACTGGGGAAATGATAAACTATTTAATAAATTTTATCGTGATGATGGCTATTCATAAACTCTAATATAATATTTGATCCCTTGCCAAAATTCAGCTCTAGTAAAATGAAGATTTAAATGTAAAGAATAAAACTATAAAGCTTTTAGAAGCAATATGAAAGAATATATATATGGTTTAGGGGTAAAGAAGTATTTTTTAATAAAACACAACAATTACAAACCTTAAAAAAATTGATAAATTTCATTATCTAGAAATGTATCATTTTGTTCATCAAAAGACTCAATAAAGAAGAGAAAAGCTAATAAAAATAATATTTTTAAAAAAGAAGGGAAAAGCTTTAATCTAGGTAAAGATTTTTAAAACAAACCAATAAAGGCTTTGTATCTGCTGAACATAAATATTTCCTACAAATCAAAAAATTTTTAAAGATGAACGACCAAACAAAAAAAAAAATTCAAAAACTGTATTTCACAGAAGAGAACCAAAAAATAGTCCAAAAACATAAGATGCTTAATCTCTTTGGTTGAGGCAAATTTTCATCAAGGAAATGCAAATAAAACCCATAAGTTACCATTTCACACATAACAAAGAAGTAAAAAATTAAAAATGGACAACATCAAGTGCTGGTAAAATTATGGAACAATGGAACTTCTATCCCATTACTGGTGAAAAAGCATTTTGGTATGGCCATTTGGGAATTGTTTGGGGCACTGAACGATCAAGTCGAGCACACACATTCTTCCCTCCTTAGTAACTCTATTACCAGTTGCTTGTGGTTGAAGAGAGTCTCCCAGTGGATGCACTGTAAGATTCTGATACCCTGAGATCCTGGGGTGACCAGGTGAGGCCTAGGTAGCCATAGACGTTCCTACTCCAACACCCACCAGCATCATGCTTCAGTTTCCTTCTGAAAGATTCTTCTAGATGCAACACAAGAGCAGATGAGTGATATCTGTGATCGCTCCTCCACTTAGGAAGTGCTTAGAAAGGACAAAGATGCCACCAAGGACACAGGGTCTGTGCCTCAAGACCACCATCCAGCAACACATGGCCAACACATGACCACTGGCTGTCAGAGACTGGAGTAAGGAGGGCTGGGTAGGGTGAAGTCCTACTGTGCACAGCTTCCAATGGTGGTTCCATATCTGCGACCTTTCCTTGTAGCCATCACATATTCATGTCTATTTTCATTCACCATGCATTCTCAGTAGCACCCAAGCCAGCCCAGAAGAGCTGCACATGAACCCTAGCTGGCGCATTCATCCTGAACCTCCACATTAAAACTAGAGTTCACTGCTGTTTTGAAGTACTTGATAAGCTGCTGCTAATAAGATTTAAAATGTATTTGCATCATGACAAGCAATTTTTTAATGTTAATTTTATATCATCTAAGTGTGTGGTTTCTTGTATAGAGTGCCCATCAAGAATTTGAAGAGACTGCCCTTAGAAAATTTCATGAGAAAAGATATAGAACCACTTCAGGTGTAAAGCCTGATAAAAAGAAATGGTATTTATTTTTATCATACCTCATTTTTATCATGAGGAAACAGACTCATGTTCCTCAGAAAAATTTTGAAAATACCTTTTTAATTTTATTTTTTCCTATCATATTTCTGCAACATAGATAAAATTCATGCATGCAGTATCAGTTTCCTCTAGTTTATCCCCTGTGCTCTACTAATAGTATTATCACTTTCATGAAGTAAAAAATATTAGGAATCCCCACTGGACAGAAATCACACCTATGCACCAGGGCACACATTCAAGTGTGGCCTTCACAGAATTGTCATCATAGCAAAAAATGGAAACTCACCCGCCTGTCCATCAACCAGCAGAGTATATGGCGGCCTAATCCATACTCTGCAATCTACACAGCAGTGACAAGGAATGACTACATGGGCATGACTGTGGACAGAATAGAATGTAGAAAGTATAAATCTGTTCACTAAAAGCCTCAAACAGAAAAAGCTAAGCGTTAAATCTTTGGGAATTTTATGTAGGTGGCCATGTTATCAAGAAACTCAGTGGAATGATTAACACAAGCAGAAGGAGAGGCAAGTGGCAGCTGCCCTCTAAAACCATGATATGTTCCTTAAGCTTGAGGGTTGGTACACAAATGTTTTTTATTAATTCAAAAGTGTGTGTTAATTAATTAAATAGTTATATAATCAAAGAAAAATAGAGGCTGTTGCATTTTCCTGCAACTTGGACCAATAATGTTTGAAATAGATAACCAACAAGGATCTAATATAAAATTTTTTTTAACTTTTGTAATAGTCAAATAAAATTGAAGCAGAGGATGGAGGGGTGTAAAGGAGGAGTGACTAGCAGGCAAGCAAGGGAGAACAAGAGAGAATAAAACAGACAAGTACATTGAAGTTCGTTATTTAAGAGTAAATTCTGCAATGTCTCCTTTATTGAGTTCTACATAAGCTGTAACCACCTTTGTCCTAGGTTGTTGCCAGGGTTTCCCTGATAGCTCAGTTGGTAAAGAATCTGCCTGCAATTCAGGAGACCCCAGTTCGATTTCTGGGTCGAGAAGATCCCCTGGAGAAGGGATAGGCTACCCACTCCAGAATTCTTGGGCTTCCCTTGTGGCTCAGCTGGTAAGAAATCTGCCGGCAACACAGGAAACTCCCTTGGGTTTGATCCCTGGGTTGGGAAGATCCCCTGGAGAAGGGAAAGGCTACCCACTCCAGTATTCTGGCCTGGAGAATTCCATGGACTGTATAGTCCATGGGGTCACAAAAAGTCAGACACGAGTGAGTGACTTTCATTCTTCACTTCACTGGAAATTTCACCTTACATGTTGAAAATGACCCTTCAAAGCACATGGTTCTAAAGGTAAAATGCCATTTTAGAGAAATAAGCCTGTTATAAAAATCCTTTCTGCTCCAAACCATCCAAACACATTGGCCTTAAAATGAGAAAAAACATTTAAGAAATGAATAAAGAGAAGAAATGAACTTCCAATAAGTAGGAAAAAGGCAGTTCTGGTGTGTAACTCACTCCCCATAAACCGGTGTCCTTATCTACCTCTTTCTATCACTCTGCATTCTGTGATGTCTGTCATCACAGCACCAAGGCCATTAGCCAGGAGATACTAAGATTGGTAGAAAGCCGTGAAATAAATAGGGCTTTAGAGAACCTGATGAAATGTACTTTCCACATACAACAGGCCTTCGGAGGGAAGAATAGCCAGTTTACAGATGATTTATGTGCTCCCTGAAGTTAGGCAGAGGCCAGATTTTTCAGTGTTGGGTAAACTCACTTAATTCTATATTTATTAGGCATAGGTGAATAATTTCTGACCATTTTAATGTTGGCCCTAGCGCAGAGCAGGGGAAATAGAAGTGAGTGCTAGGCCAAACACTGTTAATTCAGCAACTGTGATACTTTAGTTGAAACATTGAACTGAACTGCCCCTGTGTGTTAATATAATCACACATAAAACCTGCCCCACTGATCTATGGAGTTTCAGTTCAGTTCAATTTAGTCACTCAGTCGTGTCCAACTCTTTGCAACCCCATGGATGGCAACACACCAGGCTTCCCTTGTCCATCGCCAACTCCCGGAGTTTACTCATACTCATGTCCACTGAGTCGGTGATGCCATCCAACCATCTCATCCTGTCATCCCCTTCTCCTCCTGCCTTCAATCTTTCCCAGCATCAGGGTCTTTTCCAATGAGTGGGCTCTTTGCATCAGGTGGCCAAAGTATTGGAGCTTCAGCTTCAGCATCAGTCCTTCCAGTGAATATTCAGGACTGATTTCTTTCAGGATGGACTGGTTGGATCTCCTTGCAGTCCAAGGGACTCTCAAGAGTCTTCTCCAACACCACTCTTCAAAAATATCAGTTCTTCGGCACTCAGCTTCTTTATGAACTTCCCTGGTGGCTCAGACGGCAAAGCGTTTGTCTACAATGCGGATACCTGGGTTCAAGCCCCGGGTTGGAAAGAGCCCCTGGAGAAGGAAATGGCAATCCACTCCAGTATTATGCCTAGAAAATCCCATGGACAGAGGAGCCTGATAGGCTACAGTCTATGGGGTCACAAGGAGTCGGACACGACTGAGCGACTTCACTTCTTCTTCAGCTTCTTTATAGTCTATGGAGTTTTGTGTGTGTCAAATGGTTTCTTATATGAAAAACTGAACAGATAGCAAAAAGGCTTAGACCAATTAAAATGGACAATCATGTATACTGAAATTCTGGGATCTCAAAATTTTAGGGGGGGTTTCCTTCGTCTTTGGGAAAAATAAAAAACAGCTTATGATTTCTAAGGAGCAAGGAAGAAGATTGCTGTGACCTACTCCCTTCCAAAGCAAGACCACTATATGCGAGACAGCAAAAGAGACAGAGATGTAAAGAATAGACTTTTGGACTCTGTGGGAGAAGGTGAGGGTGGGATGATTTGAGAGAATAGCATTGAAACAAGTATATTACCATATGTGAAATAGATTGCCAATCCAGGTTCAATGCATAAGACAGGGAGCTCAGGGCCAGGGCACTGGGACCACCCTGAGGGATGAGATGGGGTGGAAGTTGGAGGGGGGTTCGGGATGGGGGACACAGGTATACCCATGGCTGATTCATATGATTATATGGCAAAAATCGCTACAATATTATAAAGTAATTAGCCTCCAATTAAAATAAATTAATTTATTTACCAAAAAAATGACCAGATTCCCACTTAGACTGACCAACATGTCATCTTTTAAATAATTTTTTTTTGAGGTGGAAACTTTTTAAAGTCTTCATTGAATTTTCTACAATATTGCTGTTTTACGTTTGGCTTTTCAGCCCTGAAGCAGGTAGGATCTTGGCTCCCTCACCAAGAATAGAACCTGCGTGCACTGGAGGAAGTCTTAAACACTGGACCACCAGGGAAGTCCCTGGACTTACCAACATGTTTAATTCCAATGAGGTCATATCTTTATCTTATAAAATGGGGAGTGGGGAAATGAAAGGAGGATGCAGGGTTACAGATGCTTGAGTGCATTCCTAGTAAGTCCAATTGAACAGCTCTCTCTTTAGAATAAAATCCACTATACAGTACAATAAAGTCCAAAATAGAGAGGGAAAAAATCTGCACAGAAATACTCTTTGCAGAATGAATTATAATGAAAAAAAGCAAAGAGGGGAATAAGCCATATATGGAATAATCGATGAATTATGAACACCCATTGTGGTCCGGCCACTGTCCTGGGCATTTTAAGCATATATTCTCATATAGTCCTCACAGTTACCATATGAGACACTTGTTGGAGGAGGAAACTGAGGCTCTGAGACAATAACTCTCAAGTAACACGTATAAGGATGCACGCCTAGACTAGGTCTATGTGAATTCTTGACCTTATTGCCCAGAGTGTAGACTCTGGAGCGGGGTCATAGGTGAGACCACCTGTGGTTAAGTTATGTGCCAGGTATCTTCTCTGTGCCCTTTCACCTCCACTCAGCCTCCTTCTCTACCTGTGGGGGCTTCATCAGTGGACTCTCTCCATCCCTCTGGCTACCACGTGGCAAGAGACCAGAAGGAGGAGACAGTGAAGTCAGGGTATTTGGTCAAGTGCTGGCCACATCCCTCACACCAAGGTGACAGCTCCTGTCGAGTGATGCTCTCTCTCCAAGCCCTGGAACCACAGTTCACCTGTTGAGGCCATGGGATAACACAGTCCCACCGTGATAGCTCAGGATTCTGCACAGGTAAACTGCAGTGTCACACATTTATATAAATAGTCCCTTTTGGGAACTCCCTTCAGTTATAGAATTAGCCCGTGCCTTTGTTTCCTTGTACAGACCCCGACGATACAGGTCACAAGAAAATCCGAATAGAAGACGGACAGAGATCAGAGTAGAGCCAAAGCTGAGTGAGGACCTAGGACAGCACCAGGGATCTCCCGTGTGGCTCTTGTTCAGCTAAGTCAGACAGACTTACTGATTTTGTGTGCTCTGGTCAAAAAGATCCCCTGGAGTAGGCAATGGCAACCTTCAGTATTCTTGCCTGGAAAATTCCATAGACAGAAGGGCCTGGCAGGCTACCGTCCTTGGGTGACAAAGAGTCGGACACAACTGAGTGAGTGAGCGCACACACACATACACGCTCTGGTCCAAATGGGGTGTTATGATGGAGACAGATGTCATAAACAAGCAGAGCAGGACGGTGACAGGTACCACATGGTGGTTAAGAACACAGTCCTGAGAGCGGATGGGAAAGGGAGTATTAACTCTGCCTTAAAGCAAAGGCTTCAAGGAGGAAATGACATTTGAAGGATGAGTAGAAAATTGCAGGCAGAAAGAGTGAAAGGACATCTAACTAGTAGACAGCAACAAGGGCTGATTGCCCCCTAGATTCTCATATCTAAGTAGATTCAGACTACCCTTGTCCAGCTTCCTCTCAAGAGGACATTTAAATCTCCAGACCCCGGGTTAACTATGACAGCCTTGTTCCCAGGACTAGAGGAAGCTGGTTTCTCTGCATGCGAGTGCTAAGTCACTTCAGTCATGTCTGACTCTGTGTGACCCTATGGATGGACTGTAGCCCACCAGGCTCCTCTGTCCATGGGATTTTCCAGCAAGAATATGGGAGGGGGTTGCCATTTCTTCCTCCAGGGGGTCTTCTCAACCCAGGAATCGAACCCATGTCTCCCGCACTGGCAGGCGAGTTCTTTACCACTAGCGCCACCTAGGAAGCCCAGGTTCTCTGCACAGCGACACTTATTTTCTTGGCAGTCTTAAAGGCAAGCTTCTTTGGGAGAATGGCACTGAAACATGTATAATATCATGTAAGAAACAAATCGTCAGTCTATATTCAATACACGATACAGGATGCTTGGGACTGGTGCACGGGGATGATCCAGAGAGTTGATATGGGGTGGGAGCTGGTGGGGGGGGGAGGGGTTCAAGATTGGGAACTCATGTACACCTGAGATGGAAAAAATAAAATAAAAAAGTTTAGGCAAAAAAAAAAAAAGACAAGCTTCTGTCATATAACCTGTCTTGGGACCAGAATTCTAGAATTCTGCATTAATTAACACATAAAACCACTCAATATATACATGCGTCATTAATGTTCAGATACATAAATTCCACCGAGGGTAAGTGACACTGTCCCCTCTTAAACACAACTCCAGAGGGAATCGAGACTATGAAACCAGCTCAATCTCCCAACATGTTGAAGTTTATGCCTCTTCTTCTCTACAGAGAGGTGTGCAGCTCAGTGTGCATCAAAAACAAAGTATTAGTCAAGAACAAGGTGGTCTTGGGCTCCTCCTAAATGTCCAGAAAGCTGACCCTCTCTGGAGGATAAAAATGGTCACTGATGTTTGTGGTTGAGGATTTCTTAAATTGCTGTGGTTTTATTCCCACCATCCCTACTCCAGAAGCTTAAGCAAAACAGTAGGCCTGGTGACCTATTTCCCAGAGAGACAGAGCTTTCTTTCCTCTGGACCTCACAGTGATACAGATGCTGTCTTTGGCTATATTTAATCCCTTAATTTTTACCCAGGGAATGGTAATATTAGTCTAATGAACGTGGCAGGTGTCTGGGCCAAGAGCAGGATTAGGGCTTGCATGTACCTTGGGAATCCAACAGATGTAGACTCAGTTCCCTGACTCACCAGCTGACCTTGGGCAATTCACTTAGCAAATCCATTCCTCAGTTTCTCCACTTATAAAACAAGGATAATCATAGTTCCCACCAGAGATACTCTTTGTCAGGACCTTTGATGTCAGTTTCCATGGACAAAGAGCTGCTATAATTATCCCGGGCGCAGTAAAGAGGAAGGCAAGAAGCCAGACTGATTTTTATAAGACTTCTCAGGTACCAGTTTCCGGCTGCTGTTCGTGAGTCACGCTGGACAATGAGTCCAACTTGTCGTCGTAGCAGACTCCCACTGGTGGGGAGCAGAGTGCAAGCTGATGGATGCTTTTTTCAAGCTTCCTAGATTTGAAGAGCTATGATGATTGAATGAGCTTCCCCAATGGCTCAGCAATAAAAAATTCACCTGCAAATGCAGGAGACACAGGTTCCATCCCTGGGTCGAGAAGATCCCCTGGAGGAGGAAATGGCAACCCACTCTAGTATTCTTGCCTAAAAAAGTCCCGTGGACAGAAGAGTCTGGCAGGCTGCAGTCTGTGGAGTCGCAGAGGGTCGGACACGACTGAGAACACACATACGATGACTGAGTGAAGGCAAACATGGTCTTCAGAACCTGACATATTCCTCTTCCTTTGCTTATTTTTCTGCGACCTTGAACAAGCGCTTATATTTTCTGAGCCTGAGTTCTTTAACCGGCTACTGGAGGCTGATGGAAGGATCAATGAAGTAGTGTATGCACAGTGCCCACCATAAAACCTGAAACACTGTGCATACTAAAATGTTAATTTCTTCTCTTTGAAAAAAAAAAAGATAATCTTCTAGTAGTTTTAGGTTCATAACGAAATAGGGTAAAAAGTACAGAGGGCTCCACTGTATCCTACCCACAGCTTCCCCCTCTATGGACTTCCCACACCAGAATGGTACGTTGTTACAATCTATGAACCTTGATAATGAATGTTGAACAATGATAATGAACACTGATGTATCATTCTCACCCAAAGCCCATAGTTAACATTAGGGTTCTCTCTTAGTATCATACTTTGAATAATTTTGGAATATGTATCAATATAATGACAAGTATCCATCATTAGAACATCATACAGATTAGTATCAGGGCCCTGAAATTCCTCTGTGCTCCATTTATTCATCCTTCCCTTCCCCCAACTCCTGGCAACTGATTTTTTTTTTTACTGTTTTCATAGCTCTGCTTTTTCTGGAATGTCATATAGATAGAATCATTCTGTATGTAGCCTTTTCAGATTGGCTTCTTTCACTTAGCAATGTGCATTTAAAGTCCTCCCCTACCCCCGCCTCATGTCATTTTGTGCCCTGATTAGCTCATTTCTTGAGAGTACTGAATAATATTCTATTGGTTAGAGGCACCACAGCCTATTTTTCCATTTAGCTGTAGAAGAACATCTTAGCTACTTCCAGTTCAGTTCAGTTCAGTCACTCAGTCGTGTCTGACTCTTTGCGACCCCATGAATCGCAGCACACCAGGCCTCCCTGTCCATCACCAACCCCCAGAGTTCACTCAAACTCACGCCCATCGAGTCAGTGATGCCATCCAGCCATCTCATCCTCCGTCGTCCCCTTCTCCTCCTGCCCCCAATCCCTCCCAGCGTCAGAGTCTTTTCCAATGAGTCACCTCTTCGCATGAGGTGGCCAAAGTACTGGAGCTTCAGCTTTAGCATCATTCCTTCCAAAGAAATCCCAGGGCCAACAAGTCTTGGCAATAATGAATAAAGCTGCTATAAACATTGGTGTGCAGTTTCTATATGGACATATATTTTCAATTCCTTCGTGTAAATACCAAAGAACAAAATCTCTAGACTGCATTGTAAGAGTATGTTGAAAAATAGAAGAAACTGTCCAACTGTCTCTCAATGTGGCTATACCATCTTGCACTCCCAACAGTGATGAATGAGAGTTCATATTACTCTACATCCTTACCAGCCTTTGGTATTGTCAGGGTTTTGGATTTTAGTATTCTAATGTGTTGGAGAAGGCAATGGCACCCCACTCCAGAACTCTTGCCTGGAAAATCCCATGGACGGAGGAGCCTCGTAGGCTGCAGCCCATGGGGTTGCTAAGAGTCAGACATGACTGAGCGACTTCACTTTCACCTTTCACTTTCATGCACTGGAGAAGGAAGTGGCAACCCCCTCCAGTGTTCTTGCCTGGAGAATCCCAGGGACGGGGGAGCCTGGTGGGCTGCCGTCTATGGGGTCACACAGAGTCGGACACAACTGAAGCAACTTAGCAGCAGCAGCAGCAGCATTCTAATGGATGTGTGGGCTTCCCTGCTGGCTCAGTCAGTAAAGAATCCACCTGCAATGTGGAAGACCTGGGTTCAATCCCTGGGTTGGGAACATTCCCTGCAAGAGTGCATGGCAACCCACTCCAGTATTCTTGCTGCAGAATCCCTATGGACAGAGGACTCTTTATGGTTACAGTCCATAGGGTCTCAAAGAGATGGACATGACTGAGACTAAGCATGGTGGGTGTGTGCATCCTGTTTTTAGGAATCACAAATATTATGAGGTCAACCTGAGAATCTCAAACAGTCTGACACATAAGCCAAGAGACAGAGGGTAGCATGTACCCCCCAATATTAATACACTCCCAACCTCTAAATTTTACAGAGCAAATAACATCCGATATTTATTTCACTTCCTGTCTCAAGGGCATTGCAGTTGCTCTTTAGCCACAGACTCCCTCTGATCGTGCCCAGAGGGGAAAACAAGTGAGCAAAAGTTTAGAATTACACAGCCCCCTGCTTTCCATTTATTTCATCTGAGACATCCTCAGAGTGAGAGTCAGATTCAGATTGGGCAAGGGTAGAAATATTTCCACTCAGAGAAAGTCACATAAGCCGAGAGATTGAGAAAGGCTTCCTCTTGGGACGGGAAGATGAGGACGAGAATGGCAAAGACTCTAACCTGTCTAGACTGGAACTGGATCATGTCCAGCACCATCTAACTGGATTAGGATCCTCAGTGCTGATGAAAGATAGTTTAGAGGAAAGGTCTGTGCTTGGATCAATACACTTTGCATAGGGACACCTGCTGAGATCTCATGGAACACACTTCCATCTCATGTGCTATGGTACATTGCTTCCATTAGCCTGTGGTGACAGCATTTTAGAACTTATTTAAATAAAATGGAAAACAGAGTTACGTCGATGCAGTTTAACTAAAATAGAGGCCAATTTGGGTGGCCATTCAGTCCAAATATTTGACACTCTGGTTTTCTGTCTTTGTGTCTTTTCTTTATGTTAGTTTGTGTCTCTCCAAAACAAGGACATTGGCGAGAATAAAATCTTAGGTCCTTATTATTCTATGCAAAAATAATTTTGTCCTAAGGCAAGGTAAAATAATTTGTCTCATTTGACAACCCAGTATTTTGTGTATCATCTTAACAAGAAATTCAGATTAGTATATGACTTAAGGTCAGAGGGAAGTTTATGACATAATCTAGGACGAGGACATCAGTCAAGCTCTTTGTCCAGGTTATTTTGTCATATTGAATATTACCGGCAAAAATGAACAGCACATTATAATTGGAAAGGTAGCTGATTTTGACTGAAAATAAAAGAGATGACTGAAATTCATCTTTCCTCAGACCATGAGAGTAATTTGCCAAGCTTTATTAATGGGCATCTTCACATTCTTAGTAACCTTAATTGCTAATTAATTAAGAGATGATTGGATAAACAATAGATTGTAGTACATAATGAAGATAGTGAAATTTACTGTCATGGTGCCTAATGAACGTTCTTTATCCTATGCCCTACTAATCTTTCAGTGCCTTGATTTCTGAAGTCAAGAAACCCAAGAGCCATTTTCTGAAAATTAGAGTTAAAACATTAAAGGACTTCTGGGTCAAACTGTGTTGAGGGACAGCCCCAGGCAATCATAATTTAATTAGAAGAGGGGAAAAAAAAAATCACAGCAAGTAAAACAGCCTGCAATAATGACAAGAGCTTTAGTTTTAAAATCATAATGCCTGTGTCTCATGCACTTATGATACAACAGACATTGTTGACAGATCCTTTGATTTCTCTGAGCTTCACTTTTCTCCTCGGTAAAATGGAGATGACACATTCAGCTGAAAGAGACACAAAATAAGAGCTGTCAAAACAAGATAGAAGTTGATGTCTCTAACTTATAAAAGATCCAGAGGTAGACAGTCAAGAACTAATGGCAGCTCTGCTCCACAGAGGTTTCCAAGCCTAGATTCAGTCTGTCTTGTTTTGCTTCCAGTGCCAAGATTGCCTCATAGTCTAAAAAGACTGCTCCAACACCAGCCTTTATGACCACATTCCAGCCAATAGAAATAACTGGATCATGAAAAGGCACCAAAACATCTACACCAGCTGACTACTAAGGGAAGACTGTTAGAAGCCTCCAGGCAACACTCCAGCCTAAAGCCCACTGATCAGAACTCAGACATGTAGCCACATCTGTCTGCAGGGAAGACTGGAAAATTTAGTGTTGTTCTGGACAGGATGGGAGGTTTTTACCAGTGTATGAAAAATAGGGAGTGGAAATTGGAGAATACCTAACTGTCTCTAACCTAAGACATAGCTCAAAGGGTTATTATGAAAGGCCAGTGAAGTAATGGATATGACATAGCTAGCAAAGTGTCTGACTCATATATTCAATAACTGCTGGCTGAAGCTGATAGACAAAAAGAGAAAGTTCCTGAACATGTTGAACCCTTTAAGGTGTAATGGAAGTGTGGTCCCTTAGAACACACACGTGCAATGGGATCTAGATTCCTCAGGGGCACTGGTGAGCCAGGGAATGGCCTGTCTGTGAACCAAGCTTCTCTTCGGGGGACCAGGAAGTCCTCATTGTCTTCTGCATCCAATTCCTCCTCATCTCTGATTGTATGGCTTTCTCTTTCCAAAATCTTCTCTTGCTCCTTTTTCACCTTGCCAAATGTGTTGAAGTGTTAATCTCTCAGTCATGTCCAACTATTTGTGACCTCGTGGACTGTAGCTTGCCAGGCCCCTTTGTCCATGGGATTCTCGAGGCCAGAACACTAGAGTGAGTAGCCGTACACAGAATCATTTCAATACAAGGTAAGTGCATATGAATCTGGTATAAACACTCAATTTGATCTTGAGTTGCTTTAGTAAAAGCAAAGAACTCTGAAAGAGGAAGGTAGTCATTGTTCTATGTGCTATACTCATCAGAACACAGCAGGAGTACTGGAATCAGTCCTAGTAATCTCATTTCAGGGGCAAAGGAGAGCAGCCAGAATGGGATGGGGCAAATAAAACAGGTCTGCTCCCTTCTTCAATAAACCAGGAAATGTGGCTGGATGCCTGCTGTGGTCCACACATGTACACACAGAGCTGGCTGAGACATGATGCTTCTTTTAGAAACTGACACTCGAGTGAAGAAGCCAAAATGTGCAGCATCACAAAACATACAGGGTTGTACTGAATAGCAGATCTGCGTTTTTGAGGTTTATGGAGTCACAAAATAAAGTATAAAGAGGTGACTCCTGTGTTAGGAGTGCTGTTCTGAATCTCTGTATTGTTCAGTTGCTAAGTTCTGTCTGACTATTTTGGGGCCCCATGGACGGTAGCCCACCAGGCTCCTCTGTCTGTGGGATTTCCCAGGCAAAAAGAGTGGAGTGGGTTGGGCTGCCATTTCTTTCTCCAGGGGATCTTCTTGATCCAGGGATTGAAGTTATGTTTTAGAAAGATGATCCTCATGGCAGAAGTGGTGAGACCGTTCTGGTAACAGAAATGGAGAGGAGGGATGTGTTAAGAAACAGTCAGAAAGTAGAAACACGGGATTGTTTGAATACGAGGATAGGGAGAGAATGATATTCAGGATAAATCTAGCTTAAAATATGAGAAAAGGATGAGATAACATTGAAAATTTAGCTTCAGAAAGAAGACTTCTGGGAGGCAACCTGTTATTTTTATGTAAAAAGACTTTATCTCATGGGGAAAAAAAAAAAAAAAAGTGCTGGGCTTCTTTTGTGTGGTACCAAAGATTAAATCTAGGACCAGGGATGGAAATTAAGAAAAAATTTTCTTGCACAACAGGAAGAATTTTCTGAGATTTATTGCTTGCTTTTCAGTTGTCAAGTCATGTCTGACTCTTTGCAGCTCTGTAACTGCAGCACGCCAGTCTTCCCTGTTCCTCACCATCTCCCAGAATTTGCCCAAGTTCATGTCCATTGCCTCAGTGATTCCATCCAGTTATCTCATCCTCTGTTACCCTCTTCTCCTCTTGCCTACAATCTTTCCCAGTATCCGGGTCTTTCCAATGAGTCAGCTCTTTGCATCAGGTGGCCAAAGTATTGGAGCTTCAGCTTCAGCATCAGTCCTTCCAATGAGCATCAGGGTTGATTTCCTTTAGGATTGACTGGTTGGATCGCCTTGCAGTCCAAGGGACTCTCAAGAGTCTTCTCCAGCCCCACAGTCTGAAGGCATCGATTTATTGCTATCCAAAAATAACAAGAGTGTTCTGCAGAAGATGGTGAGTTTATTGAGACAGAAATCAGGAAGCCACTGGACAGCTATCCTGGAGGACATATACAGAGGGTGAGCCTGCCCTCCATCTCGCCACTTCTGGTACCTCCTGCCTTCTCCCTCTCAGTCCGTGTGATTCAGATATAAGATGCTCTACATTCTTGCTCCAAGGGTGGTCCTGTGATCCAAGTCTGCACAGTGAAGAGTTTTGGAAAAGGCCATGAACTGAGTATGTACACCTAACCAAGCACATCAGCCCCCTCATCAGATTCTGGACAGGAATCATAAGGAAGATTTGCACTCTTTATGGGAAACAGCTATGATGGTAGACAGAAAATGAGTGTGAGGTTACCCTGGGGGTCACCCAGCCACAGCCTAGTAACAGTGGTCTGGAAATAAATGCCACACAGAGAAAAGCCAAGTGGAGATGAGGAGAGAGAGATTGAGAGAGATTAAAGATTCAGAGAGCAAGAGAGAGGTTAAGAGAGAGGGAGAGAGAAATAGAGGGAGCTGAGAAAGACTTTCTTTAAAAAAATTATTTTGGTTTAATTTATTTATTATTTTTGGCTGTATTGAGTCTGATTTCAGTATTGACCATCTGGTGATGTCCATGTGTAGAGTCTTCTCTTATGTTGTTGGAAGAGGGTATTTGCTATGACTTGTTTGTTCTCTTGGCAAAACTCTATTAACCTTTGCCCTGCTTCATTCTGTACTCCAAGGCTAAATTTACCTGTTACTCCAGGTGTTTCTTGACTTCCTACTTTTTCATTCCAGTCCCCTATAAGGAAAAGGACATCTTTTGGGGGGTGTTAGTTCTAGAAGGTCTTATAGATCTTCATAGAACCGTTCAACTTCTTCAGCATTACTGGTCGGGGCATAGACTTGGATTATTGTGATACTGAATGGTTTGCCTTGGAAACAGAGATCATTCTGTTTTTTTTTTTTTTTTTTTTTTTTTCTTTTGAGATTGCATCCAAGTACTGCATTTCGGACTCCTTTCTTGACTATGATGGCTACTCCGTTTCTTCTAAGGGATTCTTGCCCACAGTAGTAGATATAATGGTTATCTGAGTTAAATTCACCCATGCTGAAGACACAGTCCAATGCTTGGAGACACAGGTTTGATCCCTGGTCCAGGAGAATTCCACATGCCCCAGAGCAATTAAGCCCATGCACCACAACTACTGAGCCTTTCTTTTAGAGCCTGGGAACCACAGCTACTGAAACCCCTGAGCTCTGGAGCCCCTGCCCCAAATCAAGAGAAGCCACCACACTGAGAAGCCTGTGCAATGCAACTGGAGAGCAGCCCCTGCTCACGCAACTAGAGAAAGGCCAAGGGCATCAATGAAGACCCAACACAGTTCAGCTCAGTTGCTCAGTCTTGTCTGACGCTTTGCGACCCCATGGACTGCAGCACACCAGGCCTCCTCATCCATCACCAACTCCCAGAGTCTACTCAAACTCATGTCCATTGAGTCGGTGATGCCATCCAGCCATCTCATCCTCTGTCATCCCCTTCTCCCATCTTCAATCTTTCCCAGCATCAGGATCTTTAGCCAGCCAGTTTAATAGGTTTATTATTATTTGATCTCCAAAAGAATCCTTATTGTGGATGTTGCATAGGAAATCCAAGCATAAAATGAGAAGTGGCTTCCAGACAAAAGAGCAATGTCAATGAAGCTTTGAGACTTGTCTATTTTTATAACATCTGGGCATCTTCAGGTTAAAAAAAATGAAAAATAATATTTGACATGCTAAACAGATGAAAATAAACCTGGACAATAATAGTAACAAAGAAACCTTTCATCACAATTGTACTTAGAGAATTTACCAAGCACCTCTTAGGGCATCAAAAGGGAACACATTTCTCTACTGGTTCCAGTGATTATTTTTAAAATTATAGTACTTTCTTTCAGGAATTTACTAACAAGAAAAAAAAAAAGGAAGAAAGAAAGAAAAAAACAGTAAAAGCAGAAAAAGCTTCCAAACCTAGAATAACTGAATTGGAACAACTATATATATCCCATATGTATATATTTCATATATATATATCCCATATGTATATATTTCATATATATATATCCCATATATATATATTTCGCATATATATATAGTCCATATATATATTCAATGTATATACATATTCTATATATACACATATTTCATATATATACATATTCCATATATATACATATTCCATACATATTCCATACATATACATATTCCATATATATATATTCCATATATATGCATATTCCATATATATATATTCCATATATATATACATATTCCATATATATACATATTCCATATATATACATATTCCATATATATATATATATTCCATATATATGGAGCAAAAAGGATGCTTTAATGGACCTTGCAAGCATCAAAACGTCCTGGTGTGACTCTTCCTCATTAAGGATGCCTCTCAGAGCCTTTTAGCACCTCCTCCTAAGACCAATATCATACTAAGTAGAACCGAAACCTTCTTTATTACACCACTGGATCATTCTTTTAATAGAGGATATAGTCTCATTACAAGCTCTAGTAGTCACCCAGATTACAATCTTAATTGCCAGTATAGGTAAAGTGTAATAATGTACGTTTATTCTTTTTTTTTTTTTTTTTTTGTAACAGTATAATTAAAGAAGAAATTTTTTTTCTGGAAGCAAGCCTTCTTGGCACCAAGTTATGCTGACTTTTCCCCACTTTTAAATGTGGAATTTCTGTGTTATCTGTTCTTGGGAAACTACACAGTATTTTAGGGATTTTCTTACATTTTAGCACAGTCATGAAGCAAATCTCTCTCTCCGCTCCCAAATGCTCTCCTTCCTTCCTTCTCATCAAACATTGCCATGTAAACACTGATAGAAAATGAACTTGGAGAGCAAAAGGTCTGTGCTCATGGGCTGGAGTTTCATTGCTTTCTACTTCTGTTGACCTTGAGTCAGCCAGTCAATGTTCTAAGACTCAGTTTTCTTCATTCATTATATGGGACTGTAAACGCCTTCTACACATGTGGACCCAATGGGAAAAAAACGTGTAAGTGTTCTTCTCAAACCGTACACTATTATACCACTTTAAAATGAGTTTTTATCAAGGGTTGGCTATGAGTAATACATTGAGGTCCCAGTATTATCTACTTTTCACTCTTCTAATACAGCCCTAAGAGTTTGAAGGGATTTTAAGGACTCTTCCTCTTATAGTTTCTTTTTTTTTTCCTATGGCTTTTATTTATTTTTAATTAATTTTTATTGGTGCTTTACAATGTTATGTTAATTTCTACTGTACAGCAAAGTGAATGGGCCATACAAATACATATATCACTTCCCTTTCAGACTTCTTTCCCATTCAGGTCTCCACAGTGTATTCAGTAGAGTTCCCTGTGCTACACAGTATGTTCTTATTAGCTATCTATTTTATGCATAACATCAATAGTGTATGTGTGTCAATCCCAGTATCCCAGCTCCTCCCACCCCTCCCTTCCCCCTCTTGGTATCCATATACTTAAAGCCAGTGTCAAGCTGCTATAGCAGAAAGGATTTGAGCATGCAGTATGAAATAGTATGGCCAAGAATGGAACCCAACCTTAGAGTCTTGAGCAGGAAGGTATTAGCAGGTATGAATAAAGTTCAGAAGTGGAACACACATGAGCTAGTGATGGAAATCAGGTCAAGATGGAGGAATGAACATATGCTCAATTCAGAGTATGAAGGTGATATCCAGGAGCCGGGAGTGGGTTAGAACCAGGGATCATGAGACAAGAGACACCAGCGATCTGGATGGGAGGAAGATCCTCAAGACTTGGTAACGCTTTAGAACCTATTTGGGTTATTAAACTTTCGGATATTGAAGGCCCCTAGGTGAATCAGAACAAGTTCTCAAGTCATTACTAACTTCTGTACACCCCTAACTCAGGAAAGATCCAGGACACTCAATTTGAATAACTGCATGAACTTTTAGTCACGTAATTACAGATGACTTCAAATTTCTCTAACTGCTTTTCTTGCTCTTCCCTCTTTCTGACTCTAATACTCGATGCATAGTCAGGATGGAGCACAGCCCCCAGCAAAAGATTAATAACTATAAATTTAGATCTCTCACGTGCCATGCACTGAGCTTAGCAATAGAGATATGAAACTGAAAAGACAAGCATGGCTCCTCTCTCACAGAATTCATGGCTGACCGTGGAGACAGGCACTTAGGAGCAATTCTTTAAAGTAATCCTTCACTACTGTTGGTAAACCACTGAGCATGGAATGGGGTGGACACAGAGAAGACAGTTTGTTGGGATGGGATTGATGGACACAGATGCCGCAGCTGGAGGAAGTGCCTGGTTAGAGACCCCAGCTCTCAGAAGCATGGCAAGTGCAACCAAGTTCAATCCAGTCATTGGACCGAAGAAAGATTGTCACTGGGGATGAGCCTGAGACTTCAGCTTATAAAGAGTGCATGTGCACATGCTCAGTCACTCAGAGTTGTGGCAGACTCTTGTGACCCTATGCACTATAGCCCACCAGTTTCATCTGTCCATGGAGTTTTCCAGGCGCGAATATTGGAGTGGATTGCCAATTCCTCTTCCAGGGGATCTTCCCGACCCAGGGATCGAACCTGCAGCTCCTGCACTGCAAGCAGTTTCTTTACTATCTGAGTCACCTAGGAAGCCCCTTATAAAGGGTGAAGCAGAGCAAAGCTACCATGAATGGTCACATCAGTGTGCTCAGCTCCAAAGACCTCAGTTCACGGCCTTGGAACCAAGAAGACAGGGCAGCAGATATTAGCCAAGGACCTAAGCGGTCCAGCCGAGAAGGGTTAGCAGAAGAGTCCCTTCTCTCAGTTTGGGGATTAATTAGGGCAGTCAAGTTTACCAAGGGGATTTTTCTAGGATAAGGCATGGAGGGGAGAAGAGAATTGAGCTCCACGAAGGTTCTGCTGGTGTATACGGTGGGCAGTCATGTAGGAGAATCAACAATAACCTAACTAAGATTTCCTGGACATCTACATGTGCTCAGCACTATCTTAAGATACACATATGCCTTAAAATAAAACATATTCAACATGTATCTTAGAATAGATATTCATTTGCATGTGTGTGTGTTTAGGAACATTCATTTAATAATCTTCATAGCAAACCTATAAGACAGGTACTATATTATTGTCATTTGACAGATGAGAAAACTGAGACTCAGAGAGGTTAGATAGCTGCCAGAGATCAGATAGCTGGGAATGGGGCTGGGGCACAAACCAGGCAGTTTAGTTCCAGAGCCCATGAGAACAAGGGCCTAGGGAAGGGAGATAGTTAATCATCAAGGACCTAAGAGGTCCAGCCGAGAAGGGTTAGCAGAAGTGTCCCTCCTGTCAGTTTGGGGATCAGCACCTTTTGCTGTGCTTATGGGTCCTGGGGTATATAGCCATCCTCTCAGGAATAATGTGACAGAAACCTAATTCTGAACCCAACGGTTCATGAAACAGGACTGCTGATACCATGGCTTCTGTCAGTCTAGAAAGCCCTGGAATAACCTACGTCTCACCGGATGCTTCTGAGAAGCGCTGGGGTGAGGGCAGCTGACCGGTCTTGACAGGGGCCTCAGGCAGCATCAACACAAATAACAATTCTGAACCGGAGTTAATGTGCATCTAGCTTTGGTCAACTGTCCCAGAAATCAAATTCAGGTCCAAAACAACTAGCCTATATTAACCTTTTATGTCTCCAAATTGTAGCCTTAATCTCTTTCCATCAGCTCACTTATAATTGCATCAGAGACCCCACAAACCTATCATTATTCCTCTCTGAGGCCCTGAGGCAAATCATTTGTGTGCTTTCTGATTGAGTGCCCTGCTGGTTAAACGCAGAAAAGGGAAAAACCTTCCTCACCACAATGCTGTGAGAATTCACAGGATGCTTACATACTGTGCTTTGAAGGTATATTATTCCCTTCAAAGAAAACTTGCCCCTTGATTATCAGGCTGCGTGGGGGGTAGGAGGAAAGGGAAAGCCAAGGTTTGTCACTGATTCTTGCTAATATAAACCTCTCATTTATTTATAAAAATAATAATAATAATTCTTGCACTCTTATTATCTACCAGACACTGTTCCAGGAGCTAAGGAGACACTGGTGAGCAAATCTTATCTTCAAACAGCCCTGAAGCAGCTGATTGGCTACTCAGAGCAGTGGTTCTCTGTCCTGGTTCCACATTGTAATAGTCTTTTTAAAAATGCCGTGCCCAGTGACCTCGCCTTAGGCCAATTAAATCAGATCTATTTTTCAATCTTTCTAAACAAGTGTGTTCTCTAGAAAGGCTTGAGAACCACTGGCCTAGAACGAATGAATCATCCTTTCTTTTTTTATTATTTATTATTTTTATTTATTTTTTTTTTCATCTCAGGTGTACATGAGTTCCCAATCTTGAACCCCCCCCCCCCCCTATCATCCTTTTTTTCTCT